>JAOPJO010000043.1:5025296-5035988 GCA_027123675.1 Molva macrophthalma | reverse complement strand
ATGAGGGAAGATAACACTTGTAAACCTGCTGTAAATATTTTGAAGGCATTTTTGGTAAATGAGGTGTCAGTGTTAATATATTGCTCTATTTTGTGGTCGAGTGTACTCTCCGCAGAGCAGTGCACCGAGACAAGAGAGAGCCACTCACGGAATATGAACACACAGTTTTTCTCCGCAAACAGACTTTTGTCTTCGAGAGAGAGATGGTCCTGGCGTTGGCAGGTGCATTTCGAATAATAACGCACGCGTTTCCCCGTACATTCTATGATCTGCCAAAGTGCTCTTCGTGTAGTCGGCTGTCAGCTACAGAAATGGCGTCATCCCTAGACTGTGCAGTGTATAGTATGTGCAGTGCAGACATAAGGCACACGCACTACGCTACCGTAGGCTACTCTCTAAGAATGAAGCACCCAGCTAGTTATCTGCCGACGTGTCCCGATGTTAATTTCTCCCCTACAGTATAGTATCGTCTGATACTCGGTGCTTTTGTGTGGACCAAATAGGAAATGAAAGCTAGTAAATAATCCATTTTACTTTTTCCTTGCTTACCCTTCGTAACTGCACGCCTCGACTCTGACACGGGGCATTAAAGAAACGACTTTAAAGTCTAAACTAATCACTAGGATGTGTTTTGATTTTATGTCCAATGGTGTGGAAATGTGTCATGAATGATCACCTTGTCTGAAGACTAAACTCGGGTCAATATATATATTATTTTACAATACACAAAACTTTGCCACGATTGTCGAAAATATCAAAGACGACTCAAGATTGGCATGCTCATATCGACCCTGTAGTTTATGTATACAGGATAGTCTACACTTTCTCAGTACTGAACAGTCTATCCTAACTTTTTATCCACAGAATTGTTGCACTGGTCACCAGGAGGACTCGTTGAGAGATGAAGGTATGCACCTTTTTATATACTTCCTGAAACGTGTTGACATGTCTTGTTTACAAAGTGCATTGTTTTTTTTCTCTCCAGAAAATCCATATTTGAATTGAAATGCTATACACCTGTTGTACAGCACACTGGAATCTATTTAGTTATTTTTTATTGATGTGAGTATACTGCATTACATCCCTCACTGAATGTGAGACTCAAGTTTATGACTCAACCTTTAGATTATATTCACCATGGCGCAGGAATAGTTAGCTGCCTGTCTTACCTAAGGAATAACAAGGATAAAAGCTTTTGAGCAGTTTGTTAAATTGTGTTTGTTACAGTAAATCCCACTTGAAAAATCGAGTTAAACCAAAGCGTGTTGTGTTTTTATCTCAACATCTGTTGCACTGTGAGCACTGGTGAGAGACACTGCTGAACTATTTAGCCTTTATTGATTGGACCCAACAGGGATGGTAGTATTTATTACATGTTAGATACATTTCTAAATGCCAGTTCGTGGGGAGAAATAACTAACTGAGTGAAGAGAACGTTGTCTGGATTTAGAGTTGTTTGAATGAGTTTAAGTCTGGCCCTTTGCGCCTCATTGTTTGATTGTTGTCATTGCCCCTTTGATGCAAGTGGGCCAAAAATAATGTTTGCGGGTCTGTCCTTTATTGCAGTGTGTCATAACTTTACTTAGGCTGGTGTGTTTTTTTTTAGATATTCCTCTGTGAAGCGATAGATTTGCCTTTTTTATGTTGTTACTATCCACTTATGGATAGTTACTTACCACTTATCACCTTGCAAGCATGCTATCGTTTTGCTTTGTATTAAGCTAGCCCGTAGTAACATCTCCTTTTTAGAAGTGATTCCAGCATTTGTAAGGATGTATTACTAGTTGTGGGTCGTGTGTGATGGTAGTTAGCAATGCATTGTGTAATCATTTTCTTAAGATGAACAACAAATGCCATTTTATGATATCACTATTGTTTATTCATTACAAATTCATTTATTTATTGATTATAAATAATAATAATAAATGAATGAATGTCCCTGTATGGCCAATGCATTGGTTGTCATTACAGTTCCACTTCCTTGGTTGCACTTTCTAAAGCGTTCTCAATCTTTATTTGTCTGATTCTTGTTCTCTGGATAACTGCTCTCTTATTTTATAAATATGTATTTAATGGACAAGTGGACTTCTGTTTCCCACAGGTTTAAAAATGTTTTAGGGACTTTTGAAGCACTGTTCTTGTCCACCGACTACCCTGTGTTGGGGTTGTAATGAACAGTTCACAATAGTAAGGTAGAGCTTAATGAGCGGTGTTACGAAGCTAGGAGTCAGGTCACTGGGTGGTTCTCTTACATTTTACATTCCTATCTAATTTGAGGCACAGTTGATACCAAATAATTCATGGTCTGGAAACACATTGCCACCACTTTTCTGATTTAGATAATAGTTCTCGGTTGTGCGGCTGTATTCGTCCATCGTTGTTGTGAAAATGGTTCTATATTTTATATTTGATCAGTAACATTTTATCAGCAATGCACACAGTGTTAATCCATATTATTGTTTGATGTTCAGACTATTCATGTCAAATATTGCAGGGGCTGCCCCTGACACACCATGTACTCAAAAGACAAGCCAACGATCAAATACACGCTGGCGTGCTGTTGTATTGTGTTTTCTGCCGAGGGTATTTGTGCTGATGATCTGTTATAAAATCACAGAATTGTAGCACTACTCTGCATAGCGTCTTTTGTTTGACTAGCGATTTACACTGCTAAAAATACAAAGGTCCAGAGACTTTGGAGCTGGGTGTTAAGTCAGGGTATGCTACTTTACCTTCATTTGGTCATAGAGTGTAAAGAGTTATAAAACATTCTTGCTTGTGTGACAGGAGGCACTTCCAAGTAAAATTGGATTTCAAAGGTAGGGTAGGCATTTGGAGACCCCAGCCAGAGTAAGCTAGATTTTGAAAGCATCCAACCAAAAAAATTCCACCCCTCCCTTCAGGCCTCCCTTTCAAAGCCACTCCCACAAAACACGTGATTTGCTAGCTTGCTTTAGCAATAGGTCTGCCTAGCATTGTGGAAGACTCCAGTCACGCGCAATGAATGCACGGGAAGAGTGTGCACAGGTAGCCGGGTAGGTAGCTACACAGACAGGTAAGCCATCCAATCATTTCATTCAGGCAGAGTAAAATTATTGGATGGGCTTATCACAGGCCTGCGACAGCCACAGATAAAACAAATTGTCAGAGCATTTGATTTATTGATTGCTGAGCGGATGCAAAGAGAATTTCAACAAATATGACAAACTGCTTCTAAAATTAATTGCCTATCTTACCTTTTTAAAGCTGTGCTTAGTTAGGGGTTAGCACATCAATTCCTTAGGCTTAGTACTGGCAGCACATGGAGGAGGCCCCAATGGTGCCCACACAGACCATATCAATAACTTTTGATTAATGAGCCAACAAGCCAAACATAATTCAGATTCTAAAAATGTCTTTAACATGCATATTCATCATAGGAAATTGACATTAAATGTGAACTAGGGCTGTCCTCAACTAAGTTTTGGCGTAGTCTAATCTGATTCGTCAGGCCAGAGTCATCGTCGACTGATCGTTGAATATATATATAATATATATATAATATATACGATATATTTTTCTAGATATGCGGCTCAATGAGGCTAAATTTGCTGTGACTTTAGCTTGGTTAAAATGCTTGAAAATAATGTGTGAAAAAGTGTTTAAACCACCACCATCATATACATGTGAATGATCCGTTTCAGAACAAATGCGGAACCATTCAATTTAGCAGACCAGAGAAAATGCACTTGACTTTCACAAGCGCTAGTGGTATGATATGACCACTGCACAGATTTAATTGAACCTTTTTGGATCTCCTTTAATAGTTTCAAATCCTCCCAAACTGTTTACGTTTTTTTTTCTGATATTGTGTATCCTTCTAGACTGTCTACTTAGAAAATAAAATTATTGGATAGTGCCACTGCCCTTACACAAAGTCTTTATCGAATAAACAATAAGGACATTTATTGAAAGCAAAACATAACACAGCAAATTGCACACAAAAAACGAGTCATTTGTGTGCAATTTTTTTAGTGGTCAGCTTAGCTCAGGAGGTAGAGCGTGTTGACTTGTAACCGGAAGGTTGCTAGTTCGACCCTTGCTCCTCCTTGCTGAGTGTCGCGGTGTCCCTGAGCAACCTAACCCTAACTGCTCCCAAAGAGCTGGCTGTCGCCTTGCATGGTTGACTCTGCCGTCGGTGTGTGAATGGGTGTTTGAATGGTTGTAAGTCGCTTTGGATAAAAGCGTCTGCTAAATGCCCTAAATGTAAATGTAATTTTAGCACCCCCCATCCTCCCAATGGATTGTCCTGCTTTTACACACGCACAATTTTCCCAACCGGGTGATCAGAGTATTAAAGACTAAGCGACTCCATGTCTTTCTATCGAAGATTGAGGATCCTACTGTGAACTTAGTCCTTCAAGTAGTTATAGCCCTGCGGTTATCTTTTATCTTTATCTTTAATCTATCTTTAAATGATTATTGTACTCTACTCTACCTGTTGTGCCATAACACACCAGAGTGTAGCATCTGTTCCAAGACCACAAGCACCAGTTATTACACTGCAACTGTCCGTGCATAATCAAAAAAGTTTAATTGAATTCAAATATTATGGATTTTATAACCTTTTTATAATCTTAATATTGGCACACAGTTATTTTAGGTAATGGCCCATACTTCTCTTCAACTTAATGTGTTGGACTGCTCTTTTAGGGGGATTTCATGTTCAGATCAAATTAACTGAGACTAGTTTCTTACTCTGTAGTTTAAATCCAACTACGGCATTGCCAAGGCAACCCCTGCCAAAGCTCTCGTCACTGTTATTGAGGTGGCTCAGACAAAGGGGTGATTCACAACAGGATTATTGTACGTGTGAGCCGCTCTGGTAAGAGTGCAGGCTTAATTCTTCCATTCATGCCTATTACATTTTCCTTTAGTTCAGCAAACGACTGTCGTCTACCAGAGAATTTGGCGTGTCACAAACAATTATTTCATTAACTTTGCTGAGTATCCCTTTGTGCTTTTGGCGGGATGGCTTTTGTGGGCTGATACTAATGCACATTCAAATTATACTTCACCCCTTTAAAGAATACTCAATCGCAGTGCGATTGAATACCTCAATCGCAGTGCAGCAAATGCAATGGTCACTTGTATACCGGCAGTCGGTTCATTGCATTACAAACATGTTTTTTCTGGGGATGGTTCTTCCCTGTAGCTTTACTGCCAATGGCATATCCGTCCGCCATGCCCCTCACTAATGGAGGGCTTCTTGTGTCACACACTGACCCTGAGAGCAAGGCTAGATATCGTTACCAGGAAACACTATAAACCTCCTGAACCCGAATAGTATGATATCATGGTATGTATCAATGTGATTGTCCCTTAAAAAAAAATGATGGCCGATTTTCTAATACTGCTGCGACCACCTGTGAATGGACTCATACTCATGCTGTGAAAAGTCACCTGTTAAAAATTACCCAGAGAGTCTGCATTCAGCCGAGCCAATTCAGTTGCCCTCTTCTCCTCCCCTGCGTTCCTTCCCCCGGCATAGCTGGAGTGTTTTCGAAGGCCATGTCTTGACTCCTCACTCTCGCTCGCTTTTGTTTTCCCCCTGAAATAACTGCTTCTGCTTTGTCAGCAGATTGAGCATATTGTACATAAGGTCCTCCTGACTACAGCAAGGGATTCATATCAGCAGTGATCAAAAAATAACCTACTAGCACTTAAGTCCATGAGATCTGTAAGCCCCACTGACAGCTGAAGGTCTTGTGTAAATGTGTTTATGTATTGTGTATATTTGTGTTGTACCATGACCATCATACACATCCCATACTTCCTCATGCCTCCCCAGTAACAGAATTGCTGTGGACATACGCTTATTCAGGGTCAGGCCACCTGCAATTCCAGAAAACTGTTTAACCGATCATTGGTTTAACCCAGTGCAAGGAACCTAGCCTGCCTGCTTTTACTTTCGCTTTGATCATGGCATGCTGCGTGTCTCACCACAGTCCTGTCAGTGCTGAGCGATACTATGCAGTGTAATGTTTCCATGCCTGCCCCAGCTGCGGTTGGTCACCCCTGTCTGCCACACATACTTATGAAGGTCTAATCAACCGTGAGATCCCAGAGAGTATTATTCCACATGGGTGGTGCGAGTGAAATTTTAAAGGGCCGGTTTCTGAAGTTAACCTCACCACCCTCAAACGTAGTTGTCCTACAGGCCAAAGCTGACTTGGTGGTGCACTGGCTGGGTTTCGTATTTTCGCATTATGGTGTGTCTCTGTGGGTGAGTGTATATTGTCTAGTTTCCCCCAGCCCCTCCTTCACAGGAGGCCTAGGAATTCCGCCTCTTTGAACTTGGTCCACTTGATTAGTTGTGCATCTAAACAAATCTGTGCCAGTGTGTGTGTGTGTGTGTGTGTCAATGAGTTCTGACTAGAAAATAAAAAAAGGACACAATTTCACAATATTGCTTGTTGGGTACAGATATTTGTACAAAATTGTCATATCAATAAGCTCAATGAAATTCCCTTTTTACAGTTGCACACACACAATCGTGTGTGTGGTGGTTTATAGGGTGGCTGTGTTGTTATCAATGGAAATAACAAACACCCCTCTATTTGTGTTGGCATGCGAGCATGACCAATGTAAATCTGGCCAATAGTTGGTTATCAGCCCTTCCCCTGTTGAGTCGGGGAGGTCTGGCAGCCACAGCTGTCTAGATAACCCCATGGCCCCCACCCACTCTGGACCATTCAACCATTCCTATTTTAGATGGGTCCTTTTTGAGGATGCAAAGAGCGGTCTTTGTTAAGGAAAAGTGAAAGCTGAGTGTGGGTGTTTATTCTAAAAACGCTGTAGCCTTGTGACACTGGGTGTGTGTTGGGTCGCCTGTGTAAAGAGGAGGGGGGGGGGGGGGGACTGTGTCACGTCAACTTGGTGTTGGCTGCACCAACAGGTATCCGGGCCAAGCTGCACTTAATTCTAATGAGGTGTTTATCCGGAGGGGCTGTGCACACTGCAGTGCACTGGACCCTGCCTCTGAATCCCATCTGCCAGAACCCCAGCAGCCACAGAACAGCAGGACACTGCCCTGACTTGACTGGGGCTTGTCTTGTCTCCAGGTGGATGCTGGAAAAGCAATTTGTCTGTGGCAAAAAAATAAATAAACAATTCTGTTCCTTAAAATGCTAGTCTAGTGCTAGTTTACGTTTGATTAACTTGTTTTAATCAGGGCTGTTATGGTTTAAATGAAAACGTGCTATTCAGTATGAAGACAATAACAAGGAAACATATGGTCAAAAGGGAATTATTGTTCTTCCGCGTATGATAGTATCTGCATTTTTGCTTGTCATGCTGTTCGGCTGGTTTAAAGAGAAAGTGGTGAATCTGTGTTTTTGTTTTGCCGTCTCTCCAAAATGTCCCAGGCTTCCCGTCAGCTTGTTTTTAATAGCTTGCTGAATACATTCAGGGTCTGTAGTCCTCTAGCTTTGCTCTCGCTTTTTAGTAATCGAGAGAACCACTTTACTGCCTCTACAGATATATTGCTTTGTATCCCGTGTGTTAACTCTGCTCTGTTCATTAGTTAGAAAGTAGCCTTTTTGCAACATAAAACGGGCACACTAGTCCTTCAACTTGTTGTTCCATGGAATGTGTTGGATCTGAAGCGATGCATGGTGTTAAGTGGGAGTGTAACCAGCCTTATCTATCCTTACAAATTGTCTTTTATCGCCCATTCTAGAGAAAAAGACCAAATTATGTTAATACACTATAATCAACCTCATTTGGTGTTTATTTATTACTTGCTGGAGCATCGCACAGTGTTTATCTAATTAAATGTTGCCAATTCAGTAGTATTTATAATTCCTCTCTGACTTCACTTTAGAAGTGTATCACTAAACAATTGGATACCCTTCTTTATTTTTAATGGGGGTATAACCGAACATGGTTAATTATGTGCTCTACCTCCAAGCCTCTCCATTCACGTCATTAACGCTGTAGCTTACAGCCAATGATCAGCAATTACATATTAGAATATTTTATATCTATCCATCACTACCCACACCAAGAACAAATTAGCTTTATTGGTGGAATAACAGTGGAATGAAAACGTGTTGAACTGATTGAACTGACAAATTGACACTTCAACACTGGAAAAAAATGTGTAGAAGAGGCCATGATGTTGATTTAGTAAGCAACTTTGCCCCACCTGAAAGTCTGCACAATGAAGTTCCTTGTTCAGTCAGTAGGTTCTTAGCTTGGTCTCTGTCAAGTTTAATGATGGTTCAAGTAGCAGCACTGCACACGGTCTGTGTAAATACAATCTGGATATGTGGATAGGAAGTGCATACGAAAGCAACCTGGTTTTGTGAAGATAGGCTCTCGGTGAGGAGCTGTATTGGTGCTCATACAATCTGTAGTTAAGAAAGTTGCCAGTGTTTTTTAATATTCTTTAGAGTTTCTCTGAATTGTCATTAGGAAGATGACGTCCTTCTCAATGCACTCATTATGATTGCAAACCAGCTTGGACTACTGTTGTGTCATGGATGCTAGCTCCAGGCAGCTAACACTCCACGCCAGATGCATTCGGTGGGAAACCATATGGCGTAAGAAAGCTGAATGATGATCATAGTCTTGATGAAAACACTTTGTTTAAGCTTGTGAAACACAGGTTAAAGCTGTCAAAGCGGGCTGAATGCTGATCTATGGTTTAGTGCCTATAGATACCTGCCAACGCTCATAAATATTCATCAGGCCATCTGTTGATTGCACACGGGCACTGTTGAAGAGAACTTCCTCTGTCGTTTTTCCACGGCACCTGGCCGGCAGCCATACCAGCTCCTCAGCATGTGTATATTTTGTGTTGAGGATTGGGTGTCTTTAAGCCACAATATCCATGCAGTATTTCTCCTTGGGGAGAATTCATCTTTGAATGATATTGCATAGTTGTTATTTCGCTTGGGAGCAGGTTGTTGGGCAAATATGCAAAGTGCATGGCTCTCTTTTAGGCCATTAACGTGGTCATGAATCTGTTGAACAACCGTGCGTAAGCTTGCAGGCAATAAATAGGCAATTCCTTGGCAACGGCCCGAGGAGCGGAAGACTAATGTGGAAATAATGAGGTTGCCCTTTAAAATAAGTTAAAGAACTCAAAGCCCTCATTGCATTGCACACACTGTTTATTTTAGTTTGTGCACTTTTTGTGAGAAAAACTGGAATGCGCTGTACGAATGTGTTGATCTACATAGACGTAGGCATCTGATTCATTTTATTAGACGCGCAGCAGGGACCCCATGCGTGACATATTGTATAATCGCATGAACACGGCCATTTGCAGCCGTGTCAAGAAGCGATCATTAAAGCGCCGATGTCATTCGGTGTGAAGGCTTGTGGAGGGTTGAGGAGCCTCTGACCTCACCTACTGTGCTATGGTCATGTCTCACCCTGTGCTTCTGAGAGCCATGATGGCCACACATTGTAATGAATCATGATCCCTTCCTCCATCTTCAAAGCTCGCAATTTTGAGAGAACCATTTATATAGAGCCTTCCCCCGTGTAGTTTGCATTGGAGGCTCATTGGAATGGAATTAATGGCACCGAAAAACTGCAGATCCAAGTTTTAAGATACATATTTTTAAATAACTTCTAAATAATTGTTATACACTGTGTACAAAGTTAAATTTTTTTTTTAAACAAAGTTCCTCGGAAATTCAGACCAATCGTCCTTATGCATGGAGCTGAACTCGGCCCTGCGCGTTTTGAGTACCAGGACGCCCCTCTGCTGTAGTCTTCTTGGTTTACTCTGTGTTCAGTCCTACTGAGTCCTGAGTCACCTCGTAAATACCCAACGATGACGCAAGAGACGCTGCTATTTGTCTCGGGAAGCTGCAGCTCCCTAAAGCCATCCTAGCAGTTGTCCCTTTTCTGCGCTGTGTTCTTTTCGTTCCCCCCCCCCCCAACATGTGCAGCAGAGCGTCTGAGTGTGTACATGTATTGCACCCCGATGACTCATGAACCAGGTGGGCTTTGCCCACCTGCTGCTGCCCCAGCCAGCAACAATATTGCCACCCCTACTCTTAGACCGCGGCCTACTCCTAAAGTCCACTCCTGAATGTTTTCTATTTGTTTCGTGGTCTTGCATTGCATGAGTTGACTCCCTTGCGTCTTCTTCCCCGCAGACCCTGGATGAGCCCCCCTACCTGACGGTAGGGACGGACGTGAGCGCCAAGTACCGAGGGGCTTTCTGCGAGGCCAAGATCAAGACAGCCAAGAGGCTGGTCAAGGCTAAGGTAGGTCTCACCATCTCTCCTCCGAATCAAAGTCACTCTGCCGTGGGACATAAGCTATAGAGGCACCATGAGGCTCCTCATCTATATATCAGACAGCAGCCACTAGAGCGGGGTTTAATCTCTTTCTGCGGGGGCTGTCCCAATATAACAAACAGGCTTAGTTTTTTGTGCAACAGACCATGTATAGTATTCAGATATTCTTCAAGCATGTTCAAGCTACCGTTTAGACATGTTTGAAGCCTTTCCTGGTCTCCTGGCCACCTACTACCTCAGCCACCAGCTGCTTCAGCTGGTGATTTCTCTCTCTCTTGTGCTCTCTCTCTCGCTCTTTTTTTTTTTTTTTTTTTTTTTTTTTTTTTTGTTTTGCGTTTTGTGAACAGTGTGGATGTGATGGGAGGGGGTGGCTGGGAGTTATTAAATAAAC
>JAOPJO010000043.1:4928396-4944736 GCA_027123675.1 Molva macrophthalma | reverse complement strand
GGGAGCGACTAAAGGGACAAGGCTGGAAGCAAACCAGAGCCCTGATCTTAACCTTCTTTCTAACCCTCAGGCCTCAACAAAACCACAAATAAAATACAAAAACTTAAGCAAACCTGAACAACTATCCTAATGAATTCAGTTAGAAACAGCTGTATTATGAGCTGAATAATGAACCTTCTAGTAGACCTACAGATCAAACTATGACAACGTACTCTGTGTGTACACTGAATTCTCTTTAAAACCACCGACACATTTTTTATCCAATATGTAGTGGAGTAGTTTAAACTGCCACACTAGATCCAACCATGAGAATTATTCCACAATGAATTTAAGTAAAATGATTACACCATTACAGACATGGATTAAAAAAGGCAAATTGTGAATTCATGATTTAAATTTCATTTAAAATGTATTTATCATATGGCTACCATTATTTTTTCCTCAATGTTTCACCACACAAGTCATAATAACTGTAGTTATGAAAACACTTATAATTGAGGACATTGCTTCATTTCACTTCAGCCATCACTTTTGTTCAAGATTGGATTTCAGAAAATCTCTCTTTTGATTGATCCCTGTGTTGTGGTGGGTTTTACTCATCACTCAAATACTGTCAAAGAAAGTCACGGCTGCATGTTAAAAACAGATTAAAAAAAGAAACGTGAAATTGTTTAAAAACATAAATGTATGCCCAATCATGCAAGCAACGGTAAAAAAGAAAATGTCCCTGGTCCCAACAACTCATCCCTCCACTCTGGTCAAATCGTTGACGCCCCTATTTCTCCGAGGAAGCTTTTCTTCCCTGTAGAAAGATCAGGCCCCTCCAGCTTATCCTGTATTTCCTTAGCTGAGGGTCGGAATTTGGGATTTTTATGTAGCATCGAATCAATGATATTGTGCTGCAAACGGACAAAAAAATATATTAAAGCATGCTAGGTCATCACACATGGCAGTATCGTAGAGGATGACTTGCATCATTTTAGGTCTACGTATGAAAGTACAAATCAATGAGACCTCTTTAGGAAATGTCAGTTTCAAGTCTGCTGGATATTTTTGTATTCTGATGCCACACCAAATCTGTTAACATGAAGAAAGAAAATTAATTCATTCATTAACACAATAATTGATATGGTGTTCACAAATATATGATTAAATAATGCCATCTATACCAGACTTACTTCAGTCCGTTCATGACCAGACATATTCCAAAGCATCTGAAAATATACCAAGCCCAAGGCAAATATATCCACCTTTTTGTCGTATAGGTTTTCTTTACTCTGTAATAAAACATACAAATAAAAAACATTAAGTACGGATATCCTTTATGCTGAGCTTCATCAAAAAGCACCGCCCATTTTTAGGTTACAATACAGGTAGTCTCACTTGTTCAGGGGCCATGAAAGACCTTGTACCCGTGCTCATCGTTTTCTCCAGCACATTGCCGTCCTCATCGCTCTCCACAGTTACCAGACCAAAATCCACAATCTTCACCTCTCCATTTAATCCAACCATAATGTTGGAGGGCTGACAGACAAAAAGACAATATTTGAGTTGTTCATCAAGAGGTATACAGTAGTATAGTAACTAAATATAACCCAAACAGTATGCCACCTTTAGGTCCCTGTGGATTAGATTCTCGGAGTGGATGTATTCCACACCACATATTATTTTCCTCATGATGTCTAGACTCTCCTTTCCCCGAGTGAGATCCTGATGCAATTTGTTCTTCTCATCTATCCACACTTTCAGATCATTCGTTTCACACAGCTCCATTTGGATGTACAGGTACGGCCCAGACGGCCCGTCGGTGCTAGACCTTGTTATGAAAGTATAAGTAAAAATGTGAATAACATAGCATAGTAGCTTGAAGAATATTGTTGATTGTTGAACATAATTGTAATGGTACAATTACTTACTGTGAATTGCTGGAACCTTCTATGATAGGAAGTTTGTCGTCCGAATCCCCAATCCAGGAAGTGAAATATCGAACGATATTAGGATGCTGTAGCTCTGCTAAGACCTGTGCCTCGCGCAGAGCTTTCCTGATCAAAATGAGTGGTAGCATAAAAATATTAACTTTAGATAAATGATCAACAAAACTATACGATGAGATAAAAGCTGGAAGACTCTTACTTTTTATTGGGCACTATCTTGACCGCGTAATACTTATTCATGTGTTTCAGCCTGGCCTTGTAAACCTGACCAAAGCCCCCTTTCCCAATACGCTCAATATTGTCGTAGTCTTTTGATAACCTATTGAAAGTAAGATGAATTATTATCTTCTCACACATTAATAGAGACATTACCATGCATGGCACACCCATTCAAAACAAACACACATTTGCAGGTGCAGGTTCGTGTTTGCCTTACCTAGAAGCAGAAGTTGGACTTGTTGGTGTATTTTCTGGTTGTGTATTCTTTATCTTGAAAGTAGGGATTATATCCAAAACAGCAGAAAATGTTGAGATATGTTAAAGATTAAATTATGCATGTTGTTCTTTTCAATAATTCATAGATTCATTAGTCAAGGGATTACCTCCATGATTGCTTCTTTTGGGGCGTTTGTGAAGTTTACTGCAAGTCTACCAAAATAGCAACAACAACAATAAAGCTTAAAAAAGGTCCACAGACATGAAGGGAATTTTGTGAAATATTTAAAGTACTTACTTAATTTTAGCCTTGCTACCCAATTTTTCTTCCTTCATAATAGAAAAATAAAAAATGAATATCATTCTTAAAATGTTAATGTCAGACGTAATAACTGAGAAACCCATCAAGTGCAACCTTCCAACTTACCTTGGGAGGTTCCGATGTATTTTTGAATTTAATCCAGCTACTTGGTGAGGAGTTGTGTGATGCCCTTAGCGATTAAAAACAAAGATATAAAATAAACTTCCTTACAGCAAAGATACTACTAGCTGGTATATCATGGTTCCTGTTGAATCCTTACAGTTCTGATGTTGCCGTATTAGATGGGGCATCCTCTTCTGATGCAGCAGACTTTACAGAAACAGTGAAATAATAACAAGTAATAAGTCATATTTTGTTTACCCTAAGTGGAGAACGGGTGGTTAAATCATTATTTGATTAAACTTCACAGAGAGACAGAGAGAGGCAGAGAGGCAGAGAGAGGCAGAGAGGCAGAGAGGCAGAGAGATAGAGACAGAGAGAGGCAGAGAGAGACAGAGACAGAGAAATACCTTGCTGTCCCAGTCTGACTGCTCTTGGAGCACAGACCAGGCCTCCTTTGCTGCCCCTTGTTTGGCCTCCTTTGCAGTCTTCCCCTCGAATTCAGGGTACTCCTTACCACCAATAACTACCCTGAAGAAAAACCTGTGTGCACGGGTACAGGGAATACAATCTAAATATTTACAGTAAGGTCCCTCCATGGGGATTCCATTATTGATTGTAGTTATTGATCCAATTGTTTAACCAATCTTTTTTATATTTATTGTTGGCAAAAAAAATTCTGGCGATAATTTACATATACTTTCAGATTGACTTTGTTCCATGTAAGACGAAGGAAATTGGTAGGAAACAGTCCGACCCAAAAATAGGAACTTAAGAACAATAATCATATTTTCAAACATGAAATGAACACAAGCATTTTAGCTGGAAAACACTGGTTTATAAAACAGGATGTAACATTTGTACCTTCCGATTTAGTGAATTGTATACACAGTACATTTTGTTATTCTCTATGCATTAATGTTGATACTTACTGAGGGCAGTGTGCAGGACCACATTTTCTCACCAATGAAAAGTCAAGGTGGCGCTTGATCTTCTGACAATAGTGGTTGAGCTCTCCTATGTAGTTAGGCTCCATCAAGCTATGCTCTCTGATGCTCGCCTCCATGTTTCCAAGTGTACCCCTGGGAGATAAAACATCAACACTTAATCATGAATTGATTGTCCACTGTGTGACCTGTGTTCATCTTGTCTGTACTTACATTGCCTCTGAAACGTCTTGATTCAATTCATTTGTTTGATGACTTGATGACTCAACACTGCCACTCTGATCTGCGGTCTTTAAAAGAAGATGTAACATTGTGCTTTTATATATTGTGTTTCTTACATCAGAACACAACTTCTCTATTCACACCTCCTACCCTGCACGTATGACACATCAACATACCAACTAATAAACTGCCTGCAAAGGTTAGTGCTCACCTTTGAGGGTGGACTGCTACATATCTCCTGATAGGCAAGCCTGGCTGCTTCCTCCTTTGCTTCCTTCCTAGTTCTCCCGGAGCCAGTGCGGTAATCCGTACCGTCAAGCACAAACCTGCAACATCTGAAAACAGAGATTTTGAGCTGAATGGCTAACTAAATGGATAATGAAGGGACGAACTGCTGTCGCAGAGACTTACGGTTTAGTGTGACCCAGTTCCATTGCGGTGGACTCCACTGCCGATATGAGAACCCTGTTCTTCTGACTATGCTCGTTGAGCCAAGATATGTAGTTGGGTTGGGTCAGCTTTGGCTGATAAACTGGCTCTGTAGCATCCCTCACGGACAGTCCGGAGTCATGGGAGGTGGTTGAGTCCGTCTCTAAAACACTCAGAGCTTTTTTAGCAGCATTTTGCCGGGCTTGTTTTTTGTTTTTTCCAACGCCCTCTGGATATGGTTTGCCATTTAATATCACCCTTTGAGTAAATCTGAGGGACACATTTTAAAACAATTTGTTATAAAGGATGAAACAGTAGTCTACAGTATTGTACAAGGATGAGCAGTAGGCCTTATTCTTACATGTCCTAATAAGGGATAGGTAATGCTCATTGTGTCTTATAGGCCTATTATCCAGACATGCCTTGCTATAACTGCAATTCCATGTGTTGGTGGAGGCATGCCTTGATCGTGGGCATTGGCGATTTTAGACTATTAGGGGTGCTCAGCATACCTACATTTTCTTCTCAGCACCCCTATTTTTTATTTTTTTATTATTATTCATTATTATTATTATTTTCAGAAATCATTGTTAGAAGAATAAGAAGTAGGTAGTGGTTTTCAAGGTCGTTATTACTGTGGAATTGGCAAATCAAGTTACATGGACGTGTAGATAGCATTTTCCAAGTCTCAGCACAGACTCTTCATAACATTCTTAACATGGCTTGAACTCCATCACTGGCCACTCTCCGAGATTGATCCTTGATGAGTCCCCCCCCGCCTTTTTTTATTTTTTTTTTAAAAGTAATGGCTTCTGTCATGTGAATGCACTTCGTACTTCATAAGAAGTACATTGTTGTGAATCAAAATATCATATATAGAAAAATATGAATGTATGAATTGTTATCCAGTGAAATGGGTGTTTAGCAGGGGTGGGGGTGGGGGTTGACAATTTTGCAAGGCACTGTATCCATTTAACATTGTTATTAGGGCTGAGCCCCTCTAAAGGTCTGATCGTACAATCGCCCCTGATCGTGGGCATCTTAGATTTGTCAGTTAGGATTTAAACCTTGTCATTTTGGTTTGCCTTATGAGACGTAGGCCTAGCTACTATTAATATCCAAACTGTCAACTAATATATCAACTCCCTAAAGCCGAGTCCAAATAACCATCCGACATTGAACAAGTTGCAATATATACTGTATCAAATACAACAGATAGGCCTATGTGTCGGCTGCCTATACATCAAACTCTCGGCTATGCATAAAGGTTGAGAACACTTACGTTTTAATATGAGCAGGACCTTCAGAACCAACGTCGTCGTATTTCAACTCGCAATGACTTTTCTGCACATACTCATTCAGTTGAGCGACGTAATTTATTGAATCCATGGTATATGACATTATAAATAACATACGATTATGTGATCATACACGCATATAGCTATACTAACGGAGCTTATAGGTGCTTCTCTACTTTATCTGCCTGCTAACTGGTAATGACTATGATAGTTTCGATTTCCCGGTGTCTACGTCATCATCAAGCTCGTCTCACATGTCTGGTAAAAACTTTGAGAACGCAGATTTTTCTAGAATACCACCCCTTATTGTTGTACAGTTAATATAATGCATATACATATTTACAAACCATGTCACTACCACCATATAAATGTCAAGTTATAGAGGTTTGTTAATATGTATGTACATTATATCAACTGTACAAGTTTTACCAGATGGGCGGGGCCATGTTGGGGACGAGCTTGACGATGACGTAGCCACCGGGAAATCGAAAGTATCATTATCATTACCATTCCAAACATGGAAATGTTCCTTCTGTTAATTGCTTAGATAATTTTCATAATGAAGCAATCATGACTCCAATCAGTAATTGATGTCTAATTGGTTGAATATATATATTTTTTAACATTTATTATGCCTTTTTTTTTATCACCATCAATTATTTACATCAACATTACTACTCACTTAAAAGTACACCGCTGAAACCCAGTGTAATGTTGATATAGGCTAATAAACATGCTTATAATTATATAAGCTATAATTATAAACTTTTGGGTAATTGAATTGCCAGAAAGTTTTTTTGTGAGATGTAACAAGGTTAAATGTATTCAAGCATCATTTTTAAAGCTGACATCTTATGTCAGAAAATAATATTTTACTTGCTATCTTCTTACTACTCACCAACTTGCTAGTTCATCTTAATTTGGTTTCTGGAGTGGCTTCAAGTCTATCTTAAAGCTTGATTAAATTATTTGGTTGGCATAACAGAACATGCCCCAAAACGTGCTATGCTCAATAACCACTTTTATTGAAGGAAATAAATAGCTATCGAGATTTCAGGTTGGCTACCTGGTAGTGGTACCAGGCACATGATAAATAACTGTAAAATAAAATAAAAGTCAAATACATTTCTGGATCCAACAGTAGTCTTTATACAAACGCCGGTTCCATTTGGTACACAAAGCAAAACTCTCCCCAAGTAGTACTCTCGGAACAGACATGTCATACATTACAAAATGCTATTATTTACAACGATCAAGAGCTATATAGTTATATATAGTCAGTTACTTAGTTACACAATGATGAGTGCTCTTTCACTGATAGAAAGGCAGCACCCTTCATCTGCTTCACATGTGGTCTGCTGCTGTATCCCCTGGACAATTTGCACACAAATCCTCTTCATCTGTTGAAATAATTATGATTCATTATCATTATTATTATTCAAACAGCAACATAGCAACACAATGAAATCATGCATCACCCTTACCATTGTACGTGGTCCCACACCATATGCAGTAAAAATGGACACCCCTGAGGTAGGATGTCAGGATTTGGAGCTTGTCAAAGGTCTATAATAGACAGAGAAAAAGAAAACTCCTAACACCATGTCAGTTATCCTAAAATTGGCAAATAGATTTGCCAATTTATATGCATAATAAATAGAATCCAAATGCTTGAAGGAATGCTTGGTCCAAATTTTGAGCTGTCTGAGGTCCAAAATGGCCATAATTAGTGGCACACTCACACTCACACGCACACTCACACTCATCAATCAATCAATCAAAAGGGTAATACCATTAATTCCACAGTCTCATCCTCATCTTCTTCCTTTTCCTCTTCTTCTTCTTGCTTTGCCTCGTCATCATCTTCCTCAACCGCCTCTGGTGTAGGCCAGTACCAATCCTCCCTGGGGACAGAGATGCTCTAAAAATAGGACAAGAGTTTCAGTAAAGACCCTATCCAATGAAACTCAGATGGGATTTTTCTAACGTTTTTTTCGAGAGTTGTCTGCATAAAACCAGAGGTTGGGGGAGGACAACGCTTTCCAAAAAGTGGGAGGGTTTGTCGCTGTAGCTAAGGAAGAGCTTCACTAAGGCAGCTTCCCCATGTTGTGTTGCAGACTGAAAGCAAGCTTGCTAGCATTGATATTTGAATCCTTCAAAAACCAAAGCTAGCTGTCAATCAACATGCTATGAGTTACAGTTGACAATAGAGCAATGTAATTGGATGAAATACTTGTTAGTTTGTTAAGATGTTTTTTTTCTCACAATGCTTTCTTTCCTGGGATGAAATGAGAGTACAAACAAAGCAAGTTCAAAAAACCAACAACAAGTTAATGTGCAGATGAGTTATTCTAACCTTTTGACTGTCGAGTTGTTCACATGCCCGTTGACTCCGTTTAAGATCTCCTTCAATCTTTCTCTCCTCTCGCTCACTCCTCACCCTCACTCTGGAAAGAAGGGGGAAAAACCGATTTGTTTAGATTTTCCAGCTTGCATAGAAACACATTATAATAGTAGTATCAAATGTTCTTTGCCGTCTCAGATTGCTGCGAGCCTTACCTGAAATCTTCCAATGATTGTGTCTCATTCTGCTGCCTAGCTTGTGCTTTTTGTCGATAGTGTTCAAGCTCCTGCTCTGCCTTTCTCTTTTTTACTTTTTCCATTCCAATGCCACCCCTGTCTAAGTAAAAAATACCACAGGCACATTACAAAAATACTTTCCAATCAGGAGAATGGCATATAATTACTATACAGTTTGGGTTTAGTTACCTTAAGTTACCTACCAGTTTTTATATTAAGTGGAATTGGTTCAACTCTTCCTGCACCTGAAAAAGAGAGAGAGATACACTGTAAACATGCAAAACTAAAATATGGATCTGGTAAAGGCAAATACAGAGAAGTAACGATACCCTGTTTTCCAAGGCCTTGCCCAGCTTTGTAGCCCATTTTCTGCAAAAGTGCAAATCCTTTGTTCCCGTTGCTGATGGTGTTGTGCAAAGCTGCTTCTCTGCTTTCCTTCTCTTGCTCTTTATAGGTCTTCTGACGATTCATAATATTCTTCTCCTTCTGTTGCAACTCCTTCTTCATTGCATCTTTTACCCGCTTAGCCATCGGCAACCCTGGCTTTACATCTTGTCTGACAGAATAGAAAGCAGAGAACAGTTAAACGAAAACAGCACCAGCACAATTACAATAGATGTTCTTCTAATGACAGGCGAAAGCGTTTTAACGTCATACTTCTCCTTTAACTACTTTAATAATCTATGGACGCCTGAATGAGCTGTAGTATTAGCGGGGCCACAAACTAGTGCCTTATGTTAACCATAACATTATATGTCCGCGATATTACTCATGTCTTTTTAACACGAAACACATTTAGCCAAATTGCCTACGTTTTACTGATGAATGCGTCCGACATATAGTCCTCTTCCTCGTCTGACATCTTGAATTTAGGACAAAGTTTGAGCTCTGCCTTTTAAATTCTGATTTTTTACTGCTGCTACAAATAGCTTGCTTTCGTTGCTACCGCTAATGTTTGGGTCGTTGAAGAATACATTCCGAATGACATGTTTCGAAGCGCATAGTTCCTGTTTATTACCCATCACATTTGCATGGTAAATTAACCTAAAAATATATGAATCAAACCACAAAGTATATACATTGATATTCATATTTTCTATATGTTAATATTTTATACGCATACACATATATCTGTGCGTTTTTACCTATGACGTTTGTTTCCCATCGAACTTATTTTACCGCAACATTTCCATTGCCCAATGATACGTCGTCATTCATCCCTGGTTAGCGATCGACAGGTAAGATAAACAAATTCCTTCTGTTCCCGATTTTAAGTCTTGCTAATGTTATACTTTGTTTTTACAATCATACTCTGGCTGTTTTGAGAGCTGGATTTCTCTGTCAATAGTACGATGCCAGAACCCAGCTTGTTCCTTAACGAAGCTAGCTTATGTGTAGCTCACTCGGTTTCCATCCCCTCCACAGCTGGAGGGTTGGATAGACCGCTGTCAAAAAAATAGTTAACTATATTTACATTATTAATGCCGAGTTTGGCCCGATACATAACACAGTTGGCACATCATCGTACCACTTTATTTGGTGGATTGCGCCACACAGTACAAAAGGTATTTCATCCAACTATGATGAATGTGTTACAGCCATTACACCTTTGTCGCTGTATAGGCTTTAAAGGTCTAACATGAATGGATACATTGATCAAGAATATAGAGTGTAATGTATAATGGCGTGTATCTGTATTCGATATCTCAATGCAGGGGTGAGGTTGTTTTGGCGTCGCCGCATCGCTTGTCCTTGGAAATATCCGATTCCTAAGAGCCCTTGGTGTTTGGTAGTTTGATATGGAGTTGGCTCATAGTCTCCTGCTCAACGAGGATGCCTTGGCCCAGATCACCGAGGCAAAGAGGCCCGTCTTCATCTTTGAATGGCTTCGCTTCTTGGATAAAGTTCTCGTGGCAGCAAATAAGGTGAATTTGTATATTCAGCGTTTGATATTGTGCGCTAATCAGGCAAACTGCGCCGCATTGCATGCAGTAAAACGGTCCAATCTTCTATCTAAAAGGTGGACGTGAAGGAGAAGCAGAAGAAACTGGTGGAGCAGCTGACAGGGCTGATTAGCAGTGCTCCTGGACCCCCAACAAGGAAACTACTGGCCAAGAACCTAGCGACCCTTTACAGCATCGGTGACACCTTCACTGTCTTCCAAACTTTGGACAAGTGTAATGATATTATCAAAAGCAAAGATGACACACCAGCATACCTGCCAACAAAACTGTGAGTTCCCAATTACATAAATCATTATTATATATTTTCATAGGAGTTAGTTTCACGCCAATAATCTTGGCCTGCAGTAGCGAATGTGCGTTACGGTTATTTGTGCAAAAGTTATAGGCCTAAACCTTTTCAACCTTGCGGTAAGTGTATAATGGGTGTGCCCATATGCTGGTTTATTAGAGGTTGAGATACATCTTAATCCGTAGAATGATGATAGTATTTAAAAGGGAGGATTAATGCTAGGGATCCTCTTTTGAAATGCTGCGGCCTTCTGGCGCCTGGCAGCGTCAGTTGTAACATGCATATAGACTATTAAACTATACACAGTGTAATATACAATCGTACAATATAGTGCAACTTTTTAGTCTGAATGTTATTTCATATGTGTTACAATAATTATTATCATGAATATGTCGATGTTTTCGTTATGTCTTACCATGTGTTGATACATTTATAAATTGTATTTCAATATGTTTTATAAAAATGGGCCGTCTCGTTTTGGCAGTGCTGCCGTGGCGTGTGTGGGGGCCTTCTATGAGAAGATGGGCCGGATGCTTGGAAGCTCCTTCCCTGACACCATCAACAACATGTTGAAGGCCTTGAAGAGTGCAGAGGTAAGCCTTTTATACACAACAAGGTCTGAGCCGTATTAGTCCATTTTTGATAAACACTGTAAACAGAGCGCAATGCCATACATAATAATAAACCAGTAATACAAAAGTTATTATTATTATATTATTATTTATTTACATTAATTAATGAGAATAACCCTTTTCTCATAATTCTATGTAAAAAGAAATACATAAAGTTGTTCTTGGTAGACAGTACATACATACTTACACACAGGCTGTTATACTGTTCAATTATAAGTGCAAGCAACAATAATACCACATTAATTTGGTATTATTACCTGGTACAGGTGTACCAGGTAAAACAATTTTTGAAAAACAGGAATATAAATATATAATGATAAAAATGATAAAATACTCTAAATAAGAATGCTCTTGTCTCTTGTGTTTCTCCAGTCTCAGGGTAGGGGGGAGATCCTTATCAGTCTGCAGAAGGTGCTCTGTGGACTGGGCGGTGCAGCAGCTTCCTGCCACAGGGACATATACAAGAATGCCCGCTCGCTGCTCACTGACCGATCCATGGCAGTGCGCTGTGCAGTAGCAAAGGTCTGTTGCCCTTCAACAATGGTATTATTTCCATTAGCGTCTGTCAAAAGTGCTGACGAGGAGGCATAATGGATAACTTGTGTCAGCATTTGTTAGTAATGATTAGTAATAGTAGTTATTAGAATACAAAAGTAATAGATGACCTAAAGTACATCTAATGTAATTGTATTTCATAATACATCAACATTGTACAAATGTATGATATATTCTGTATAGATATGTAACATAAATGTAAGTGCTTCTACCATTGCAAAAGTCAACTTCATGTGAAGAATCTAAATTTAGTACCAATGTTTTGGGTAAGTGTAAGTGTATTTCCGACCGTTTCCTTTTCACAGCTCTTCCACTTGTTTCGAGTGGATGTTAAATCGCTCGTTCATGCTTGCCTTTTCTCCATGCTGTGCAGTGCCTGCTAGAGCTACAGAATGAGGCGGTGTTCATGTGGACCACGGAGCTGGAAAACCTGGCCACGCTGTGTTTCAAGGCACTGGAAGGCTCCAACTATGGCGTGCGTGTAGCAGTGTCCAAACTACTGGGGACAGTCATGGCCACAGCTCTGATGCCCAAGCAAGCAGCAGGTCGGGTTCCTCTCTGCTCGTAAAGCGGTCAAAACACGATGAGCGTCCAGCACAGCGCTAGCTGGCTAGGTTGGCTGTGCGGAATATAGCCAGCCAACAGAGGGGAGTGCTATTAATTCATACCACTAATACAGTGTGGTGGTTGAAGTGGCTTCATTGGGCTCCTCTGACACACAAGACACTGGTTGATGGTAGTCTACACCAGATTATTGGCAAGATGTTAGGCAGGTAGCGCTGGTGCTACTTGCAGATGCCTGAGCTCCCTCTAGTGTGGGGATGGCTGGTTTATCCTGTGTGCCTTGCTAACTGAATGTACCACATGTGTGCAGACCCACCCAGCCCCAGAGTATAATCAGCCTGACTCGGGTGTGGCTGCTTAAACCAACCATCAAGCACACCCACTCCTTATAAAATGTATTGGAGTTAAGAATTGAAGAAAGCGGATGGAGTGTAGGGTGGTGTCAACGCTTGGTTGGGTTTAAACGCTGAACTCCATAGGAATTAAAATGGCAGCGCCAACGTTGAGGGCTCATCGGGTGTTGTTCACAGCTTAAGACTGGTCCAGTGTTTGGCTCTTTCCTCTTCTGTGCCGGCTAACTTCTGTGCTAACTAGCTAGCTTTCTCCCACTTGTCCACAGTCATGCGTCAGAACGTGAAGCGGGCCACCCTGGAGGAGGTGCTGGAGCTGATGGCGACCGGCTTCCTGCGGGGGGGCTCGGGTTTCCTGAAGAGTGGCGGGGAGATGCTGAAGGGGGGCGGCTCTGTCAGCAGGGAGGTGCGGGTGGGCGTCACCCAGGTGAGCCGTCTCCTCACACTCACACCAGAACTACAGGGTGTAGGGTGGAGCTCCACGTACATTGCAGCCTAGCATCTTCAGTAAGACCTTTTTAGTAAAACATGAGCAAATAGGAGCAGCATCGCAGAAGGCTGGTCTGTAAATGTATTTTTAGCACACCACCACAGCAGCGCTGTGTATTAGTATTTCAGGTGCTGTCCACACTCCCACATCAAGCGCCCCCCACTCTGCCCGCCTCCCTCCCCAGGCCTACGTCGTGTTTGTGACCACGCTCGGCGGCCAGTGGCTGGAGCGTAACTTTGCCACGTTCCTGTCCCACGTGCTGGACCTTGTCTCGCACCCGCGAGCCACGCAGACGCACGTGGAGGCGGTGTACTCGCGGCGCTGCGTCTCCTTCATGCTGCGGGCCACCCTCGGGGGCCTGCTGGGCGAGAAGGCGCAGATTGCCGCGGGCATGGAGCTCTGCCAGGCCATCGGCAAGCAGATGAGGGCTGTGGGTAAGGAGGAAGGGGGGGAAGTTTCACGGTTCAGAGCGTTGCAGAGTAAGTACTCATCTGTTATTATTACTTCCACTTTTTCGTTTGAAACATTCTCTCCCCTTCTCGCCTTAAAGGCTTTTATTGTATTAATTCTGGCATGGTCTGCTGGTGTGTGTGTGTGTGTGTGTGTGTGTGTGTCTCCTGTTGGGTTTTCCATCTTCCCTGCATGTTGCATGCTTTCATTCTTTTAATGGATTTGTTTTGCCTGCCCTTTTCATAAAGCCTGCATGCAGAATATGGTTATAATATAAAGAATACAATTACATCACAATTACATGAAAAATTCAGTTTTGCCATTTTGCTTACTCAGGCCTTGCCTCACATATGGCTTCTTGCCTATTTATCCATTACATTACATTACATTACTTAGTGTCAGTTAGCGTCTTTAGCTACCATTAGCCTTTAGCATACACTGCAAGAAAGCCGGCATGCGTCTCTTTTAACTCACTCGCATGCAAACGAAGCTGAGTAGCCCCTTTACCATCCACCATCAAGCCATAACATTTGAAAGAGTTTATTTTATTTATTGCACATTACTTTTTTCCCCTACATTACATGACTTGTCAATCATGTTTCTAATCACCCCCCCCTCCCTCCCCCCCAACAAAAAGATGATCCTTACTCTGTGATTTGCTTTGAAACCTAAAAGAGGACACATTATAGTGTCCTACTGCAGTCTCACAATGCCATTTGTGTTCTTGTTTTCTGTCTTGATGTTGGTACAGATTTGGATCAAGTGCACCCCCATATCCACAGAGTCTTTGAGCAATTAGGATTTAATAAACTCTTGGATATTATAGTTGTATTCTCTGTAGACTGCTGAAACTAAGTAAAGGCTCTTAATTTAAGAATTTAAGGAGCGTAGCAGTAATCAGAACTCTATTGCTCTCTAATGGTTGATGACCAGAGTCCTACTTGTTTAGAATAACGTGCCTGTCACGTTTTGGTTGGAGATTACATAATTTACTTAAAATAATAGACAGATATTCTTAATATTATAAATGTGCTTCCTTCTTTTGCATTTTAACCTGATCCTCTTCTCTGTAGAGTATTAGACGCCCCGGCCAGTGTAATTCAATGTTTTTCTTATTGCCACGTCTCGTTTGCAAAAACAGCATCTGTCTTCTAGAGTGCAGGTTGATGCTGCTAGAAATACATTGGCTTTTCAGTGGTTTGGTTGTCGATTTGATCAATAAGAAAAACAGAATCACACTGACCTTCTGCCTATATACTGTGCCACACTCAAGTTCAAAAAAAGGTTTGATGTCCTTTTAGAGCACTTTTCAGTCCGAGATTTGAATAATGGTTCTAATTATAAAATATAAAATATAAAAAATATAAATATAATAAAATATATTACAATCTGTCAATTCCTCAATGCAAAACAATTAATTGACATGATTACAACAAACACCACCATACCATGGTGGTAATTTTCTATTACAACCCTGATGGTATTTACTGTGGATTCACAACACAGCAAACCTGTTCTAATGTGAATAATGGTTATGGGAACATGAAAACAAGTTGTTGGTGTCAGAGGGCCGTGTGCCAGGGGTTTGGTGCCCCAGTTCCTTAGCTTTTGTTTCCATTTGATTGCGTGTGGTGACAGTGGTAGCATAATGGATGCCACGGTGGCCTGGCCCAAATGAGCTGCTCTTAATTTGGAAAATCTTGCCGCAGTGCAAGTTCAAATGGTTTACTTTAACGGAACTCAAAGCTCAGCAGATTTCAGCGGCGGGAGCCACCGTATCAAACCATGCTCTGCGTTGATGAATGGCATTTAAGTCGCAAAAAAACCCATCATTAATTAACAAATCCATAATGTATTGTTGTTGTTAGCTTAACTGACCATGTCCCCCTCCACCACCACCACCACCTCTCTCCTCTCCCCCACAGAGGCCGTAGTGAGCGACCCCAGCGGGGATAACAAAGCCGGGGCCGCGGATGTGTCGGCCAGCCAGCATGTGATGGTGTGTGCCCTCAAGGAGCTGGGCAGCCTGGTGCACAGCCTCAGCGCCACCGCCTCGCCCCTCATCCAGGAGCCCTCCATAGGTAGGAGCGGACCAGGGGAGCCCTTAACGCCCAATAGATTGGAGTCCGGGGCGGGGTTACAGCAGATGGATTGTTCCGCTTGTGGTCCTGAACGAACGGGGTTGATTGGGGGAGGCATGTATGGGGAGTTGAGGCTGTCCTTAATTGAGCTGGCCTTGATTAACATGGGGAAATGAAGTGTGAAATGTGGAAGTATGAGAAAGGCAATCAGGGACTCCACCTCAATGCCCTCCTTAAAAACATCATGTAAGAAACCTATTTAAAAGGAATATTAATGGTTAACCCTCCCGCCTTTGTGTCACTTTCACTCACTCTGACACATACATTTGTTGCTTTATTATTAATATTTCTAATATATATATTATATTACTTTTGTGACGTTATTTAGCCTTTTTAGCTATATTCATATCTAGTTATTTAGGTATAATGTCTTTGGGTATTTACTTAGACAGGTGAAATCTATCGTTATTGTTTCATATTGGCCACTTGTCTGTCAATGGACCCTCAATCCTCTTCTGTCATCTCCCCCCCACACACACTCACCCACTCACTCACTCACACACTCACTCACCCACTCACTCACCCACCCACTCACTCACTCACCCACCCACCCACTCACTCACCCACACACTCACACCCTCACTCACTCACCCACCCACCCACACACACACTCACACACTCACACACGAACTCACACAC
>JAOPJO010000043.1:4828247-4839075 GCA_027123675.1 Molva macrophthalma | reverse complement strand
GTGTGTGTGTGTGTGTGTGTGTGTGTGTGTGTGTGTGTGTGTGTGTGTGTGTGTGTGTGTGTGTGTGTGAGACTCTCCTATCTATTACTCTAGGGGGCAAGCTGTTGAGTGACAAACGAAACAAAACAAGTACAAAGTACACTTTCAGTAACAAAACCCCAAAAAGGGAGGTAGTCATGTAGCCATACACACACGATGGCCCAAAACCAAACACAACAAATAAACCCTCAGCAAGTCCACACACACAGTTTAGATAACGGACCACTTGAAGAAACACTCGGTCCGTTTGCTCAGTCGGCGAGTTGACTGTTATTCCGTTCGCAACAGGGTGGGCGCTTTCACAGGACCTGTCCAATTATCACTTTAAATTTACTTTAATCCCCACCTTCCCCTGGGTGGGTGTGACGTTATCATTTTTCTGTGTTTGGTGGAGAAAAAGCATCGTCTACTCCCCACTGGAGAATAGAATACATTGTTTGTGTGATTGTGAATGGAGGAGGCATTCAACATTTTAAGGCCGCAAGGTCAATTTAAAATCGACCCCATAGTGAAATCACACATGGGCGTGTCCACCCACTAGGATGAATAGATCAGCTAACCAGTTGGTACAGTCCCCTGGGTAGGCAGACCTATCCATTGCATATCCTTGTGGACACTCCCAAGTGTAAAACGGAAGCCATTGAACCGAAGTACAATGGTGCTGCTGCCTGACACCACTGCAAAGCTAAATGGAACCATCTTCACGACGTGCAAGCATGACATCACTCGCGGAGGAAGACTGTGGTTGAAGCGCTCTGTGGTTGAACACGTGTAAATGCATCCATGGTTGAGCGCATGTGTCAGTGTATGCCTAACCGAGTACATGTGTAAGCAGGGCCATGTGTGTGAGTGGCGGGCCGGGGCATAAGTATGTAATGAAGGATGAGTGCGTGTGTGAGCGACGCCTGGGAGTGTTTGTGTGTGTACGTACTTGTGAGTTCATGTGTGGGTGTTCCTTCTCAACAGCAACAAGCTACTGACTGAGATTTCCAGACACACATGAAGTGAAAAGCTGCAGGGACGGGCAACAGGGCCGGCAGACCAGTTAACGTCACTGAAGCAGAGGGAGGAAACCTAGTGTATCGGTATGGACTACAATTTTAATAAAAAACGCACGTAAAGCTTGTCACGGGTCTCAAATGACCTCACACTTGCACTAAACTAGACCTCTGGCCTCCCTCTGTATGATATTTGTTGACAGTTGGGCTAACGGGAGCTAATCCGCCACACTTGGCCATTTCAGTTGTATTATTACGCAGACATGCGCACACTGACAATCACAGGTAACCCAACTAAAACGCTTGCTTTATATTCACTCACGTTGTAAAAAAGAGTGAAACGAAGAAATACGATGAAGAATGGCGGCATACAACATAAAGACGTTACTTCGGTAAATCAGTTGTATATGGTTTGATTTATTGTATGTTAGTATGCTGCATTCGCAAATAAACACAAAATTCAAAAGCTCTAATTAATTGATCAGAGTAAAGCGCGATGTAGTATGTAGAAGTTTGCTGCCCTCTTCAGGAGGGCAAGCAGTCTTACAGCGCAGCATTCAAAACATCAAAAGTCATGAATGGAGCAAATGTATATATAAATAAAGTCCCTGAAACCGTTATTTTTCACATACATAAATATGTACTCAATTGATTTATTATATCAATAAATCAACTGAACTGCATTGCCGGGACCATCAATACTGTACAATACACATCTTAGACAGTTGTTTTTCTTTTACTCTATACCCCCCAATTGTTTTCTAAAGGTCTAAATTTGACATTATGATAAATCCAAATCCAAACAAAACTCCAACTTGCTGTAAATGTTAGGTTATTAGGTTATTGTTATTAATATAATTTAAATATGACAATGCACAAACGAAATACTATAGATCTATCTCACATTCTGCCAAGTACCAGAGGTGAAATTGAAATCAGTAAAGCACAAATCAGGCAGAAAAACTGCATGGCAGTCAGTGCCAATACATTCAAATTAGTAACCAATGTTTTTTACAGTGCACACTGAAGCAAATTCCATGCATTTAGAAAGCGGTCGTGTCTCCAAAGTCTTTATTCCACCTCACATACAGGCCCAGCGTCTGTGGACTGACACTGGGCTTGATTCTCTTCAGGGAATCCTCAAAGTCTTTCAGCCTCATGCTCCGCATCTGGAGTTAAAGAAAACAAGACCGTTTATATTGGCTGCTGAACCCTAACCAAGTTCACCCGTGCACCAAATATTGACATTTTGAATGAAATACCTCACCTCACTAATAGCCACGCTCTTCACCTGTTCTGGTCCAAGTTCTGTGTGAATAACATGTTTTAGCAGCCGGTTTTAAAACAAAGTGGTAGTTGCGATAAAATGCCAGTAAATACAACTGAACTTCCTCACCCCTGATTGGTCCCAGAGCGGCGTCTTTGGCTAACGAGGTGAGATCACTTCCTGAGTAACCAGCTGTCACCCTTTTGAAAATGCATACCGTGGTATTAGGGTGATGTAATGGCCGACTTAATAGATTCATGACCGTGGGAGGGGAACAGTGTGCAAATTAAGTCTTAGAAGAGAGCAGGTACCCACTTGGCAAGATGTGCTAGCTCTTTTTGGTTCAGTAGCTCCCCTTGTTTTCCTAGGAGATGTTTGAGCAGCTTGACTCTAGTCTGGAAGTGAGAAGAGCCTCATCATAGGCACATTGACACATCGGTGCTTTCTCAAAGACAAAAAGCAAGAAAGGACATTTTAAAAAGGAATTCGATAAGACAAAAACATAGTGCTTACTTCTTCACTCGGCAAGGCCACGTATATCCTTTTGACAAAGCGTCTGACAGAGAAAAGCATATATGCTAATAAGACGAATATTCAGAGTTAAGACAAACGTTGTGGTTAGCACACTTGAGGGCCGAGGACAGATCGAGTTATAGCTAACCTCTTGGGGCGAAAGGGAGGCAATAAAGTGTAGCATGTGATCACTCCAAACAGAACACACTAATGTTGTGTATGTGTATGTGTGTGCGCCCAGCCGCCCACGCATATGTGTGTGTGGAAGTGTACCGCAGCGCTGCTTCGTCCAGCTCCTGGGGCCGGTTGGTTGCCCCCATGACCAGTACTCTGTCATCCCCCCCTGACTGCACCTGAACCAGGGGAAAAAAAAAACAGGTGTTCAGGAATAGGCTTCACTTATACAACCGCGCTCCTGAGATTTTCAGTTTCTCTTGAGGCCGAGGTATGAACCTAAGCCTGTCTTACGCCATCAAACTGGAGGAGGAACTCGGTCTTCAGGCGACGGCTGGCTTCGTGCTCTCTCTCGCTCCTTTCACAGAGCAGGCTGTCCACCTCGTCTGAACCACAGAGAATATCAAAGTCTATATCAAAGAGTCAAAGTCTCTTATTTGTCATTGGCACAGTGTAACACAGGGTCATTCTGAACAGTGAACTTCCGTGTGACACGGCAAGCAGCAAATACGTAGAAGGCAATAGCACATATCAAATAATTTTAAAAAGTCACAAATAGGTAACTAATACTAACAAAAATATTATATGTATATAAAAATAAAACATTAGCCGCGGTTCCAGAGAATGTAAAAATAGGGAATATAGCAGATGTATCCTGGTGGTTATAGATATAGGGAGAGTATTAATGAACAATAAAGCCTTGAAATATTATAAATACAAAGTGGAGGTGTGCCGATGAATATGTACCTAAAATGTAGGTAATGTAAATTGAATGTACAACTGACCAGAGATTGTCTAAAATTGTTCAGGTGCTCAGTATGATCAATATGTTACAGCTGATGCAAAAGGCCATTCAAACCAGCCATTCCTAGGCTGTACATTTGAAAAAGAGACATTTGTTTACACTGTTTCACAATACATAATGACCCACCCATGAAGATGATGGAAGGCTGTAGTTCCCGGGCGACAGCGAACAAAGCTCGCACAAGCTTCTCACCCTCTCCCACCTTTGACAGAAATTGAGCAATACAACCATGGCTTTCATAACAGCATAACTTTTCTCACAGCAATGAGATAACTCTGATCTCGCTGACCCTTGCCAGTAAATAAAATGGCTGAACTTACGTATTTAGAGGTCAGGGTAGAAGCGCTGATGTTGAAGAAGGTTGAGTCGGATTCCCTTGCGACTGCTTTGGCCTGGTAGGAGGACAGATAAAAAAAGGAATTAAGGCAATACTGCTGGATTAACATCTGCCATTAGTTTTTTTTGTTGAGAATAGGGACCACAAATATATACACCCTGCAATATTTTACACAGCAACATCGGTCATGGTAACTCACCAACATGGTCTTTCCATTCCCAGGGGGACCAAACAAAAGCAACCCTCGTGCTGGAGCCCTCAAGCCGGTAAAGAGCTAAACGGGGTAAGGTTCGATGGTCATTGGTGTTTGCTTTACACAACATTAAGATGGAAAACCTGACCACTAAACCAAAGACCACATGCATTCGCATCATTACAGGTGACGTACCTCTGGCCTCAATGCTGGTAGGATAACAATTTCTTGAAGTGCTTGTTTCGCTAGTTCCTGTCCAGCAATGTCCTCAAACGATATAGCTGGTCCACTGCAATGAACAAACAACGCAACCTCATATTCATCTTCGTTCCAGTTCTAGATTAGAAGTAGCCAAATTGTCAAGTGAAGTAAACTTATTTTTTTACCTGTCAACAATTTCATTTAGGATCATGTTGGCCAGTTTGCTGTCGACGTTTTTAAAGTTTTTCATATCCCTCTTGCGGGGTGGCTTCGATGCTGCTGCTGCTGCTTTTCCAGTTGCACCACGGCCCGCCTGTGGGGTAACCTTGGGGAATTTCCATTCACAAAACACGAGCGTTAGAAACGATGTTCTACTATTCACAAACACGCTACACTTTCTGTGGATTTCACCTTTGGGATGCTGGTTCTGGGAGCGGGCCTGCCGGTGGTGGAGGGCCGGACCTGACCGGAGACGCCACCAGATGCGGCCAGGCCTTTGGGGGCAGGCTTGGGTTGGGGGGCAGGCTGGCTTCCACCATACTGGGGACTTCTGGGAGCTGGGACGCCTCTTTTAGATGCCAAAGTGGCCTCTGTAGAATTAGAAAAAAGAAATATATATAAAATATAATACTACTCACATTTAGTTTAGCAGCGCCACTACTTTTGTTTTGAGTTGGCATGAGGCATGTCGGACCTTCTACCTGCTCCACAGGGTGTGTCACATTGTTTGAATTGGTTTGCATCATATGTCACTCTTCCCATCTGTAAATGTATTCTTACACCACAACAAAACTATTGTCAAACCTGTTTGTTGTTATTCTAGTAACATGCAGACAAACCAAATTAGAAAGCTTTTTTAAAAAATTGAACCTCTGCTGTAGCTGATTGCTTTAGTGGGGCGGTGCGGTCAACTACTATTCAAATTATATCATACCACTTATTGAAAGTCAAAATTATAAGCTAAAATGCACTTACCCAAAAGTGAGAGCCGTTCTTTTGCCATGTTGAGATTGGTGACCATTTTTTGCTGGAGTCTCTTTGTCCGTTCATACTGGTCTCCTTAAACAGAAACAGTGTGAACTGTGAAGCTCAGCAGGGACATGTGTAAACGCATGACCATACACAACATGGGTTTGATTTGAGTGCGACCCTACCCTCTCCTGTGACTTCTACGGCAATTCCACGTTCAAGGTCGTCAATGCCTTTCTTATACCACTGGACAGCCTCCTCTTTGACTCCTGTCATTTGAAAGAGACAGGGGACATGTCGATGAGCAAGCCAACTGCTACACATCATAACGGATACATGTTAACAATACAATATACAAACCTGTATCATCTTCGTCGATCCTTAATGCTATGGATATGTACTCAAATGCCTGTTTATGAATGCCTTTAATAATTTCGCTACTGTTTTTGCCTTTGTTATTATTCATTTTAGACGCCATCACTGCACAACTTTGCTCGTAGAAGTGACATATAGTTTGTAGTTCTGTCTTGAACTTGAACTATAAGCTTTTTCACAATCAAATAAGCGGCAATATTTGTGTTACGGGAATATAAAGGCTAATCGCGACGATAAGTAACGCAACAGAAGGGTTTCCTTCTCACACAGAGAACAACATCAACATCCCAAAGGTTAATACTTCCGCCTTAGTCATCAGCATTGGACCTATCAGAGCCCTAGGACTAGAACATTGGTGATAGTCTTTTGGAGACGTTTGACATATGATGTTAAGTCTCGATTACTTCCTTGCTGTGGAAAATAAACAACTTCGTAAAATGTTGTAACAAAAAAAATGACGCAAAGGAATGGATTGCTTAGGAGTTGTAATGGATAGAAGTTAGAACTGTGAATCTCGATTAGATCTCCTTAATTTATGCTTAAGTGATATTGGGCATATATTCAATAAGGTTTTAATTCAACTTTGAATATTGGATTCCATAATTTTGTACACATCTTTTACTTGTTGTAAACTCGTGTGAACTTATTGCACCCCTATTTCACGGGCTGAACTGGTACAATAAACGAGCTTATGCCAAGTAATAACCACGCCTATATTACTGGCGTCTCATTTTACACTCTGTGTTGATTGGTTAAGAAACGCACATACTGTGACGTGTCTGCGTTTCAGACACGCCCCATTACCTGCTTCCATATCCTCCACGATCAGTATTCTACCCCAGAAACAACACTACACTGACAATTTCTGGCAGCCTGCAATTGCCAACTAAACCCTCGTTGCAGGACCTTTTTTGCTTGATTATAAAGGTAGTCGATTACCTAGTCGTTCCTTTTTATAACTTGGTATTACCGGTTAAAAAAAAAAGAACAGAAGAAGAAGCAGACTGTACACCAAGCCTGCTAGTCTAGTAGCTTTCTGATTGAGCTACCCCTAAACTCAACCAACGAGACAAAGCATCCTATTTATTTTAAAAACTATTCTGTGGTTGTATTTTTTTCACCCGACAAGAGTTCAGAGAACCAAGATAGGCGGCTTTGGAACCAAGATGTCGAACCGAGTGGTGTGCAGAGAAGCAAGTCACGCCGGCAGCTGGTACTCCTCATCGGGTAACTTGTCCACCGAGCACCGCCGGCTGCGTTAGCACACGATGTCCGCTTTATGCATGGCTTTAAACCGCAAGTCAGCGGTCCTCGACCGTTTCCTCTCTTTTGCTCGCCTTTCCTCACGTTTTCTCTAGTGGTCAGAATGACAGTGACATCTGTAGTCATGATTTGACACTTCGGACGGTTAGCTTCAACTAATCCAGCTAATGATCTGAGCTAGCTGCCGTCAACTATGTTTCTCCATTATTACATTTGCTGCATTTGTGGTTTTGATTCCGTTAAGAAATGTGTCTTCAGACGGACGATATACATTCTCGAATTTGACTTCTGCCATTGTTTCTTTTATTTTTTAAATGAGGGTGTTGTATGAATGGAAGAACAGTCAGCTTGTCTTATATTGCAGGACTATCCGGCCCAGGCAGCTAGGCTGGCCGACTTGAGATGTCATAATGTAGCCTTTTTAAGATGTTTGATTTACGGAGATATTTCAGATTGCTGAGCCTACACAAAACGTATAGTTCGTCCCGCTGTGTGAACAAAGGAATGAGAATGGCTGTACAACAAATTGAAGGTTCATATTGCCACAACGACCCCCTCCCCCACCGTACCAACCATATAGCTTCTCTGCAAAATCACTCCTGCTCTAGCGTCATTCATGCCCCTCCTGCTTGTTTTTCCAGACTATTTAACCTAGCCAACCCCTTTATCCATCATGTATGTTGATGGATCATAGATGGCAGCCATACTCTCGTTTACTTCTCATTCCAATTGGATGTATCAACCAAACCATCCTGGTACCAAATATTCTAAACACTTGACCAGAATGTAAATATTCATATGTAGAAGCAATCTCTCTGGTTACTAATAAACTCAAGTTGTACCAGGTTTTATTTGAATGGAAAGCTGACGAATGAATCACTAAATGCATACATGTATTTTCTGTTTATTTCCAAGGATCACAGCTGAATGCACAGCTAGATAGCTGGTTGTCTCAGGCACAGTCTACCATTAGACCTGCAAGAGCCATCATTGCACCGTAAGCAGAAATGGATAAATGACTAGCCGCAATGATTAATGCCATGGTGTCCACTGCTAATAATGCATCTTTGTTTTCCAGCCATGCTGGCTACACCTATTGTGGTGCCTGCGCAGCCCATGCATATAAACAAGTGGACCCCTCTGTTACGTGAGTCATTTGCTGCTACTGCTTTACACCATAGTGAAACTCCTCGATAGATGTACGATAGATTTCAATAGCTAGTAGAGAGTTACAATCTGTGATGGCCCGTGGTGGGGGGTATGTGTCTTGGATTCAGTGAGGTAAAGTCCTGTTGTTGCTCCAGTCGTAGGGTGTTTATTCTGGGACCCTCGCACCACGTGCCCCTGTCCCGCTGTGCCCTCTCCCCTGCCGAAGTCTACAGAACACCCCTCTATGACCTGAGGATCGACCAGAAGGGTATTCACTGTGTCTCATTAAATTGGTATTGGATGATATGTCACAGCTTCACTTTTAAACGGCAATGGGGGAATTACAAACAGAGCCACACTTTGTGCCTATTTGTTTTGCTATAGTCATGTTGTATAATCCTATATGCTGCCAAGAGTTATAGAAAAGGAAAAAAACGGTACCCTTGATGATGCGCACTTATTCTAGTCAAGAAAGTTGTGCCACGCAGTCTTCATACAGTGCTTGGAGAGACCAGACACCTCCCTTGCTCAGAGGGCGATGGTGTGATTAATAACAAGGTCTTGAGTGCCGCAGAGCACCTACAGAGATGTCTTTAGAGTACCTTCTTCCTCGCTGTTGAAAAAAGCAATCCAGCCCTGAGAGAATTGAACATTGTTATCCACGCACACTGAAGCACAACCCCACTTGTCTTCCAGTTTATGCTGACCTCTGGAAAACCGGCATGTTTGAGCAGATGAGTCTGCAGACGGACGAGGATGAGCACAGTATTGAAATGCACTTGCCTTACACTGCGAAGGCCATGGAGAGGTAAGCAGGCTACCAGGTTTTTCTATAGAGCCCATATTATAAGGAAACCTACAGCATACCTTGCTTCCTGTGTGCCAAGGTGTTGGCACTTGGCACCGATATACAGGGAGCTAATAACTATATCTTTTGTTTTCTTCTTCCACTTGAAATTAAATCAGATTTCGATACATATCCCCAAAGTACTGCTACAAAGTGCTACGCTCACCCATGGCATGTGTCGACATGCATAATTGATATAGCCTTCTGTTGATTGGGCAGCAGTTCAAAGGCCATTTCTAGCTACTGAAATGCTGGGAACAGGTAATGGAATGAGTCAAGCATCTACCGTCATAGTGTGTGCGCCTAAAATGTCAGCAGCGTGGAGTGCACACCTTCCAATAGGTTCAAAAGAGTTCCATAGAAGACCTTAGTGGAGGAGACCCCTTACCTTTTCCTCTAGCAGGTAGCCACAGCTCTCACCCCTTCATATCATGGTCAAAATTGTTGTCTTATTTGTACATTGACTTATCAATGAACTCTAATTGTCCCACACACACCCCCGACATATACAGTGTAGGACACATAGTAAAAGTATGCCACCATCCTATCTGCAGCCACAAAGATGAGTTTAGCATCGTCCCTGTGCTGGTGGGTGCACTGAGCGAGTCTAAGGAACAGGAGTACGGAGCACTGTTCAGCAAGTACCTGGCGGATCCCTCCAATCTGTTCATCATCTCATCCGACTTCTGCCACTGGGGTGGGTGCTGCCTCCGTTATGTCCAGCTATTGAAAACCGTAATCATGTGTATGCTATTCTCCACTAGCTGGTGGTGTACTGACCTTCCTTCTACCTCTTTAGGTCAGCGGTTTCGATACACATATTACGATGAATCCCAAGGGGAGATCTACAGATCCATTGAGAACCTTGATAAAATGGTAGGTCCAGATCTAAATTGTGTCTAACATAAAATGTGTTAGAAAGTGCTTTCCGGGGCTAAATCTCTTCTTAAACGATCCTAATCTCTCTCGACGTCCTGCCTCTGAAGGGGATGGGCATTATAGAACAGCTGGACCCGATGTCTTTCACCAACTACTTGAAGAAATACCACAACACCATATGTGGCCGTCACCCCATTGGTGTGCTACTAAACGTAAGTGCTACCACCTACCACCTAAACCCAAAACATCCCTCAAATTAGGAATTACTTTTAGGCCTTAACATTAGTAAGGACAGCTGTAAGGAATAATAATGATCTTGTTCTGGAAGACTAGATGGATGTCTTGTTCCACATTGCATGTGCCTTTTGGACGACTTTGGTTCTCAACGTGTCCGGTTTTGATTTGTTGCTTTGCAGGCAGTGGCGGAGCTGAGGAAGAACGGTTTAGAAATGAACTTCTCCTTCCTGAACTATGCCCAATCTAGCGAGTGCCGGAACTGGCAGGACAGCTCTGTGAGCTACGCTGCCGGTGCACTCATAGTTCATTGAGGTCCGCTTCATGGAGGAGGGGGAGGGGACTACTGCCTATTGCCATAACCTGATCCAAACCCCCCCACCACCATCACCCACTGAGCACCCACCATCTGCAGGAAGGACCTAGAAAACCTAGAATGCCAATGACTTCCCTCCACCACCCTCCCTTAGCTCTCCGGCCGATCTCCCCTCGGTGTGGGGAGAGTCTCGTGGGTGGGGTTGGCCGTTCTGCTGGGATTGCAGTTTTTCTGATGTGTAGGAGCCTATGGTTCAGTAGCGGGGGGGG
>JAOPJO010000043.1:4746344-4762254 GCA_027123675.1 Molva macrophthalma | reverse complement strand
TTGGCATTGGCCCCATTATCACCTGCTCTTTCAAATTACCTTTTTATATATTTATATATATTTATATTTTTTTTTTTTTTTTTTTTTGCAGTGTGCCACATGAATAAAATCAATAACAACTGTGGATCTCAAAACATTCACTAAAATAATACTGGGGGTTTAGTAAGCTTTAGTTTGACACAGCTATGACAATAGGGAGGTATTCATATAATGGCCGGCTTAGCTCAGGAGCGGGTTAGATAGTTAGTTTGATCCCCGGCTCCTCCTAGCTGAGTGTCGAGGTGTCCCTGAGCAAGACACCTAACCCGAACTGCTCCCGACGAGGAGTCGGATGGATGGTTGCATGGTTGACTCCGCCATCGGTGTGTGAATGAATGTGTTTATGGAGCGCTGTAAGTCGCTTTGGTTAAAAGCGTCTGCTAAAATGCCCTAAATGTAAAATGTAAATGTATTCAATGCAGCGCACGGGAACTGTGATAAACCTGAAAAAAATCAGAGCAATCTTCGCTGGGGGTGACCAAAGTTTAACTTCTGGGAGTGGTGAATTCTATTTCCTGACCAATTAAAATAATCAACGTCTAATTACTTGCATCTAGAGCCTGTTTATGCTCAATTAATGCCCTCTTCAGAATTGGAGCATCTCTCTAAGGAATCAAAACAATTATATTTTAAAAGCAATACTACGGTGTATTAAGATGTTGCCCCTCTTAACAACTCTTGTTGGCTATATAATACATCAAATAATTCAGAGGGGGTTTTAAGCAACAAGGGCTGGCTTCTAATTGCTGTAAGTCAATGACATGAGCTGAACTACAGAGTGGGTTTTGACACTACTCGAGCCTAAGGTTAGCCCCAGTGGGAATGATGACATGGAGCTTTACAGCACAAGTTGTTCAGAGCAAAGTAGCCATGAACAGCTTTTAATGGTGGCTCACTGTGGATGGCAGCGTGCCACGGTCATTAGAGGCCTGCACTCAAGCCCAGTTTATTGTTTATGATCAGGGTTTTCTCAGCACACCTGTGCCTCCTATTAGAATGACGGCCCGCAGGATGTGCTATTTCATGACTATAGCAGGGAAAATAATCCAATTTGCATGCATAACACATGTCCCTCTAATGGAATACGGCCTTGTGCTGGAGGAATCTTAACAGAACACAGCATCTTTGATCGTAAACCATGCTGTGGGCCAAATGAGCAACATGAAGAATGTTATTGCCAAGCATGTCCTAGCCTCGATGGAATTCCGATTTATTTTGTGTTTGATGGGATTTTATTCATTAATTCTTTGTGTAAAATATCCTAATATATTGATCTGATCCTCTTGTGTAATTTAACATTTAGTAGGTATGTGCTGCATGTAAAAAAAGAAAAAGGTCTCCTTCTCCACCATTTCAATGGTGTCTTGTTACGATGTTTAGGATTAAGAGGGGCAGCCGCCTAGAAAGAAATGACTAGACTCGATTGACTAAAACAAAACGGGCTCCACACCAATCCACTGGAGACTGGTGGCGCTGACTACCTTGAAGTGGCCTCTGCCAGCACCACAGGCAGAGGCCTTACATAGAGACTTTGTGTCCTTTGTGTATGCTGGATGGAGAACCCAGAGAGGCAGTCCTCCCCAGCTGTCACTGAAACACGGTTTGGTTCTAATTATAACATTCAGGATGCTCTTAAGATAGTGTCCAGCCATGATCCAAGTGAAGCCCATCTTGGATGGCACATGATGATGACATAATTAAATAAAATACCAAATGGCAACACATGGTTTCTCTGACAGTCGCATGAATCACGTGTGCAGAATGTGAATGCCTCTGCACTATCTTGTTAATTCACAACGTATGAATGTATGTATGAGTCTCGAAAAACATAGTGTGGCAACAAAGATGCTAGGGAACTACTGCTCAACTGTAACCAGAAAAAAACAAACAAGCATATATACACACTTCGGCTCTTATTTGTCATACTCTGCTCCTCTCTTGCTTTCCAACAGAATGCTCTGGACCACTGGGCATGGAGGGCGGTATCATTTCCAACCAGCAAATAACAGCCTCCTCCACCCACCGCGCACTCTTTGGCTTGCAGAAGTGGTACCCCTACTTTGCACGGCTCAACAAGAAGGGCCTGGTCAATGCCTGGACGGCTGCCGAGAATGACAGATGGCCCTGGATCCAGGTAAAATGCACTGACTCTTCCATAAACACTGGGGCCACCAAATGTCACGGTGCAACACAAGTCCACCTAACGCAATCCCAACAAACACATCCCACCAAACACAATCCTAAAAGGGAATAATTTCAAACTGCAAAGAAAAAAAAGTAAACAAAACAACTACAACACATACTTTGGCTTTCGGTATGAGTTGCTTAAAGCAACATTTACAAAGTCTGCTTTAAAGAAGGAATGTTTTTGTTTGGGAGAAATGTTTTGTTTATGGAAATGCATCTGGAAATGCCATCATATATCTCTAATGTGGCTGGCTTTACAGTTAATTACTGGCACAGATGAATTGATGGCTTGCTACTGATTCATTTCGGAGGGCAATTAAAAGTGTAAGCAGAGGGTAGAACAGCTGCTGGCCTAGTCGAGTGTAAGGAAGCGTTATCATGGGCTCCGCTTCATTCAGCAAGTGCTTATACAGTGTTATGTTTTTTTTGGTGGGAAAACAACATTCTTCATATGGTTGTGATGGTTCTTAAGTTGCATGTTTAATTGTAGAGCTTTTTCCTTTTATAGTTTAGTTTGTTTTGTTAGCACTGACTTTTTGATTATCAATTTGTAATTGCTGCCTCTTGATCAACAATTAAAGCATGAAATAGAATATGATACAATGTGTAGTGCATCTATGGATTGCATAAGGCTGGTTTAAAAGTGCACCGGCTGGCTGTCCCATTCTTTCACTAACTGACCGGGTGAATGGGTGCCTGAGGAGACCGAAAATAAATGCAGATATATTTCTGATACTTTTGAACAGATCGTTCCACTTTAAAACGGGACAAAGAAACCCAGCAGGTGCCTGTTCTTTGTAAATGAGATGGATGGGTGAATGGATGGAGATAAGCTAGAAAGAGAGATAGAAAGACACAGTGAGTGAGTGAGTGAGAGAGGTGTGGGACAAAAAAGAGCAGGCAGAACTTCAAAGAGATATTGACCAACATGATGAATACCAATAACACAGAAGAAGAAAAGAATGACCAAAGGTCAGCCACCAAGTCAGATGGAGCCCAGCCAAGAAACGAAGAACGTTAGAAAGAAATAAATAAAGAGAGCTCACGACACAAATAACAAACAGAGCATGGAACATGAAATATTCAGGCGGTTTGTCAGACTCTAATGATACCACGTGAGAAGTAGCACAAGACGCTGAGGGCTCCATAGTAGTCGCCAAGGGGGCCTACATCTTCACAGAAACAGGACCACACAGGGATGTCAATGCACTGGCAGTATGTTAGGCAGAAGGTTTGCTTTCACAGTTGAGGTGACTGTTTGCTTGCCTTAAGGTATTTTTAAACAGATTTTACTGTCAAAGGAGCAATGTATCTGCATGCTAAGTTAGACCAGGACGGTGCCAGACCCATGGGGAATGGACATACTGTTTAAAGTAAAAATAGCCATATACAAATACCAAACAGTTAGGGCTGTACCACACTATCTAACCCTTTCCAAGTCGACTCTAATTTGCCAGTTCAATAGATTATTTGCTGATTCTTGGTCAAATTGTTACACACCGTTAAGGCAAGTTGAAGTGACGGCGCGATAAATCTGTAGGCTTAATCCAACCATAACATTACACGAGAACCAATGTTGAGAATAAGGGATGGATAATAAAGAAATATTCATGCTCTGCAATAAAGTGATCTAAAGCGGGAAGCAAAAGGAACCCTCAGCGGTCCAACCGTGGGGCTAGCGGCGTTAACGGCTGGAACCTGACCGGGATCACCTCTCTTTTTGCCCCAATTTAACACCATTGTTTAGGGTTTTCAGTTTTCAGTTAACATCATTAGACCCACATGGATTGTCCCATTAGTTCCCTGCTGAAGATCGCTTTAACAAGATCAAACCGCGATGGATCTATAAACAGTTCTTGACTTATAGATGCGTTGATTAACGTCCTTGAGGTAACCGGGTTACGGAAGCAAGTTGAAGTGACAGGCGTGATCGATCTGTAGGCTTAATCCAACCGTAACATTAGACAAGAAGCAATGTTGAAAATAATGGATGGATATTAAAGAAATATTCATGTGTCCATTAAAAAAAGAGAGCATTTGAGAAGATACAGATCTCCCTGAACTACGGTTTGAGCAGTCGACCTTTGGGGTACACCCCTCCAACTAATTACGCAGTGATTACCATAAATATGAAAGGAACATTCATTGTTTCGCTCAGATGGTAACATGTTTCTATGCTACTCTGGACTACATTGTGTGTGTATGTGAGTAAGAGGAGAGGGGGTGGGGCGTGTGTGAGATCAAGTGTTATTTTGTTATCCTACACTGGGATCATCAAGTCTTTTTATCTGTTGTACTGGCATACAGTTAATTTCTAACATAACAAAGGTCTATACATATGGATGTATAGAGTGACAAGGTATTAGCTTAACATTTAATGCACAAAAATGCCTCAACACCTCAACAATTAGCGGCCAACTCTCTACATGTGTACCTGGAGGGAGAGCTTCAGAAGTGATTTGTTGGTTTATGATAAAACGTCAATAAGGCCTGGCTAGTATTATCTGTTTGTTTACTGACTTGTTATGAGTTTTGTTGTGACGTCACATAAAATAATAGAAGTGTCTGGTAAGTCCAAACATTGTTAATTAGTTATTTCATAGTATACCTGTATTTTATACATTGCTTCAGCAAAGTTTATTTTGGAAGGAGACAACACATCATTTTTTTCTACATTAATTAATGGTTTACTTGTGTTGTGTTTGACATACAGTAATACATGATACATAATAACCTTAACCTTTTCCAATGCCCAACAAGCATCCATTTCTCTGTTACTCTAAGGGGCATTTAAGTACATAATCCGGCCTTTTGTATATAACAAAGTACCAGCGTTAATGAAGACAGAATCGGTGTGACTCAAAAGCTCCTGACAAATTAGACGCACTCTGTGCTCATTCGAGGGTACTTCTGAAAAACCTCTGGGAAATCAGAGAAAGTTATTCGGAACAGAGAAGAGGACCATTACCCAAACTTGGAGACCTTTTTAAGGAAAATGCTTACCTTACTTTCAGCAGGTTTGGTTTGGCAAAATCTGTGTGTGTGTGTGTGTGTGTGTGTGCATAAAGTGTAAAAGTGGCTGTTATGCCTTAAGTACTGTCATTATGTATCTCACTAATTCAGCCACTAGCTATTACTGAACTGAAGCATATCTTGTCGTTGCTGTTGGGAAATCCCTACAGTTCTCATCCAAAATTTCCCTAGGACGTGATCATATAAGAGGGTATTGTGAATTGTGCATTATCTGATCAAGGTCCACGTTGGATTATACATCCATGTTGTACTTGCTGTATGGTGGCATGTTTAACTGCACACTACAAGCTTGAGGCTTAACCCTTTTACATTGTGTAAATCCAAGAATCTTTACAGATAATAATATGTCATGACATACAGCCAAAACGTCTATCTGGCAATAACGCCAGAGAATGACAGGTGTTTTATTGCATGAATATGGATTTAGAAAGAAGCGTTAAACATTGAGCTCCTCACCTCCTGCTGAACCTGCTGTCTCTTGACACTCAAAGGTAGAAATCATTTTTATTGTAATACACTTCTGTCTGCAGGGTTTCAGCACTTCTCTGGAGAAAGTTTTACATTTCTGTTCTGTAAATTACTGTTAACATAAAAAGTATGGCTAATGTACAATAGTAATCATTCCAAAAGAGCTCAATTTCCTTGTGACCTCCATCAGGACTAATGAATGAAGATAGCCCAAAAGCCTGGCACTGCATACAGACATGGCTTTTGTAACCTTTTTCATGTTGTGTCACGGAAATTTAGGAACATAGGAGCACGTTATTTTCGACGTATTTTAAACTGACGAAAAATAATTGATGCATGCTCGATGCATTTATGTTTGTGTCCTTCTAATAATAATAATACTTATAATGGTACTGCAATTGTCAACATATTATTTGTTGAATATGTGGGGCAATTTTAGATTACAAAAAGCTTTTGTGTGTGTGTACGTGCGTGTGCGTGCTTGTCTGTTTGATGTATGCGTGCATACATCATCCTTTTTAATTTATTTCTATATTGATTTTATTTTTACAGGGACAGTGGACATTGATAAACATTTAAGTAAATATGTCAGTGTTAGCCGACCCGCTAGTTTTAAACGCTTGTCCCTGGGCAGGTGATTTAAAAGCACATTAAGACATTAAAACTGGCAGACAGACAGACAATGTTTTCACTCAGAGCATACATACAACAGAGAAAGCAACTCTAAAATAAAACAGCCCTTAATTAGTTGGTTAGGGGATACACGTGCACATTTCCTTCTTGGATTTCTTTGGATCTGTATGTAATATGTTTATGAAAGACAAAGTGAATCCAAAAGATTGGCTGCCAGTTAAAACCATCGTTCACGTTTGGCATGCAGTGTACAGCATAGCTGTACTAGCTAACGTCTTAGCTTCTGCAACTTAGGGACAGAGCCAGAGGATGAACTCTAAACCAACAGGAACTGTAAATCAAAATAGTATTGGCCATAATAACCTAAAAATCAAAGCATTACCTATGACCACAGCAAATATCAGAAGAGAATCAGAGAATAACTTCACTGACGGTCCGTATTCCCAATATTGATATTGTATGTGAAACGTATAAAATAAAATAAAACATTTGATAGTGTACTCATCAAAGGTTTTACGTTAACATCATATTATCAAACAGGTAGGAGTTATTCAGACACCGATCGCGGTGCTACGATACGAATCATGGGGCTGTGTGTATCTAAACATCAATCACATTCTCTACGCTCGGCTCTCTTCCCTCTTCCATGCTCCTGGCACACTAAGACGCTTTGCATGGGCTCTGTAATGACAGTGTCTACGTGGGGGTTGACACACTGGATCCCGAGTGTCAGGATTGATTAAATGCTCCATCCCATCACACCCTTTCTGAACAAGATGGATGGTTCTGACACAAGAGATACTGGGGGGCAAATTGATCCCAATGACTTAAGAAAAATTACGAAGAATTGGTAGACAGAGAGAGAGAGAGAGAGAGAGAGAGAGAGAGAGAGAGAGAGAGAGGGGCTGGACACGCGAGCTCCAGCGCGAGGGCCCTGTGTTCGCGGCTCTGTGATTAAAGCTATATTGATGCTAATGGCGTGCCAGGCCCTTTCCCTGGGGAACTTGTGTAGGTTTCCCCCCCCCCCCGCGCGCGACCGTCACACGAGTCATTACACAAGCACACTGTCGGGACGCAGGACAGCGCACGTCAACACAGGAAATGGTGAGGTCATTGCATTTCTCAGGTCACGACGTGTCCACGCAGTGTGGTTTCCAGCGAGAGTGTGCGCGGCTACCGTTGCGGCGTGTACGCGCATACTTCCGTTACGCAACGAGCGCCGAGTCAGCTTACGCAGAAGGCAAGCCATCGTTAAATAAAACATTCCGATATACAAACAGGTCTTTCCGTTAAAAGGTCGCCGTGCTCTGGTGAGGTTAGCGACGAGAGGACAGCTGAGCCTGCGGCCGAACGGGAGCCCAGGTATAAGTGCGTCGAGTAACGGCACGTAACACCACTCTGTTAACAAGCACAGGCACTGGGGCGAGAATGCCTACATGGCTGGCCAGGATCCATCTCGACAAGCACTGACACAGGGCTGGGAAGAGGGACACACCTGTGCAGAACCCGGAGGCGGTCCTCTGGCCACGCCCTGCCAGACGCCTTGCCAAAGGGCGCTATTCTCAAGAAATGATGACGAGGATCAGGATGACGATGTCAAAAGCTTGGGAAAATCAACACGGGCGCTAGAGAACAGAACAAACCTTGTCACCCATGTGCTTGATTTGGGGCCAAACAAGCGGGGCCTAGGGCCCGCCGATGTCTGGCCCCCAGGGGCCGGCGTAGCCTGGTGCAGTGCAGCACTGCAGGATGTGGATGTGACTGCACTCTCCGTTTGGGAAGCACTGCACACAATGCCCATACTGATATCCATCTGTGCATGACTTTCCCTCTGGCTGTGTTCATAAACAGCATTAGGAAACCATTAGCTACACAAACAGAGCACTTTGACGTGATTCCAAGAGTCACACATGATCGCACTGATAACGCCCGCCTCGTTAAGGGGGACAAGGCGCGTCTTAACCTCTTCCCTGTCGTCCGAGCTTCAACTTTTGATTTTGACTTTCTTTACCCCGCATTCCTTTAGCCGGCCAGGATAGTGGAAACCGTTCCCTAAACAGCCAGGCCAACATCATCTGTTGAACCCTGGTTTCTGACGGCTGGAACCAACACCACAGACATGCGGTGTCGGGCCGCAGACGGGCTCTCTTTCCAGAGTGTGTGTATTACATTGAGATGGTGAGTACTTACTTGCAACCACCTGGCTCGCTGCAAAAGCCATGCTCAGTGCTGCACCCTTGTCGACAAATGGCTGAAGGAGAGGGGAAAACTTTTTTTTACTTGGCTGGCAACTGGTAGTTCAGGGCCATTTTAGAACATTTCTAGTTGATTGTATTCAGAGAAATGTAATTCCCCTGGCTGATTACAGATTATTTTCCAATGGTATCCAGACCTGGTATAAACTCTGCCACATTTAAAAGAACATGCTAACACAAGACCATCCAACAGTAATGTCAATGAGTCCCCTCTAGATATCCCCTTGCAGGCTGCTCCTGATGTTGTCACAGTTAGAGCTCATCTACTACCCATAATGCTCACTGCTCAGCCTCCTACAACCATGTTTCCTGCTGGGCTTACCCGTGTTGCAGTCAGCCCCGGACCAGCCCTCCAAGCAGGTCTTGTTGCCGTTGGAGTCGCATGTGTAGTGTCCAAAGAAATCGTTCCTGGGTCGGCAGAACTTGTTGCATCCGAAGCCGTAGTAGTGCTCGTCACAGCTGACCCGGATCTGGTACTCGAACTGGGCCACTGGTCCGTTGTGCGTCAGCTTCAACCAGCTGGGGGTCGGGTTGATCATGCCGGAATGCAAGGACTTCTCGATCACCTGTCCGTCGGTAACTGAAGGACAGCGTCGAAGACACGGTCAAAACTGGCTGCATGTACGGTTGCGGTTACTGTTCGGCCCGTGGGACAAACTTCAACAGAACAATGAGGTCGATGTTTTATATAAAGCAAGCGAAGCAAATGCCGTCTGAGGTCATGGTTTCCTGGTGCTTTGTTGTGACGGCCACGTGACTCCTGGCGTCGGGGACGCGACCGTAGCCTGACAAATAAACACATATGGACCTGTATAGCAGAAGAGTTCTTGGATGCTATGTAATTAAGGAGCTGCGAAAGGAGGAAATGCAGTGAAATGAAAAGCCTCCACTATAATGAACACCGTTAACTACTTTTTTCTCACGCTCCGTCTCCCCGGTTGGGTTCTGTGTGTCAACGCTTTACTGCTGGAGGACATCGCTGCCCTCTCTGCTAAGAGCGAGGACAGAACCACACTGACCATAAATTACAGCTTAAGGACAGAGGGATGCCACAGCTGGGATGCCTGCTAGTGCACCATCAGCAATTTCTTTCTCTCCCTCTTTCCCTTCCCTTTCTTACATTCATAAGTGTAACAGGCCTCAGTCAAAACAGTCCCGAGTCACGTTTGGTTTCTTTTCGTGTTCTTTTTTCCCACCAAGACGTATGACTATCTGTCTGCCTCGCAGCGGTGGAGCAAAAGACACTGCCGACGCATTTTATTCCCACAACTATGCGATTCCACAAACAAAGAGTGCCTTTTCTTGTGTCTGCCACCGCAAACAGACGGGGGTCACAGGCCCGGGAGAGCGGGGGCCATGGGCCGGCCTCGGAGCCCAGGGGGCTCTCATGAGCTCCACACACAAGAGCAAATAAGACAAGCAAACACGCAGGGGGGCCCGGCGCCAACCCTTGATGGCCGCTAACCCTACTGTACACAGCGGACACGGGCTTCGCCCCCCCCCCCCCCCCCCGTTCGAGCCGTGCACACCCCGGGAGCTGCACACCTAGCGCTCGGCCCACCGTACTTCCTATCCCAATCTGCAATTGGGAGACAATGAAAAAACTAAAAGTTGTCAGGCGAATGACTTTGCTCGGCCGAGGTCATGGGGAGGGGGTGGTGGGGGGGGGGGTTTGGATTCTGTGAATCACTCCTCTGTGAAGTATAGGTCAACACCGCAGCCTGGACACAGAGGCGGGCCTGCAGAGTATTTACTCCCTTTGGATGATGTCCATGTTTGAGTATGTGAGTGTGACTGTGTGTGTGTGTGTGTGTGTGTAGGAGGCAAGGATGGGGGTGCATGCTGAAATCACAGTGCACAGTAACATTTCACAATGAGCTGGAATCCAGCGCTCAGATGTGTGGCATTTCTCTACCGGCCAGAGGCCTGCGCGGTCTGGATTGGCACGTCTTTACTACCTGATGCCGGGCTGGGAGCCACGCGCAATTCAGACGGGCCCGTTTTATAACAGCCAAGCAAAACACACAACGCTGTTACACAACCTATTTCGGTTACATTTTTCCCCCTTTGTTTTGTTTGAAAAAAAAAAAAAAAAAAAAAGGGCGCTTCAAGACTCTGTGGAAATTATCTGTGGACACAAGCCAGATATATGTTGAAATTGAGTGGACGTTTCTACTTGGAATTGCATATTTCAGGACTTAAGAACGCATTGCCGTTATACATCGAGTCTACTCCCAAACAAAGCTTTTCCTTCGGTTCAACTTTCTTACTTTTGTCATTTTATTTTTTGTGAGTTTTCGTCGTCAAACGATCAAGGCTGGAGAAGGTGAGGCTCATGCTTAGCCTCATAGCCCAGCACAGGGGGCTTAGCCGGTACCGAGTGTGTACATTCAGGGGGCTTTTCACACCACTGCCCTAATAGCTCTCTCGGGAGCGGCAAATACAGCAGAAAAGACTCAAGCCCCGTTGACCTCAGACGGACCTGCGCAAACAAGCCGGCCTTAGGGAGGCAAGGTGCGAGCCTCCACTTAGCTGCGATCCCCAGGCCGTCGCTAATCTAACCGCCAACCAGCGGGACTCCAGGCACATAAATCTAGAGCATCCAAACGTAACAGTGTACAGACAAAACCTTCAACCGCCGAGCAACCTTTAGCGGGTCTCTGGCATAATGAACCATATTTGGTAAGAAAAACAACCACGGCCTCCACCACAGCCCCCTGAGAGACCCTTCCCCGGTCGCCCTGGCAACACACAAGTATTACATACGTTCTGCGCAGACCACAATCGCGCGGTGGGGAAGGGAAGCTAACCTATCGGGCTTAGAGGTCTCGGCCTTGAAGGGTCCAATGGACCGGCTGTGTGGACTAAAGGTTTCGCCGTTGCGGTGACGCGAGACTGCATCAGATCCTTCGCTCCCTGGCTGACACCAGCTGCCACAAGTCCTCTTTCTAAAGAATACTTTTCCATAGGGGTCGGTGCCCCCCACCCCCCCCGGAACCGCACCAGGTCGGCCTTACGTTCGAGCCCGTCTGGAGCCTCTTCCTCTTTCCTGCCACTTCCCGGCCCTCTTCCCCGCCGCTAAAAGGGAACGTGTCAACACCTTCTCTTAAAAACACACTCCTGCTCCACCAGCGCACCGCGACCAGGAGGGGGGAAAGTATAAACTTCCTGTTCTGAACATTAGCGGTTTGAAAAGAAAGGGTCCATGGACGGTTGTCTCGTGCCTCCGCATTGTCATTATAAAACACAGAGGGGGACAATAGAGAATAACAGCAGTGTGGATACTCACCAGTGGTTTCGAAGTCCAAGGCCTCCACTATCAACGTGTAGGACCTCTAAGAAAGACAGAGACACAGGCAGTGTCAGACACAACAGCAAGTAAAGCAACACCGAGCACGATTGTAGCAAATAACACTTTGGGTGGAAGTAGAACATTCTTAGAACAATAATACTTAGTAATAAGGAAAGCCGTAATAAGGAAAACTAACGATCTGGAGATTAACCAAGAATTTATAATCACGATAATCTAAACACAGAAGTACTTGACAACTGAATGTACCAGACTGAACGTTGAATGTACGTATAGTATTTCAAATACTATACGTGGGGGCACGTTTCACAATATGAGTTCAAACAGCATGCCTTTGAATCATAATTACTACCTGGGTTTTAGGATATGTCAATGTAAATTCCAACACATAGACCATAATCGTCTCGTTTCATAAAGTATGCACTCAGAAGACCTTCCAATAACATGAATTCATGTCATGTCTCCTCACAGCTCCCACCATTCAATGTTAAATAAACACACACTAACCAACTTAAAATCTAATTTTACTCACAGGGAGCCCTAACTTGTAATGGATAACTTATAACTGCAGTTGCGTTGGTCAATATTTGTCCAGAGATGCAAAACCCTATTGATATTACGACATGGGGGTGTAATGACTAGTTACTGGTCAGCTCCGGCTGGTGGCCCACTCAGGGTTCAAACTGGTCTCTGATGATACATAACCAGCAAGGCGCACCAGCAGGACAACACAATACAGTTGACAGAATACAAATCAAAATAATTGATCTCCTTGGAGGGCCTAACCTTATCGTCATAACGCACTGACGCATGCCTCCATCTCAATCAGGTTAGTTTTATTTAACACACACAGATTTGATGGGTCACTGTTGGTATTTGATTGTCCAAATGTGCTCTGCATGAAGCACCCTAAAACCGTAGCGTTAAAAGACATCAAACAAAAGCGTGTTTCATAGGCTGGACCGAGAGCAGGGACAAAGAGAATGGAGAGAGAGAGTAAAGAAGGAGAGAAAGGGAAGGAAAAAGCTGAAGGGGGGAGGCTTATAGGAAAAAAAAAAAAAAAGAAAGAAGAAAAGAGATGCTCAGCCTAGGAGTTGCATTCTCAAAGGGTGGAGGAGGAGGTGGGGCCGCTCTGGAGGGGCCGGTCTTGATTTCAGCACTCCTGAAATGCTTTGTCTGATTCAGGGTCAGTAGCGCTCACACCAATATCAGCTTACCCTTCCACACTGCCCTGTGCCACAGTCATGCGGGGACGGAGCGCACTCTTCTGAGTGCGTCTGTGTGTTTGAATGAGAGCAGGGAGAGAGAGAGAGACAGAGGGAGTGAGACGGAGAAACAGAGAGACCTGGAGTAAGAGGGAGGAGAAAGAGAGCAAAACACAGAGTACGGGGAATATGAGAGAGAGAGAGAGAGAGAGAGAGAGAGAGAGAGAGAGAGAGAGAGAGAGAGAGAGAGAGAGAGAGAGAGAGAATGTGTGATCCACTTACAGTGCTTCATCCACTAGAAGCACCTACTTGTTACACTCACACACACGCTGGCCACCAGTGCCACGCCACAGAGGCATGTTACAAATGCCGCATGCCCTTTTCTGCACGGACCTCATAGAACGACAAAACACAGCCCCCTGGTTCAGAGCTAAAAACACTCTGGCAGCTCCACCTTCGCCCTACGGAAAACATAATGACAGGGCCCAACAATCGGTTATCTCATAGCGCCGAGCCTCGCCAGTCATTTGGTTCCGATCTCTCCCCCCCGACCCAGACCTCACGTCTGATCTCGTGCCAGCGCTCTGCCCCCCCTCCCCCCACCAACCAACCCCCAAACAAGAGGCGCTCTTGTCTTGAAACGCGGTGGCAGATCCACAATAAAAGCCCCCGTGACATATTATGAAGCAGAAATCAAATAAACAACAAAGTGGGGGGGGGGTTTCAGCGTCCAGCACTACAGCACGGCCTACGACCTGCCCGTCGCACTGCCGTACTTTTTAGACATGACAAAGTCAAAGATAATCTAAAAACCAACCGGTTTCTGCTACAAAACGTGAATCTGTGGATCATGGGACTAAACGGAATCAGGGACTGAATCCGTTTTGTTTTTACCTCCAACTGCCACTTCTACCTGGCCCATTGCAGACCTGCACATCATGTCTGCCCACACAGAGACACAAACAAGTCAACTGTTGACTAAACTGCCACAGCACCAGATGGCAAATGCCATTTACTTTAAATCACACATCAGTCAGTCCAGTCATCCATAAAGAAACATTATGGTTTGATATATGCCTTTGTTTCTATATGGTCATGATGTAACCCCCCCACAGGTAAATGTATTTGCCTTTGGCAGGTGTTCATTTCAGATCCTGTTCGTAATTAGGAAATGATATGCCATTTTTCTCTTTTATAACCTTTTCCCGAAAATGTCTTACTTTTGGAACAAATTCATAGCTAATGCTTATTAATAGGTACTCCTGCTACCCGAGTATGACATATGACAGTCTTCTTGCAAGGTAACAGGGTTGAAAGACTTCCATGTTAACTTGCACTTAAAACTAGCATAGACCAAAACAGTGTACAATTCAGCCGCACTGCCAAGAAGTTGAAAGCTAAATACTGGCCCTATGTAAACAAACTCAAACTTTGGCTCTAGCATGGGGCTTAGTCTGTTTTGTAGGATGGGATATTATCACGATCTGGTTAATGTTATTAACCGCATCTTAAGAAAGTAATTGGTTAGACTTGAGGCAGACTGACTAAAAGGATAGGTTCTGTGGTGGTACCAAGCGATAGCTCGCCGACTGTGAAACACAACACGCCGCAGAGACGCTCGGCCAACACGCCATAACTCCTCAGTGGTTATCAGCTTGGAATTGTGTGCCACTGCCAGGTTCGCTTTTCCCAGGCTCCCAGCTGACTCACAACTTCTCTTTGAACTACCGAACACGCGCACGCGCGCACACACACAAACCATATGTTTTATCTTCCCCGCCTATCCATACTCTGTCCAGCAGACAACAAAACTGATAATTCATGTTTGAGTTACACACTGGCCAAAGAACACTAGTACCTCTTGAAAAAGGGAAATTTCCCCAAAACATGTACAGAAGGAATGGGTGTTCTGCACCGCATGCGTATGGATTAAATTCATGCGGCTTTTCGGTGTACTACTCGTTCCATTCCAACAGAGTTACAGACAGCAACCATCTCCTTGGCCAACGAGCAAAAGTAACAGCAGCGGCCCTAAATAAAGGCTTGGTCAAAGGGAGACTAGTGTTACATAGGGTGGGCAACATTAGGCCGATAGGGTATGTCAACAACGTAGAAGGATGTTGACCTACTGTATCAGTTGTCATGAGTCAATCACTTGGACTATATCAACCATAGACCTGGCCAGTGATCATCACTGCCAGGCAACACACCCCGTTTGCCATGAAAACACAGTTTCCCTGTTGAAACTCCTAATGATCACCCTGAGAGCCTGAGCAGCACCCTAAGACTGCAGGACACTTTGGTTTGCCAAGAGCTTTTAATCAAAACCAAAGTCGACCGAAGATAAAAACCTTCCACCGTCCCAAACTTTTTTTTTTTTTTTTATGAAATTCCCCTCTGCGAGACCAGACAAATGGATTGAAAACAGATTTTTCTCCATCATGTTTCGAGCGTCTCAAAAATACCAAAAAATAAACGCAAAAACCAAGAACATTAGATTAAGACACAAAAAAAACAAAAAAACATTGGCCACCACCACACATGTAATCAATTATCACATCTCATTCAAACTTCAAACCTTCTGCCTTCACGGCCCAAATGCACGTCAAATTGTGCCCAAATATGCGTTACACATCTAGGAGGGGGGGGGGGGGGGGGGGTGAGTTATTTCGCTTAATTAATTTGCAATGAACACACGGAGCAGACGTAAAAAAAGCAAACCCAAAATACCGCCAGGCCACAGGGCTGTGCAGATCATTTTTTCAACAAAACACCTGACC
>JAOPJO010000043.1:4695144-4705411 GCA_027123675.1 Molva macrophthalma | reverse complement strand
CCCACCCCACACACCACCCACCCGCCCCCACAAAGTCACTCCATTCTGTATTGTTCTGTGTGGTTGTGTGGTTGTGTGTGTGTGTGTGTGTGTGTGTGTGTGTGTGTGTGTGTGTGTGTGTGTGTGTGTGTGAGAACCTGTAAGGGAGTGAGTGAGTGAGTGAGTGAGTGTGTGAGAACCTGTAAGGGAGTGAGTGAGTGAGTAAGTGAGTGTGTGTGTGACAGAGAGTTGTTGCTACATACCCATGAAGCAATCTACCATCATCCTCGCTTTCAACCAAATTCAGTTGTTTTTGCGTGTGTGTTGGTGTGTGTTGGTGTGTGTGTGTGTCTGTGTGTGTGTGTGTGTGTGGGGGGGTTATCTTTGGCAGTAAGGATGGTGTTTTCTTTGGAAGGTCATGACCTCGTCCATGGCCATCCACAACCCGTGATGCTACACATAAAGTGTGTTAAACTCTTGTGGTCATCGCTGATGCCAGTGTGTAAAAACCATGACGGTGTGACCCGACAAATTGGTTAGCTTCGTTTGAGAAAATAGCTACGGTGTCTGAGGTCAACTTTTTATTTCGGAAAGAAAAGTCAAGACCCATTAAAGACACAAATAGGGCAGCATTTTCCCTAAACGTTATTTTTCTTGTGCTACTATTGTGCTTTTTCCACATAATGTGTGCATTATATAAAGGAATTGTGCTTGGGTTTTACGGTTAAAAATAGAGATCCATAAAACACAGAAATATATACTGGAGCTCCCAAGAAAGATCTTCCGAATCTTCTTCTCGTGACTCATGTGGGACGGGTAAACAAGCCGATGGCACACACACACGGCATCACAAACCGGCCTGCGCACCACTCTTCTGTTGCACAAGACGGAGAAGTGGAAATGCGGTAGCTCTACCGAGCGATCGAATGACGCTAAATAAACGCTTTGTACGCAAACAAGCCCAGCCGGCCTCCTCCTTTCACCCGATCAAACAAGACTTTTATCCAGAGGCGCAGTGCAGGCGATCAGCTCGCTCTTTCATGCCGTCTGCCGCGTTGAAGCGCGTATTCGCCCAGGAGCCCTGCGCTAGGGTGGAGGCGGGGAGGGTGGAGGCGGGGAGGGGGGATGCATTGCTTTCGCTCTGCACCACCTGGATGACTTATGACGGAGGAACAGGGGGAACAGGACCGGGCTTGCGAGACCCAAGGGGATGTGTCATCCGACGCCCATAGGGGTCGGGTGAGCCGAGCATCCGAAAGCCCGTATCCTCGCGTGCTTCCAGGGCGTCCTGGAGCAGCCGACCCACAGCCGCGTGGGGGGGGGGCAGCTTAGACCCCTGAAAACACACTCACGCTACCATGCTACGCTACCCCCCCCCCCGCCCTCCCCTCCGTGTGTCCTTGTGTTGGCTATAGTGTGTCATTGTGTGTATATTCACGTGCATGTATTTATACACAAGGGGGCTCACATGCACAAATGCAGGCAGGTGCACGAAACCTCACACACACACACATCCACCCACCGACACAGGCACACACACACACACACTCGCACACAGGCACACACACGTGTGCGTAAACAAACACACATAAACACACACGCGCGTACACAAACAGGCACGCATAAACAGGCGCGCACATAAACACACACACACGCATAAACACACACATGAACACACATGCGCACGCACAAACAGGCACGCATAATCACACACGTACACCCGCTTAAACACACACACAATCTGGAACGCATAAACACACACATTATGCGCGAGCGCACACGCACACACACACACACACACACACACACATTCACACAAGCACAGACCTTTGAAGAGAGAGCTGCTTATCATATGAAAGCATGCTAATGGAGATCGTCATTCATTTCAAGTGCACGTGACCCAGACAACATGTATGGATCGGGTCTGTTTTGTAGTTATTGTTGTTGTTCTATTTTAAGCCTTAGTGAGCCAGGTTGCATGAGAGCCTAAGGAGTGGGCAGCCACCTTTCTATATCACAGTGTCCAGGCAGGGGCAGGCGTAGGTCGCCGTTTACACACGCAGCAGTTAAATCGTTCCCCACCCGGCTGTCTTTAGCCTGCGACCTGCATGGCGGATACTGTCGCTAACTCGGGGGGGCTTTGGCCCAGGAGACGGCAATGGATGAGGAGAATGGGGCGCCTGCTGCGCTGCTCCTGCCTCCGAGGAGGCCAGGAGAGCGATCCATCCCCGAGCCACCACCAGGGGAGCCTGGAGACCCCGGGGCCTCCCTGCCTCCTGGACGGAGGGGCGTCGTTTGTGTGCACGGAGACCATCCACATTACGGTGGAGGACGTGGACAGCCTGGGGCTGGACAACCCGGGCTTCAGCCTGTCTGAAGCGGGGGTCGTCCCAGCGGAAAGCAGCAGCAGCAGCAGCAGCAGCAGCAGCGGCGGCGGCGGCGTCGCTCGCTCGGTGTCCGCCTGCCAGAGAGCCATGAAGAAGAGAAGACTGAAAGCTCTGTCTTCGCTTCCTCTTCTAATCCCCCTCGTCGCCGCCATAAAGGTCGGCGGCAGCGAGGAAGACCACCACCGGGATGAGGAAGAAGAGGAGGAGGAAGAGGAGCAGGAAGAGACCATGTGGTATCTCCAAGGCGACACCGAGATCGCCCCGAACGCCGGGAGGCTGCTGCTGCCACCCCTCATCACCCTGATCCCCCCGACGCCATCTGACGTCGTCGACGACGACGACGACCAGTTCTTCGACGACAACTCCGAGGGGGAGAGCGTGGCGCACACCTCGGGCAGCGACGACAGCGTTGCCGCTGGCGACCAGGAGAGTGACGATGAGGGGGGGATTGACGGCACGGAGGAGGCGGGGACGGAGATAGAGACGGAGGAGGAGGAGGAGGCGAAGATGGGGTGCCCTCTGGCTGAGAGTCAGGTGGATGGCGATGATGAGCTGGAGGCGGTCGCCGGCCAGGATGGGGAGGTTTCAGAGGAAACAGAACCTCCAAGCATGGAGTCGGTAGAGCAGAACTCCGAGACCCCTTTCCTACCTAGTGCCTACCAGGTGGCTCCATTGCCAGAGTACCCTCGCAAAAGTGAGTGTGAAAAATAGCCTTCATGCCAGAGCCTGCAGGCCTGCAACAACTCACAGGCCTTCCACAGCACCGTAGAATATGAACAGGTTTCCAGTTCACCAAAGCAAAACGAGACATGAAACATCTCCTTTATATGTTTTATTGATCAGAGATCCCCTGTGGTTATATTTTATATGCACGTTTTCGTCTTTCATCCTAGAGAGCTTCAACAAGGGAATCAATCTGCTGGCCTTTACCGAACACAACCTGGGTGAGTCGGACAGCTCTTGAGCTGCGTTCGGACTGTTCTCAATCCCACACAAATGGCACCCAGACTTGACTGATGCCGACCTTATGTGTGGCGTCGTGGTTTCCTTTTGGATCCCGCGCAGATGAAATCGTGGCCATTACGTGACACCACTTCAGTGCCTTAAACACCTCCTGTGGGAGCTGCAGAACTGTACCTTTGTCAGAATCTTTCTCTTGCCCTTTGTGAGTGTATTCCCTGTGCGTGGCTTTGCATGCGGTTCCCAGGTGTTGGGTTCCTGTGACTCAGCACGTTCTCCGCCCTCTATCTCCTCTCAAAGAGTCTCCTTTGCTTTCAGACCAGCACAGGACAACAATACTGACCGCGATAAGCATCGTGTTTGCCTATCCGTTACATAAATATGCATGCTGGAAGGTTCTGACTTTGTTGCCTTACTTTGTTGGTGTCTATCTGTGTAAGTGTGTGTATGTGTGTGTGTGTGTGTGTGTGTGTGTGTTTGTGTGTTTTTACCCATTGTCGTTTTTGTCCAAAAAAAAATCATGTTTCAATATGTGTGTGTATGTTTGTGTGTGTATGCATCTTGGTGCTGGGGGACAGTGTTTTTGTATGTGTGTGTGTGTGTGTGTGTGTGTATCTGTCTGTGCGTGTGTCTGTGTGTCTGCACGTATGTGTGCGTAAGCTGCACCGTAGAAGACTTGCAACGATGTCCATCTCTTTAGCAATTATTTCCCCACTTATAGACAACATGGCGTCGCGTCCCTTAGACTGGGCTCGCTGCCCTGTCCTTTCCTGTTTGGGCTGGGCTGTTGCTCGGAAAACACCGAATATCTGAGGTCGTGGACATGTCTGTGGTAGGGCGTATGTACGGCGGCCACCCTTCCATTAGCACTTCGAGTAAACTCTCCGTCCTGCAGTGTGACTCGAGCCGTTGCGCCGTACACGGCTGTCGCATGGCGGGCGCGGGAGCGGTGATGATTTCCTTGGAGGAATCAAAGACACGTTCTGTTATGTTTCAGAGCTATGTGTCAGCCAGGCGAGGGCTACGGTTATTAGTCCACAGATGCTCAGCCAAGCTCCGCCGTTGTAGGATGGAGGCTTGGCCGTCTCGCTGGGATATGTTAGGGAACAGTTTGGCGTGAACACAGTCGTGTCTTGGAAGATTTCTGGTCAGGACCTCGGTAATCCCGAGGTGAGTCACGGGCAGACCCGGTGGAGAGAGCTCCATTGTTTTTCTATATTGAACTCCCTCCTCTTCTCCTCCTCCTCCTCCTCCTCTTCCTCCTCCTCCACCTCCTCTCCTGCTGTCTGTGCTCCACTGTCTTCTCCATGGCCCAGACAAGATTCCACTGCTGACACACATAAACCAATTACAATGTCTTATCTGATCAGACTCCCTCTACAACCTCATCTGTGTCCGTCCTGCCTTTCAGAATCAGGCCCCTGAAATGAAAAACATGTGTTTAACAAATCTGAACTTTTTTCTCCTTTTCTTTCCCTTTTTTTTTTTTGCTCAGCATTTTTGAAAGACTTCAGGACTGAGTGTTGTTATCTTTTGTGTTATTAGAATCTATTTCAAAGTAGTCCTACTATTTTGTTTGCCTGTCTTTTAATGTTACAATGTGCACCGATATGAAAGTGGAAAATACAGTTGTTGTTTTTTTTGTGGCTACGCGGTCAGTACTCCAACTTTGGTCAAAAACGATGTCATAGTGTTGCACTGCCCGAGCCAGACAACCATCGTGGATGCCATTATCATAGCCTCATTAGTCTTCCATATTATGTTAGCCCCAAAAAAATACATGTGTTCACCGATCAAGTGACTTTTGGGAAATGGAAGAATATGCACTTTCTGTGGGAAAGAACCGGGGTTGTCACTGAACTATGTCATCAACGAGACAGACGCTGGTCTGTCTGATGGAAGGGTTGCCGGGCAACCAATTCCGGAGCTGCTTTCAGCATTAGCAGCAACTAACATGCCCTAAATAGTCCTACAAAACAAAAGCCTGAGAACCGAAGATACGAATAAAATCGGCAGTAATGATAATAGGTCTATCAATTTCAACTTTCTTTGGAGGAGTCCTCCATAATAACGTCTGGGCCTGAAGCCATTAGCTAACACTGCTGTGTTCCAACTTTCTTGAATGTGATTTTATTTTCTCTTGAAGATGAACTGAGCAACAAGGACATGAGCTGCCCCCAGTTACTGAAGGCCCAACTGAATCTGCTTCCTTACACTACCAAGATGGAGACGTCTACCCAAATACGGGTAAGAAGGCATTGAATTGAAGTCTACCCATAATAGACAAGCCTGTAATTATTGGGATGACATGTTGAAACATTAGCACTTCAACTTTTATAATATAATATGAATAATAATATCCTTGAGAAAATGAATGCATTCAAATTATTTTGGGACTATTAAATGTATCATAAAAAATGTGAATGCTATAATATGAATATTAATATCCTTGAGAGAATGAATGCATCCAAATTATTTTGGGATTATTTAAATTTGATATAGATAATGTGAATACATAGTTGGTACTTGAGGATAGGTATTGTGTGCAATGGTAACGAAGATTGGCACCTAACTGCCACTGCAGGAACCAGCTCGCCGGTCTTGTAGCCTTGGAGACGGGAGAAGGAGCCCCAGATTCCCTATGATAGGACAGACCGTGGACGAGAACCAGGAAGAGGAGGGGTCGTCACGACAACGCCGCATAACCATTGGTGAGGCCAAAATCCATTTGGTTGGTTGTCAGGGTGAAGACCATCTGGGAAATTATTTCTAACAGCTTGTTTTTGTCTTGTACACGATATGATTTTAAAATAAATTAAGACTATTGTACATGCCCTATACTTATGGCACACATCTGCAATGTTGTCCCCACACAGAGATGGCATTGGCTAAGCCACAGTTCTCTGCCTAATATCCCGATCCCAAACATATGCTTCAGCTTCAGTATTTAATCCTTATGAACATTTCCTTCAAACCCCAAATCCAGTGTGTTTAGCAAGACATACAACACAACGACAAACAAGCTAAAAGCCACCAAAAAAACATTCAAAGTCCATTCGCTTCTGCGTTGTCATTTTCTAATAAATCTGTTTGTTTTCTCACTTTACCCCCGTTCCCCCCGCCGTCCAGCATCCTACATGCCCCAGTCGTCCATAGACCAGAATGGAAACTTTGCAGAGAAGGTAGTGTAATCCATCCGCGAGGCCCTTCAGGGTGGCAGCCACACACACAGCGCTAAGCAGCGCAATTACAGGACATGTTCTGTTGATGTTTCCCACCTCCCTTGATCTGTCAAAGCAATGACTCTGCAAATATCCCAGAGATTTCATGTCTTCTGTCTCCAGGATTTACCAAGCTAGATTGCCAGGTTCCTTAGCAATCGGTGTTTTTCGCTACAACACAAAACAAGGACAAAACATTCGTCCTGAAAGGCAGATTTGCTGATGATCCGTTTCTTCATTCATCATTTTTCTTTTCTTTTGTGTTGGGCTTGCAAGTGAGAGTACAATTTGGAAAGTTCAAAAAGCAGTCTGAGAACAGGCTTTTTATGTGACAACGTAATAGACACTGTTGTTTTGATATGTCCATCACCACACGAGATCACAAGATCACGACGACATGCTAAATCGGTCTAATCTGTAGCTCTATAAACACAGCAGCGATTACATAAAAACCGGTTCAACTTCAACTTTCCATTCGATTTTTGCAATCTTTAGTTGTGAATTGTGTGTGTCTGTGTGTGTGTGTGTGCGTCTCAAACATTAGAAAGTGTACGTTCACACGGTAATAATGCTGTGGACTAATCTAATTTGTCTTCTATGGAGCACGCCATGGGGGGAGACAGCATGTAACCTCTCTACTGCTTTAGGACAACAACGGGCACGTGGCCAAATCTCTTGGAGGACTCAACACAGATGAAGTCTGCCAATGGTTTAGCCGTCTTGGACTGCAGAAATGCCTCCCTTTCATCAGAGGTAGAACACATTCCTCATTCCTCTGTCTCCGCTCCCAGCCCTGTGGCTGCATCATAAAGCAGCCATTGCTAATTTGCTTTATCGTGACTGCAGATCAAGTAACGTTTTATGTACATCATATCAACACGGTTAAGTCAGAAGAATTAATCTGAATAAGATGACCAAGATGGAAACAAGATATAAGCAAGCAAATAATGACAAACTTGGCACCCACTAATTTATAGAAATAGCTTCAGGTGTGTTTAACATTTCAGATTATGTATGACAAACGACCAAACCACAACGTGATTTAACTGTCAAACTAAAGTTTGACGTATTACTCACGCAGTGCTTGTTTAACCAAAGCACTACCAAAGTCACTCGTGATCGACTGCTTCTTCCTTCCTGCACGATGAACGAAACTCTCTGTGTCCCCCTGACCTGTCAAGAGGGACAACTGTGCGGCGCAGACATAGCATCTGTGGACGCGAGCACACTGGAGAAGCTCCGCGTGTCCACGCCCGAGGACAGGGAGCTGCTGCTGTCCAACATCTACAAGGAGCTCCATCCGCCCGACGACCTAACTCGGAGACTGGACTCTCTGATCGGTATGAGGCCTTAACTCGCGCCCACATATCCACTGCCGCATCCATGAGCGCAGACAAGGGTTTGAGGTCTGGATTTGTGTTGTACCCCCCCCCCCCACCACCAGAAACGTTCGGGCCTCACAGCAACGTGGAGAGCTTTGCGGCTGCGCTGGTGTCCGTGAGCAAGTCCACGTCCGCCCCACATGTGAGCGGTCTCAACACGATGCATTCCTCGCTGAGGCTCAGGTGTGGTACCCTGTGGGCGTGTCCCGCACCTCTAACGTCGCCAGCACCTCAGTGTGCATGTCAACGTCAACGAGCCGATAAATAAATGAACTCATCTAAAACAGGAAAAGTGAATTGGAACATTCCTCCGTGCCGTTTGTTTGTCTATAGAGCCAAGAGCAACATGGCGCAGAGGAACACTCAGCTGATAGAGATCACCGTTCACGGTACAGTATTTCATGACACCGTGATACGCTCTCATATGTTTCTTCTAGGCTCTTTCCGCTTGGTCATTCACAGTCATAAAGGGAACCAGCCTGATCCTACACTACCATGAGTATCTATCATTGTGCCTGAAATTGCTTTTGAATGACTGCTGTGAATCAATCTATCAAATTTGGGACTGCTTTGTATTGATTTTTTTTCTGAAGCATTAGAACAAATCGTCCATCTGCGGACCCCAAAGGAGACCACAGTGGGGAAGGTCAAAGAGTCCTGTATCAAGATGCTGGGGATGACGGAGGATAAGCACACCTTCACGCTTAAAGACAATACAGGTTGGAATGTGCACATACCAACCTGTCTTGGACACTCCCAAATGGAACACTTAGAAATAACATCAGTGGTAGTTTTCTCAATCTCTATATCTCATCATCTGTTTTCTACTGTACAGGGTTAAGTGCTGGACTCTCAGCCAATCAACAGATTGGCAATCTGTTGACAACCGCCAACAGACAACTGGAGTTGCACCTGTGTAAAAATGTACACCTCCTCCAACTATCACCTCATCTGATACTACATATCCGTTAACGGGCACACTGAAATTAAATCGTGTGACAATGTGTAATCTTGTAATCGTAGGACAAACAAACAGAAGGTGACATCTCAAAAGTGAATGGCTCTCAAGACCATGGCAACATAAACCAGAATGTGCAGGCGAACCAGTCAGCAAAAGAGGAGAAGATCAAGGAACTGAACCAGCAGGTGGACTCCCTGCAGAACGTCATCCTCCAGGTCAGCATCTCCATCGAGCCTCAATGCAGCAATGCATGAAAGCTTAGTTTTCCTTCATCGTCTGTTACTTCTTTTATTATAATGAGCCCAGAACAAGGGGGAGTAGGATGTAGTCATTCTGGTTCTGTGTTTGATGGCACCAAGGTCCAGGAGCTCCACCATGGGCTGGTGGCCTTCAGCTCAGAGTTGAAGAACATGGACGTGGATGTGGACGTGAAGGAGCTCAGTCCCGTTGAACTGAGACAACGGTTGGAGTCGGCCCAAAGCCAACTGCAGAAGAAGAGGCAGAGCCTTCAGAACCTGAAGGAGAACATCAGCAATGCTGCAGCTCAAATGAACACGTAAGGGGATTGTTGCACCATTCCTCAGACATTATACAATACATATCTCCTCACTTTACAACGTGTTCTGTCTGACCTTGATCTGAATGTGTTTGAAGATGTGGACTGTCACGAGAAGGTAATCCTACGAGATGTCTCTGCCTGCAGGCGTTCAGAGATCCGACTCATGGATAAAATGAAGCTGAACTGTCAGGTGTTCAAGGCGGAGATCTCCGTGGTACATCTCAACAGACAGGTGGCCCACCTCAAGAATGCTCTGCAGGATTGTTGTGATAAGGTGATTATGATTAGTGTAGGCTCAATGGCTTATGGAAAATTAGGGAAATGCTTGACAAGCAGGGAGCAGGGTACAAATTGTATATCTTCATCACCATAAAGTACAACATAGCATGTTCACCGTTAATATATAGGGTTACTGATTAGTTGATAGCATCCTTCAAATGAAATCACACCCTAAAGTGTGACAATTCATTAGCGCCATGTGAAGTTACCAAATTGTCTGCCTCCATTAAGGCCAGAACCAACTTCCTGTTCTAATATTACATTACATCTTCATATCCACCACCTTTGATCTCATTTTACTGCTCTGCTGAGAACCCGATGAAACAATCTGCCTTTCACCCCAACCCGCTCTCCCATTCTCTCTCTCTCTCTCAATTTCATTAGAGCTGTGCAGTTATAGCAGCTGTGTCAAACGGGGGCTTGCCCAGTCTGCTGCCTTGGCTGCACACACACACTTTCACTGAGAAAAAGAGAGAGAGAGAGAGAGAGAGAGAGAGAGAGAGAGAGAGAGAGAGAGAGAGAGAGAGAGAGAGAGAGAG
>JAOPJO010000043.1:4664986-4675070 GCA_027123675.1 Molva macrophthalma | reverse complement strand
AATCTGTGCTTGATGTCTGTGGATGAGATGGTGAAACAGAGGCTGCACTCAAACGCACACACACACACACACACACACACACACACACACACACACACACACACAAACACGCAACCACACACACGAAAACAGCAGCTGGACCTCTGGTGTTGGTGGTTAGAGGTGTTGAATTTCTTCCCTCTCCTCACACTTTTGTATTTTATTCCATTATATTATTATTTCCATTCTTTTTTTGCAAGCCACTTCAGTCAGTTGGAGGTAAGGGACAGTTCAGTGAGGAGAGAGGGAGGGAGACAGGCCAGTCGACCCAACGTTTTTTGTTATCGCGACGCCATGGTCAAAGGGAAGAGGAGATCCATACAGACAGAGCCCAGACAAACACACAGAGAGGGACAGCGGGGTGAGAAAGAGCAAGAGAGAGACAGAGGGGGGAGGGTAGGGGAAAGATAGACAGGCAGACAGAGTCTCTCAAGAAAGACTGAGGAACACAAACAGAAAAGAGCTAGCCCATCACTGTCAACAAGACCGTCACCCCAAACGCCGTCTGGGTGCTCATGTTGAATAAAGCAGCACAGCAGCAGCATTCAGAGTGTAGTCTAGTCCCGCTCCAAGCCTCTGTGCTGCCTGGTCTACTTCGCCCAGCTCACAAATAGGATGTAACAGACGATAAAGTATTCATTCTTATCCATCTCATGTTCATTATTGCTAAATTCCACATTCACGGAAGTTCCCAATTAAAAAGTTCCCAAAAAGAAACACACACATTGTCACTTGCGAAAAGGACGTCTGAACTCAGAAGACAAAAAAGCAACAGCAACAATGACTGCATGTAAAGTGTTCTTTGTATGAATAATTCTTATCAACTTTTTTTAGACTTTGTTATTATTGGTGTCCATTAACTGCACCTTATTGTTGGCCTGTTCAATGTATTTGTTCTTGTCTCATTCACTCATTCGTGGTCGAATTCAATGTCTTTTGTTTACTGTTTATTGAATAGAGTCCAGGGGTCCCCCACTGACTCTCCCCCGGACCATATGGATCAAGGTGAGTCTACTGTGCCCAGCCCTGCCCAGCGGGGAGCCCAATACAAACACAGCCGTGCAGGGGTTACTGGGAGCATACAATGCAGTGTTATTATGGGATGGAGTGATTATAGCAGGGAGAGGGACTAGAGGGAGCAGAGAGGAATGAATTGGATTAGCCTCCATTACTTCCTCGGTGTGAGACCGAACTGCGTTATTGTTCTAATGTTATTTAGCCTCTCCTTTGTACCAAGCCCCCCCTCCCCCCCTGTCTGCCTCTAAACCCCCTGATTATTTATTTATTTGCACCGAAAATATAGGTCACCCTCCTCACACAAATCATACATTTTTAATAGTTCCCCAGCTTTAATTCAAACGTTTGGGAGTCTTCCCCACTGAGGAGATATGAATTAAGCATTGTACAGACCTTTGCAAAAAAATAATTGAAAAAGGGCAGGCCATAGAAGCTGCGTACATCAGAAGGCATCATGGGATTTTTTGTTGCGATACTCCAACGTCTTGTGAGGACTCGAGAGAGCGTTGTAGTAATGTTAAATCCTAATAGACATAAATATACCATAGCCAGGGCTGATCATGTAATGTCTCGCAGGAGAATCGCTGTGGCAGTTTTAAACACAACATTTCTCCCCATAACGACAAATCATTTCACGATTAAGTACTATACAATGAAAAAAACATCATTACTACCAATAACATTCCTATGCTCCTATACATGTGAAATGTGCTAGGCGGTCATTGCGATGTGATGTCATGATGTACAAGACATATACACAACAGTGCAGGTCCTCTGCAGAGGCTAATGCATCCGCCAAATATTTTCTTCCTCTGCAAAATGTTTTATGGTTGCTAGAAAACGTTGCGTTTGTAAAAGAGGTACTGTGACATGCTTTAGCCAACCTTAAAGCTTGTTAAATGGTTCGTTAAGTTATTTTTATGTAATGCGCTTTTGTATGAAAAGCACAACACACTGACACAACAGTTTACATGTGCATCAAACCAACTCCTCCAAAACCTTACACTACATATAGAGATTTAAGTAGGACATTTTCTACATACTAAATCTCCACCGATTATTTGATGGGAGATGGGGGGAAAAACGTAAAAAGCCCTTTTCTGCAAGGCATCCTCCAGAAGCAGTCTATCCACCCCTCAGTCGCTCTCCACAGGAAATAATGACAGCATATCCCTGTCTGCACATCCTGTCACAACCATTGTCACAGTAATTATTTTGAAATTGATGAGAGGATTGCTCGGGTCAGATAAGAGCCCTGTTGCTGAGAAACGCGACTGATGACAATATACACAATTTTGCATATTGCGTGAAGAATATCACTGCCTAAAATTAAACTGTCACAATACCTCAGATTTCCCAATTGCTGGAGTCTGTAATTTATATTCTACAGGGGCCACAACAGATGGCCATAGAAAATAAGCTAAATAAATGACTATTATTAGACATTATTACATTATTTCTGGAATTGAATTATTTCTCCAAGTACAGGTACACAGGCGAAGGAATAATAATGTATGTGGAATAATACTTTACTAAAAGAAAACCATAAAACGATTTTAAAAACATGAAATAGCACTGAGAGATGTGCAAAAAGGCACTTCACTCTTTCTTAAAGAAAACCATACGGCTATTGGTAATACCACTGTGTTTACCTACTGGTTCAACAGCCACCCGCGACAGTTTTAGCTTGACATGCAAAAACAGTCTCTGGAGATAAACAGAGCTGCTTCTGGGAAATAACTCTAGTGCTAATTGACCCTCAGATGGTACTACAAGAGATACATTTGACAGTGCAAGAAGGAAAATAATGAACTCCTTCATTCAACATCTTTCTTTTCCTTCCCTTTCTCGGCTTTGCATTTTGCTGAGTGATTTGACAGCCTCGTGCCATTTTCTCCGCTAGTTGTTAGGGAACATCAAGTTAAAGGTCTGCCAAATTAGGAGACAGAACCCTGTGTTTTTACAATCCAATAGTCGCAGTCTAATATGCTTCCTTTGTTAGCGGTTCCTACCCAGAGGGCAGCAATCCATATCCAAAGACATCTGTGCCAATGTCGATGTGTTTACATTTCGTACACGTTTGAATTCTGTTTCACTTAGGGTAAACTGAATTATTATATTAGGTTGCGTATTGGAGATACGGGCTTCAAATTAAATCTTCTATTTTGGTCAATATTCATAATTTCCAACATATAGAGAAGTCCTTCATGATCTATGTAACCTCATATACCTTTATTCATTATTTATATTTTAATGTATTCTAACATTTCTAGCTGTGTTCAGGCCCATATCGGCTATTGAATGGTGTTGACTTCAGGCTAAGCTAGCAGTGTTGTGCAGCTGAATCGAAGTGAACAACATGGCGACGAGCGTTGCGTCACCATGGCTGTAACTCGATTCTAACTGGAGCCAAAGCCAGCTCTCATAAAAAGATCCTCCAAAAATTCTAAAGTTTAGTGTCACGTATGCTGAACAGGCGAACAACACAGGCAGACTTCTCAGGGGAATGGAGCCGTAAGTTAGTTGAACATATTCAATTGGCAAAATCAATACAAATCTGGATTTTCTGCCCAGCCAACCGACAGAGAGGCTTTTCAATATGGGCTTTTCTCAGACGTTTGTCATGAAGCTGAAAGGACCCGCCGTTAGATGCATCTGTTTCACGCTGGGTCGTTGTTTGTTGTTGTTTTTCTGGTACAGGTCTCCGTTGAGACTGTAACAGCCATGGGAAATCACAGTGACAGCTAATTGGAGGATCAGCCATTGTGTATTGCAATCACAACAACAAAGAGATGACGCAGATATGGGCCCTAATAGTGCTAGTGTGACAGTAAATATTTGCTCTTTCAGTATATAATGTTCCCTTGGCAGAGAGGGGCAGATTTCACAGTAGGGAAGGACATATACAATATGGCGTCTTGAAGAGTGTTCTCTCTGACGCCCAGTCAAAATGACCTCGCTCCTCAGAAGGGTTACGTCTGCCTGGCTTTTTTATTATTATTATTATTATTATGATTATATAGTTCCAATTATCAAATGCACTGCCATAGCGACCTTTGTGCTAGGTCATAGCTGCCTTCCATCACAGCACCTGCTAATGAAGCTAGCTGGATCAGCTATTTTTGTATGCATTTCCGTAGCAAGAGTGGGCAACAGGGAGCAGAGGAGGATGACCTGCTGTTGGAAAGAGGAAATCAGGTGGGCCAGCTGGGTCTCTCATCCAGCCCGGGTCGAAATGCATAAATGTCACCGGTATCAGGGGTTAGAGGGAGCGGGGGGGGGTGGGGGTGGGCAGAGAATGGTTTTGAAAGATATGCGTAAGCCCTGATAAACGCATCGCGGTGGTTCTGCTGTGGGCCATTGTGGGCTGCTTAAAATACGTTCAAAAATACCCTTTGAACGCGGCGTATTCAATATCACGAGAGCGCGCATCCCGTTTTCCAGCTCCCTCGAGGGAAGCACATCCTAAATTCCGAGATGGCAGAGCTTGTGAGTTGGTTTTCTTTCTCCACTTGCACCACGGAGAAAGAAAACGTGTGATGATGAAAAATGCACGTGCCTTTTCCCTCCGACTATGGAGTCAATATTGTCCGTGGTACAGGATAATCAAAAGGCAGCAACACATGCAAGTCAGGCTTTGCTGGCAAATTTTTGCCTATGACAGCAGCATCGTTATTATTTTTACACTTCGCTGCCAAGCACAGTCTTGTATTGATACTGACTCAGATGTGACCTTAATTAGAATATGAATGGACATCATTGCAGTGGATAGAACATGACATGTTTTCTTATACGTGTTGGTTGATCATTTTCCTCAAACAAACATCGCATGGATCGCATGTCATCGATCAGCCTATCCTGTGACGTATCTCTTTGCCTGCCACTGACATTTACCCTGACGCATTCCTAATGGGCAATCAATTTTTGTAACGTTTAACATTTAAAATCCACATCCGTATTATCGGGATCTATTCCCTGGGCAAAATAACCCTTTTTCAGTTTGTGTGTGTGCATGTGCACAATTATGCATGCATGTGTGTGTGTGTGTTTAAGTGAATGTGCGCACACTTGTTGTATGCATGAGTACGGCTGTGTGAGCATGCCCATGGATGTGAGTGCTTGTGAGGGTCCTGTTACTGTGTGGGCACATATGTGTGAATCTGCAGTGTATGCATGTGTGTGTGTGTGTGTGTGTGTGTGTGTGTGTGAGAGGATGCAGTGTGTGTGTGTGTGTGTGTGTGTGTGTGTGTGTGTGTGCGTGTGCGTGTGCGTGTGCGTGTGTGCGTGTGCGTGTGCGTGTGTGCGTGTGCGTGTGCGTGTGCGTGTGCGTGTGCGAGCGTTTTCCATCCCAGTGAGTGAGGCATTAAAACAGCAGCACTTTCACACGTGTTCAGCCGCCCACCCTCGCTGCCGCATCAGGGACAGCTGGGTGTTGTCGGGCTGGCCTAACACTGATGGAAACGGGCTGATTGCAGCTCACCGTTCCCTCCCTTCCATAAATCAGCCTGTGGATCTCGTATTTTTTCCCCTGCATTCAGGCACACGTCCAGGGTTATAAAAAGCTATAAAACACGCACACAAGTGCGTGTTTTGTTTGTGGCTGTTGTTGCTTCTTTTGGTGACGGGCACAATAAATCAGAGGATCATTGTAAAATGGCAGGTGTGGTACAATACAAATGTCATTAAAGACGTCAAAGGGACCTTTCTGTTATTGGTTAAGACAAGCGCTGTTTACTCTATTCTTTGTTTGGGTTAGCCTCCATTTTGTTTTCATTCTAAACTGCATTATAGAGGTTTATTTAATACTTGGGATGATTTGGGATGATGTTGAATTATGCCCATGATCTGTTGATTTAGTTGAAGTATTGTTTTTGCGCAAAGCCCTCAACTGCAACAATTTGATGTTCTAAGGTAAAATGATTATAATAAAATATATCTATGGCGAAACATGTATGTATGGTTATGGTAAAGCTATGTCTCACCAGCTTCCTGGGAGATATACGGATTCACTAACAATGACTTTGTACTCATCAAGTGAGTGGAAAGAGTTAAAACTTACTAAGAGTTACTCAACTTTTGAAAGATTCTGCTGACCAGTAATTAGGCTTTCAAGTCACATACCGGTGGAAATATGATTGCTTGGTTCTACAATGAATGAGATTCGGACCATGTCTCTACTCATGTTTTAAATTTGTACTTTGAAATGCAGAAGGTGTGCAGAGTGATGCTGCAGCATTCATGAGCCTTCAATAGGCAATTTATTTTACAAGCATTTTTTTGTCATATTTGTTGAAATTCTCTTTACATCCAAACAGCACTCAATAAATCACATGATCTGACAAAAAACGAAAATAAATTTGCTATCTGCGGCTGTCGCGGGCCTGTAATAAGCCTGGCCAATCATTTCATTCGGCCTGAATACAATGATCGGATGGCTTACCTGTCTGTCTACCCACCTACCTACCTACCTACCAGGCTACCTGCACACACTCTGCCCTTGCACATGACTGGAGTCATCCACAACGCTAGGCAGACCTATTGCTAAAGCTAGCGGGCAAATCACGTGTTTTGTGGGAGTGGCTTTGAAAGGGAGGCCTGAAGGGAGGGGTGGGACTTTTTCGGTTGGATACTTTCAAAATCCAGGGGAGGCTTAGCTCAGGAGGTAAATCGGGTTGACTTGTAACTGGAAGGTTGCTGGTTTATCCTAGTAGGTAGGGTTCGCCTACCCTACCTTTAAGTTGATTCATCTGTGTTACCCTTTTTTTGTTGCCAGAAACTTTAAAGAGCCCGAATTATTATCTTTAATAACCGACTTCCAGAATTGTTGTATACATTTGTACTTGTAGATAATTGTATTTTTCAAAGTGTTCAACAGTGGTGATAATGACACTGAGAGATCTTACTTGGGTTGGAGATCTGTTGGGATTTTAAACTGGCAAGCCAAACACAAATACACAATCAATCAATTCAACCAATCAATTCATTTTATGCAGTTTCTCAGATTTAACACCACCCACATAGGCTGTGCACTTTGTCAAAACCATCCGAACTTAAAGAGCATCTATGGCACATGCAGTCCAATCCAATGGGTGTAATCCTCTTGGTGTCTAAAGTGGGTGGACGTGTTAGCACAGATTGACTCCCTGTGGCGCAGCAGGAAAATAACACAGATAGTCAACCGTTAGCTTTAACTCCTACTGTTTACTGTGTGTTGAAGAACACGCAGTCGTAAATCTCAACCATCATGTCCTTCATCAGATGCACTTTGTACCATCAAAGGAAAGCCACATTATTGATTTTTGTGCTTCGTAGGCCTACCCAAAGCTGGTGAAATCTGTCCTAGGAAACCCATCTGCCCAAACTTATATACTATTTTACTAAGAGCAAGCCAAATCCAGACGCTCACTCTGACCTTTTTTATCAATGTTTGCTCAAGTTAATTACGTTCGGATATTACAATTTGTTTAAGCCCTCTGACACACAGCGCAAAGAACCACCTGGATATATATGTTTGTTCTTCCAAATGGCAGGCTTGTTGTTTGAGTGCTACATGTTCATTTACCCTATTGGAAAAGGTTGAGCCCCATCACGTGACGGTGAAATCTGTTGAGTCACACAAAAGGGCGCGGTTTCTCAACGCACCCTGAGGTCACACACACTTCCATCGCTTCTCACTCGTCGTGACCACCAGAACAAACACAGTCTCTCATTCCAGAGATTGCATTTTGTGTTTTGCTAGGAGTGAGCGAGAGACAGACCACTGATTGTTTGTTGAACTTACACAGGTGGTTAAAAAAAATGTTCCCGTATCATTGAGAGGCAACGCAGAACACAATACAGAGCCTCAAAGCAATCTCTCCAGCAGGGTTTTAATACTCTTACAACCCCAGGAGCTAACAGGGTTGACATGCCCTAGATGAAGGCATCGATGTCAGGAAGCATACTTTAAAATAAGTTGCTACAAGTTCTGCTGGCTCAGAACGAAAAAGTCCTTTGCGGACAAACTTGTTTTTGCGCTCAATGCGGTCTTGGTTGGGTCACTGAACTTTCCAATAGTTAAGATCAGTGTGGTTTCCGTGGAGACGGGTAATGTTCACTTTGCCGTCATCTACTGAGATTTCGGCAAGTTGCAAAACCTTGGAGATGCAAGAAGTTTGTTCGTTTTCCCCGCAATTTGGTTCTCACGGTCTCCCCGAATGTCTTCCTACCAGCATTAAGTAGGATAACTGCTTTACCGCTCCACGCTCACCATCAGACACAATAAGGTAATGGGAAGAATGAAACTCACACACACGGACACGCACATCAAGTTCTTAAACATCATAAACAGTCCACAGGGAATACAGCGCTGCCATTATTGATAGTAATGATGAGACATTATCACTCAGCGGTTGGATAAATCTATCACTCATTGTCATGTCTAGCATATACAACTGGAAATCCTAATTGATTTGTATTGCTTTGTTTTCCATCCCTTTGCCTTTTTTTTTTACAGCCACTCATTATCCTGATTACTGTCACTTTGTTTGTGGAGGCGATAATAAAAATGGAAAAGGTCACGTTTAGCCCGGGCGGCTTTGTGGCGGCAAATCAGGAGAAATTAGCTGTGAGAAGGTTAAATCATCCATTCCCGGCTCAGCAGCAGGTAATCATGGCAAATGAATAAATGTAGGTGGTCGTGGCATACAGTGGATCCCAAATTACTGTGAAAAATGGGGAATGTTAATGTAATGTCAGAGATTAAATTGGGCAGGGGGAGGGCGAGGTAAGGGGAGGGCTGGTGTGGAAAAGGATTAAGAATGAGCTTTGAAGGGTTTTTTTACAGCCACCCTTCTCCTGCTTTAATAAACCCCAGCCCAGAGGTCTCCTTATTCCCAGCGGCTCTGCTGTAGGGGGCTGCCTTTTACAGTTGGTCTGAGGAACAACCCAATCTCCTCTCTGACCTTCCCCTGCCCAGCCTTCTCTGTTGATTAGCACTCACACCCTGCCCACACAAATACACACACACACACACACACACACACACACACACACACACTGCCCACACACTGCATAAACACACACAGAAACACACGCTCGCACACACTCACACATATATACGCACACACAAACACATGCACGCACACACATGCAAACACAGGCAGACACACACACACACACACACACACACATCTACTGACACACACACACACGCACACACAAACACACAAAGATATATGCCAACAAACACACACACAGACACACCGACAAACACACACACACGGACAGAGGTCCAAGCAAGATCCATGTTGCAGTATGGAATTGCATTGTGCTCGCCTGACCTTCTCTATGTTGCTACAACGTCTATCGCCAAGTGAACATCTGGCAGGATGAGTGCAGGTTCAGGAAGAAGGTGATAATACAACAATTATTCAGTCGGCACAGATGCTTAATGAAACAACGACAGTAGGGTCACATTTCAAACCTATTTCATTTTGTTTACGAAATCCCCGGTGATCCGTTTCTTTGTCTCTGGCTCTTTCTTAAGGCCCGCTGTCATCTTAGCAGCAACGCACGCACGCACATGCACACGCACACGCACACACCCACACACACACACACACACACACACAGCCATGCTAGTGAGATGCTGCTGCTACCTCATTACTGTAAAGGGGCCTGCTGGGGGATGCATAGTGTGAGGGGATGGTACAACTCTCTGCGACGGAAATCAAGCACCAGGCATTTGATTGCGGCGCGGACTACAACCCTCAGTAGAAAACATCTTACATCTCGTCACACATTTCTTCATGCTATGTCTCCTGCATGCTAGCTCCCCCCCATCTGTCGATTCTTTATTCTGTCTCATTTTACCCTCCCCGTTTTTAGTCCGACTTTATTAGAAAGATGGAGAGATGTTGAGGTAAAAGAAAGATAACAGATCTCCCTTGTTTCATTCCTATTTATCTTGGCCCTTCCTCTCTCTCTCTCTGTGCAATATCTGCATACATGAGTTAATGTTTGCCTTACCTGTATAATATTATTAGCA
>JAOPJO010000043.1:4519483-4535179 GCA_027123675.1 Molva macrophthalma | reverse complement strand
ACACACACACACACCCACACACACACACACACACACACACACACACACACACACACACACACACACACACACACACAACCAAAATGGTTACAAAACCACACATAGCATCTCTCTTCTCGCATATCACAATTTCAATAAAAAACGGTTTAATTTCATTTCCAACACGTCCAAATTAAGCATCTATTTTTACTGGTGCAAAGCAAACACCAAACACAGTACCAGAACATTCAAGGAGGATGCTGTTTGAGCTGTCCCCAAAAAACCGACGGAGAGCCACCGCGGTGTATATTATTTACCAGCTTTCAATCAAATCGTTGCATCAATGACGAGCCATTATAAATTCTTGTATCAGACATATTGATTAACTGTCTCCGATTTAATTTCACCTTGAAGAGAAAAAAAAGAAAATGACCCTCTCTCTTTCTCTCCCATTTTTGATGCCAATCAAAACCCCGGCAAACCAGCGGTTAGAGAGAGTCCTGCGTTCTGGATCACAAACACTTTGTGGGCACCTGCGCCACTCAGTCCCTCTTCAGGGGGAATTATGGGTATTTTGCGAGAGTGTGTGTGTGTGTGTGTGTGTGTGTGTGTGTGTGTGTGTGTGTGTGTGTGTGTGTGTGTGTGTGTCATGTTCCTCCCCAGTTCAGACTTAAAACAAGAGCCTGACGAGAGGCAGTTGATCAAGAGGACAATGTGTACACATTAAAAACCCACGGGCCTGTAACCAGCCCACACAGGGCAACCGTACCATGAGAGGGTAGGTATTTTGCATTTGGGTGTGTGTGTGTGTGTGTGTGTGTGCGTGCATGTACGAATGAGTGAGTGACTGAGTGAGTGCGTGTGCGTACATGCCTCACTAGGAGCATCTTTCGGCTTAGGGAACTGCAGTCACTTAGCAACACAGACTAGACTAACATTTACAGTCATCTTTACAGACAGGGAGGGGAAAGATGGAGGATCGTGGGTGGAAGGTGGTGGTGGTGGTGGTGGGGGGGGGGGCGTAATTGGGTTATTCCGCACGTGTGGGCATCAGCGATGGCACCAGCGTACGTGCGTCACTCGCAGGGGAATCGGAACCTCATGCCGGATGGGTTACCTCCGCCACCGGCCACAAGCCACCCCCACCCACACACCCCCGCCCACACCTCCACCCACCCCATCTGTGCGGCTCCTAATGACATGCATTTTTGTGGAGAAGAAGACGCCAAGCAAACACACACACGCACACACAAACGCACACAAACCTCGCTACCATCCACATTTGTGGAAAATAAAATGAAATGTGTTGTTTCTCCTTCAAGGACACACTCCTATCCTTGGCTTACGACACATGCTCTTAGTGTTGAAATGGGATCGGGAGTCACACAACGTGCTTTGTCTGTGGTGAGATGCGGAAAGGTACACAAGCTCATCGGTCATTTGTGAAACTGTCTTTCGTGATTGTTATTACGTGCACGTTGTGGATCCTATTTAGTTGAGATATGTGTTTGAGTCAGTCAGCTGGACGCCGAGTTGGTGGATTAGCAGAGACTATGCCGTATTAGCAGCGGCACATGTGTTTCAGTCACGCATATAAACACAATCTTGGTTTTAAAATGTGGCAGAGCAACAGACGTGGGAGACCAAGACCTCCGCACCACTCGGCATTTAGAAGTAGTAAAAATATGAGGGCCGTTTGATGTGCAAGATGTGAAGCCGTATACAAGCCAGAGACCTCATCAAGCGAAGGCTTTTCTTTTGGAACATCGCAGTTGGAAAGTAGCACTCGCTTGATGCCACAATATTCCAAATAAACAAGGGAATATATGCTGATGGAACAACACTTTTTAGGGACTGTTCACGTTCTACCCATCTCTTTTTTAAAGTGATATGCAGTGTTTGGTGATATTGCGTGATGTGACTATTAAGCATGGCTTGCCTTGGATATTAGTCCAAATGAGCACTACTGGGATGTTTCCCATTCAGTTACTCTCCTGTCAAAACCACTCTTGCCATTGGGTTGCATTCGGTTCCGCGGTCCTTGTGTCGATATTAAAATAGATATAGTCTGTATAATTAAGTATAATAGTAGTATAAATAGTCAAATGGGGTTTTCTCTGCATCAGCGACAGACTGGGTCTCAAGCTGGGCCGCATGGCTCACAAGGTAATGGAGTCATTATTTACACGCGTCGCCTCGCTCCTTTGTCCTCCATCAACAACAATGGCCGCCCCCCCCAGCGAGCGGCGACCCTTTTCTGACCGGCGTGCTCGCTTACAGTGGAGTAACCGATCGAAGTTGACCTCACGCCGCGTCGCCATGCATTGGCGACGTGTCCATTTCTCACCTCCTCAGAATCCTTGACCTGACCCCGCTCGACCTCATCAGTCAAGAGTTCACACTGGGTTTCTTCTTCTTCCGCTCTTTGGGTCCAGCCCATGGGGCCGACGGAGGGAGAGAGAGAGCCCGGTCACCTACTAATGGACACGGGGAGGTCACGCGGAGGAGCGCTGAGACTCGCACCTATAGGGATGCAAATGTGACCGGCTGCCTGTGAGCAAGGCATCACAATAGAGGGGGAGGGGGGCGGGGGGGGGACAGAGAAGCTGCTATCATTAGTTCAAATCGTTGTGGCCTGAATCAAGTAAAAACCATTACTTGGCTGTGTGTGTCACACAAGAAGAAAGAGGAGCATGTGGTATGTTGTGTTGTTTGATGACTTTCCGAGCTGAGAATGCGTGAGTGATTAAGGGCCATTGTTTAGACGGAGAGATTGGTTAAGGGGTCACGAGAGATGCCTGAGGTCGTAGAGGGTTGACAGCAATCGTGTTCATTAATTTTACTTCATACTTAAGGACCCCCCACCCCCCCTCCAGAATAAGACAAAGACATGCTCTGTTTAATGTACGATTCTGTGAGTTGTTCATTAGTTTCCCTGGAGGGAGGAATTTCACTTAATTCACACTAACAATAACATTCCCTTTTTTGGCAGATTGGCCACAGCTGTAATTCATCACACAAGTGATCCCTTTAAAGAGCAGAATGTTCATTCCCAGAAATGAAAAGTTGTCAATTCGGTCATTGTGATATTAGCAGGGCATTGTGCTAACCATAGATAGACCATCAGTAACTGATTGCCCACTTTCAGTGTGAATAGCAGAAGGCACCTTACATGGCTTCAGCCTTGACGAAAGAAACTGAAATTATGTTATCAGTGTAGGTTTTTCTTCTCCAGCTATAGATCTCAGGACATAGCTGATAGATTCATCAATTCAAAATGGGCCCCGTTCATTAGGATGAGCGAGCGGTCAATGGATAAAAACCATCGGAGATCAATTTTGCACACCGTTAGGCAGCTTGGCTGAAACCAAGGTGCATGCTAACATGAACACATACTGTGTGTGGCTTTGATGTGATGTATATGTGGGTCTTTAGTGATATGATGGTAAACCGCTTTAGAAAACGGATGTGGTGGGGGGGTACCATATGCTGCTTACAAACATTAGCTCTCTCTAAAGAAAAACAATTATATTAGACAGGGCACAACGATTAGCCATTAGTTCTTATTGCTGCAGTCACGTGAAGATATGAAAAAAGCTAAATGAAAAGCACACTAAACATTTCATGGATATTTCCATGAAATGGAAACATTTCATGGATATTTCCATGAAATGTTTGGTGGAAAATCTAGAAGTGTCAATCCGATTTCTCATTGTGCTGTTTTGTCCTTGCTGAGGGCTGATAATGCACTGTGGCTTTTACATGACATTGTGTTGGTGTTCATCTCTCCTCGTAAACACCCTCAATGACCAGGAAGATTCAACAGTTTAGTTTAATGATAAATCAACACAGCTGCATTTAAATATGTCGTTGGTATTACTCAACAATGCAAAAGCGGATAATTGTCTGCTTCAATAGGAGACTGTAATAATGCTAGCATATGGAAGAACAAGATAACCACAATTCCACGTTTTGCCATCCATTCTTGACCCTAAATATATCTTCCATTTATCGAAAAAACTGTCAGAGCAGTCTGATCATTTCCTTTCGTTTCACGCTAAGTTAAATTGACATTCGAGTTCATTGGAGTATATTGGTGTACAGTTAAGCTTTCGATAACTTGTGCAAATTTAAGCGGCTCCCATTCTGTAATTACAGCTTTAGCTGTGTTTAGATCTTGTGGCTGTGTGAGAGTGGTGATGCAGGCTTTGCTCGCCATTAATAGCAATGGCTGCCAGACTCAGAACGCCTGAAATTAAAAAAACGTGCACGTTTAATGTTCTGAATGGCTGTGTTATTTAGGCTTTAAATAGTTACATTTCAAGGAATTAGTTTTTTCTTTAATTAAACACACGTTTGTGGGTCCTAACCTTGGTATGCTCCGGTCGCGTTATTAAACACACTGCCTGAAGCACGGACGTTGTATAGGCCTTCGTTCTTTGTAGACCTTGCGATGACTGGGCACCCCCTGTGCAACCCCCATATGGTGGCCTGCGAGGCCCATCACGGACTCCCGTCTCTCCGCAGGCCTCGTTTTCCTCTACTGCCATTTTTCTTTCTCTGTATTTTTTTTTCCCCCTCTTCTCTCCGGCCCATCGGATAAGTCACACATGGGCCCCCGCCGCGCAGAAGAACAACAGCCGCCCCCGGCAGATGTTGCTCTGTGAGAGCCTCGTGGAGTGGAACGCCAGGTTTTGAGAACAATGTCAGTTTTCCCTTCAGCGTCGCACTACATCAAGGAAGGACTAGGCCGCCACCGTTTTCATTTTGTTTTAGGTTCAGCGCTAAGCACTCCGCTGTGCCGCAGTCACTGTAAGGAAGGGGAGATGGTCCTATTCTGTTTATCTCTGCGCATTTCGAGGCAGTGTGTCTTTGCCTTGACTAATATAAGAATAAAGAAATAGACCCCCGGTTGAAACGCATCTACTCCAGGTGACGGCGTGCGGTTTTAGATTTGCACAAAGACGGCGGAAAGGAATAATGGTTACCGGTAGTTCAAATCAAGTGGCCCGGTTCATCTTTCATTGACAAAAGAGAAAACAAGGCGTAATTTTTGTCCACTTTTATTCTGCAATATGACCAATATCTCTCATATTCAAGTGTGTATGAAAAAAGTCACTGGTTTCTTAAAAAGCTAAATACAATAAGCATTGGATCAAGGCACATACAAGACTGGCCAAAGGGCAAACAATGCACTTTGGTTTTCCATTGTAAAGAACAATTAATTTTTAAACTGTGGCAACATAAAAGTGTGAAATTGTAAATAATAGAAAAAATAATACTTATAACAAGGAGTTGCTGACACCGTGGTGTTCTAATGAAAGCCAACACGGTCTTTACTTTCTCTGCCTGGGTGTCTAAAGTGACGCATGGTACACGGTACTAAAGAATGTCACCATTGTAGTTTGGCCTTTGTTGGCTCATACAAATAGACAGCGGGAGGAATCCCATGTCAGTCTTTTGACTCTACTTATAATTGAGAAGCAGAGAGAGTTTCTTGCGTTGGTGTGCTTTATCCGTCCCCTGTGCTGTGGCTCCCAGGCCCCCTTTCTGGAGCACGGTGACCCCACGTGGGCGCTGTAACGCTTCTGCTTCTTACAATCAGAAAAGGAATACTTCACACACTGGGGGAGAAAAAAAACCAGAACGAAAGCACCTCGTCTCTATGGGTCTCTTTCCCCCCATTCCACTTTAATACTAGATTACCAGAATTAACATTTATTTTGTCTCTGGGGCAAAGCCACCGTCTGCAAAGCCTGTAGGTAAGCAGCATGCCCGCTTAGCCTATTACTTGATCAGATGTGCCTTATTTTATGTCATTTCTTTTTTTTTTTTTGCCTTTTTGTTTTACCAACAGTCACAAAGTTAGAATATGACCTGTGCTTATACTACAAGGTTTTCTAAAGTCTGATTGTTCAACACAGCAATGAAAACCCACTTTCACAGTTGACAAGTCATCATATCTCAGTAGAACAGAGTATCTTTTTAGTTGGTCGGTAACCTTAAGCAACGCAAATACAGTACAAATTACTACAAATTCCTAAAATATAGAATTGCAGTTAGTTACAACACTCACTGATGAACCAGTGGCCTGCAATTGGAACGTTCTTCATCTTCATAAAATGTCCTTAAATATAAATTATATGGCAAATGTACAGAACATTGCTTTCTTAGTCTTATAGATCCAGTGTGTTTGTAGAAGTCTTTCCACTCTGTTTACGTCACGCACTCAATTATGAATGTCCACGCGTAATATCATGAATGGGAATGATCTGAATCTGGTATTCCACTGTCTCTGTAGCTCCTGTTGTTAATACTGTTATCGCTGTTTGGGCTTTTGTACAAACTCAGGCCGTTGGGTGGGAAGATCGTGTGTATCACAAACTCCTCCTTGGACACAGGCAGGTGGTTTATAGGTATCATTTGAAACGAAGTCTCCCTTATTTCCAGAATGGAGTTGTCCTTCTTGGTACCTGCCTCGGCGTAGTCGTCCCTCCTCCGACCTTTGTTGTAGGTGCAGTTTCTGGAAAAGATGGAACCGTTTCTGTGGACGTACCAGCACACCAGGGCCAACATAATTATTGCCAAGAGAGCCACAGCCCCTCCAATGATAGCAGCCAAAGGCAGACTGGTATTTTTGTAAGGCTCCTTCTCCTGCTCTCTGTTCAACGTTGTCGTGGGGTTATAGGACTTGTGAGAGCCGGTCTCTGTCTCGATGCAGACGGGCTTCTCATCCGACAGGTAAATGTTGCTGGTCTCCATGGGAACCATGCATATCCTATAGGAAGACTCGGGCTCCAGCGCGGTGAGCAGATACTCCGTTGTCTCCCCCTGCACAATGGTCTCAGTGATGGAGCCGAAGGCAGGGCTGTGCCCCAGCTTCAGCCAGCTGAGCCGCAGAGCCGTCATAGGCTGTGACACCCTCCAAGATATGTGCACCGTGTCCACGCTGGTCGATTTCACACTGATGGTGATCATCTTCTTGCCTGAAGACGTGGTGGTGCTGTGGTAGTTTCTACTTATGCCGGGTCCTTTCACCACAGGCCTTTTAGTCACATATATGGGCCACTGCGGCTGAGATGGGGGGAAAGTGTTGGAGACCGTGCTCGTCTCATAGGTCGGGCTGAATTCCGTGTCTGTGCAATCAAACATGTCTGTAGAAAGGTCTTTGATGGCCATGCCCTTGACCTTATCAGGGCCCTGGCACATGAAGCCGCGTACATTCACCTTGGTAGGCAGGGACCGTAGCCAGTCACGCACCCATTTCATCCTGCACGTGCATTGCCATGGGTTGTTGCGTAGCAGGAGCTGTGTGAGATTGTCCAAGTCTTCAAACACACCCTGCGGGAGGCTGCTCAGGTTGTTCCCAGACAAGTCCAGCCGATACAACTGCCTGAGGAAGGCAAAAGCCCCAGGCGGAACCCGATTAATGTGATTATCCTGCAACTGCAACTTCTCCAAACTAGTTCCAGGCAGATTTGCCGGAGGAGACGTCAGAGAGTTCCTCACTAGTGAGAGCTCAGTCAAATTGATCAGGTTGATGAAAGCCATTTCCCCAATCCCGCGGTTGTTGAGCAGGTTACCATCCAGGACCAGCCGCTTCAGGTTGATTAGATCTTGCAGGGACTGCTCTGAGATGGAGGAGATGCGGTTGTCGTCAAAGCGCAGCTCCTCGATGGTCATGGGCAGGCCTGAAGGGATGGTGCTCAGGTGGTTCCGGGAGAGAAACAGCAATCTGAGGTGGTTGCTGTCCCTGAACGCACCCTCCTCAATGCTCACCGCCGAAACAGAGTTGTCATCCAGATGCAGCTCCTCGATGTAGGGGATCTGGGCTAAAGAGGTGTGGGTGATCATACGAATGTTGTTCTCCTGAAGGTGGAGCTCTTTGACGCCCAACGGAAGGTTGGTGGGGAACTCGTCCAGATTGTTGCAGTACAGATAGATCTTCTCCACGTTGGACAGCCTCTGAAGCTCCGTGGGAATACCAGAGCTTTTAATGCGGTTGTTTTGCAGAAAGAGTACTGTGGCATCCAGGGGTAGGCCGAGAGGGATGGAGGTCAGACCACGGTCGTTACAATAGATGAAGGTGCCGTCACAGCGGCAGGATGAGGGACACGAGGCCGAGGTGACCAGAGGGTTGGCGAGCCCCAGGAGGAGCCCGAAGCGGACGAGGAAGAGAACGAAAGCCTTGCACTGAGGCACCATCTTGAAGCTGTAGCGGTTTCGGCGGGGCCAATCACTCGCGAGGACCTAAGGAGGAGAAACAATGGCGTGTTTAATGCTTAAGACCTTTCAAATGAGAGACAAAATGCTATTCTCACAGTTGTAGTTTGTTTGAGTGGGTCGCCTGCGGATTGATCTACTTAATTTAGTGTGATGATCGAGTTTTAAATGAATACATGCATTATTGAGGTGCGTAGTTGTGTTCTTAAGATATTCTTAACAGGATGTGAGGAGAAGAAAAAAGAAAACAGAATTGAATTAAATCCCTGTTCTTTGGCTTTTGACCCGAGCTTGCGGGATGTAATAGCAGTCCCAAGTTGTTTTACACATTTCTGTATCTCAAGGCTGCCTTTCATAGCACAGACTATGAGAGTGAACAAAGTCAGCCTTTGTTGGTTAAGTGTTGTGCAACTCTTGTGTTAGCATCTCCTTTCCCGTTCAAATTCTCAGGTTTTATCTGGCTTCTGCATAGCTTGGAAAAAAAAAACCTATTCTCACTCGACAGATGAGAAACGAGATGCTATTCTCTCAGAGTAATACGAGCAGCGCGAGCCATCTGAGGAATGTTATGCTTTTCACTCAAACTACTGATTGTGGCAACGCACACACGCGTTGACTTGGGTGGCAATTTTGCACTTTTTGTTCTTACAAAGAATTGCATTCATTAATCTTTACATTGACTTGGTACTTGGTGCGGTTGTGTTCTAAATTTCTTGTTACTCATCCACACATTTCATATATTTATTTTAGTAATTCAGTCAGTGCAAATTTATGCCTTGAAATTAACAAACAGAGAAGATGCCAACTGGCCGTCTATTTTCCCTGACTATTGGAGTGTAGTTCCCTATTAATTAGCCTAATGCTGATTTATCGCTTTCATTATGCATTCCTGTCATGACCTCTCTTCCTGCATGTCTCATTAGAAATTGTGTTTTGGTCAGTGAAGCAGAAAAAGAAGCGCAACGGCTATATTTACCGGAACTGTCGTTCGAGACGTCGACGGTAAATCCTTTCCAGCCGACAAAATCCAATAAAGATTTTCACCCGAATTTGTTCTGATCCTCTTCAAAAGCAAAGTTTCTCAGGAGGGGGGTTTATCGTGGTATCCTGACCAGGTCAGTGTTTGCTGAGCTGGATCCTTGTTCAGCCGATGACCTCCACTGTGTTGTCAGAAGCTCATGCTTTCAAAGCTTTTACCATGGCAGATAAGCCCAGAGAAAAGGCATCCCCACTCGGTGACAAAACATGCAATCACCAGAGAATATTAAAATTCCTGATGGTGCTGGAAATCTTTTTTTTTTGTGTTCAGGGCCGTGACCCCAAATTAGTTTTTGGGCCGTTTGATATTTGTTCCTCTGTAAATAGGGGTTAGCTGCAGCAAAAGATCCTTTAGCTCCTCGGACCTAGCAGTCATGGTGAGTGGACACAAAGCTGGGCTGAACCATGCCGGCTTCCTGTGCCACAGGCCTCAATCCAGGCCTGTTTGGCTTGTATACTCCAGGTCTTCTGGGTGAAGCACAATCCTCTTCTGCCTCCTTGAGCCCGTTGAAACAGTAATCCAGTGGCCCGGGTCCCTGTCCTTGAAGTAGGCAGCCGAAGTCAACAGGGCCGGGGTGGTTGTCCTTTTTGGCACAGTCCAGCTCACACATCTACAGCTTGGCTGTTATTTTCTTACTTCCATCCCCACAACTTGGTTAGACCGCTGAAAGAAAACACAAGACAAGCAGACGTTAAGAATTAATTTCCATAAGTTCTTTCAACATTTCTGTGCTGATTTCAGTCATTTTCTTTTTTAATATAACATATGAATCCTCGCGTGAATTGAGTGTTATTTTTAAGGGTGTAGAGCTCCAAAACCTAATTAAGTTTACATACACCTAGGGATCTCCTCATTTGCCAAAATATCCCAGTTGAATGCAATGTTCAAATGTGTAATTCACTGTATAATTCAACCCTGCTTATCTAACATTGTGAGCACAAAAATAGATGATTTCCTCTCAGCAAGGTTCTGCCTGTTGACCTTCTACAACCCCTGGCTCTGGGAGAATGCCATTGTTCCCTATGGATCTGCAAGAGTCACTTATGCATATGAAAGGCCAGACTTTTCCAGATCTTGATGCAACGGGTTTGGGCGGGACCCTTTATTCAGTTGCATGCATGTTCATGAGATAACTTGTTTTCTGTTAAGAAATAATCGTTTTAAAAATGCCTTAAAAAAAAAAAAAAAAAAAAAAGCTTTGTCTGTCCCTGACAAATTATAACCCAGGGCCGTGCGATTGTCACAGCTGCAACTTCTTCAAACCCAATTCACAACCCCCAATATCGACTGAGATAGCATCTATCCGAGTTTTCGAATCCACTCATTACATTTTTTAAACGTATTATATCACGCATAGTCGGTATAGTATACACAATTAACAAAATGTGAATTCTGTGAATACCACTCCCGTTTGTAAAAATAGAGTTTCCTTGCCCTAAGAAAACAGCAGGTTTCCTCCGGTAACACAATGGCTTGTGTCCTTACACGTAACCTCCACGCTGTATGTGGCTGGCTGCCTCTATGGATCCCAATACACTTAAGAGGTAAATGATGGACAACACGGCCAGCCATTCAAAATGGAGCCAATGACAAGGAGAAGATTAGGACATTGAGGACCTTGTAACTCTATTACAACAGCACCCTTCCCTTTCTCGTCCATTTAAACATGTGCCGTCCAGCCAGTATTGCATTAGTAGTGGATCAGAGTCAGGGGAATAAAAAAAAACAACCAGATATGACCTCTGTCGGACTGGGGGGATAACAGGAGTCCTTCAAGGCAAAGGTTAAAATGGGTTTCACTGGTTTGAAAATAACTTAAATACAGCAATTGCTCCAGCTATTTAAATGTAAATATTTCCTTTCATGTCCACTTTGTCCATTTTAGTTTATTCCCCTCTAAATACATTTAGCACATTTTGCAGTCCTTTTTTGAATAATGAAACTCTCCATAAAATATAGTACATGTCCACACACTGAAGGAAGCCAGCAAACCTAACTGCCATGTGGAATAATGTATCTCATGGGTTACAAGACGGGTCAGCTTACTGCATTGACATTGGCTTACAATCACCGAATAATTAATATGCATTCTTGCCTTCCTTGCCCCCCTGTGACACTAACCTTAATAGAAGCTTGAATGGCAATTTAAAGACCCGTCAATGCGATGATGTTCTGCGGTAACATCAAGTCGTAACTGAGTGGGCGAATTAGCTTAGGTGTTTTTCTAATAACCAATTCCATCAGGCTTGTTTTTGCTCCACACTCATCAGATTATAGCAGAGAGTACAGAGCCAGAACACTTCAATGTTCCTCCCAATGTAAACGCCTGAACAAAGCACATTTGAACAACGGAATGTTTAATGATGTGAGTCAAAAAATACATTATTTTGGTTATATTTTCTGCTTTTGACAGCATGAGACATGATGTGCAATCATACTGTGTACACACGGAGTCACGCACGCTCGCACACTCAGTTTCTTAAAGAAAAGAGCAGTTGAGATACTGTTTTGGTGATGGACGTCTTTCTCCATCGTTCTAACAGGGCTCTCCAGATTCCAGGAGATTTCCTGTGTGTTAGAAGTGGCCTCCACTGAATTCAATGTGAACTGGCAAATTTAAATTGAGCATCCTCGAAAAAGTGTTGATGTGTGTGTGTGTGTGTGTGTGTGTACAGCTAGTAGCTAGGTACCTTTTAAGTGGGGAGTGTGCAGCAAACACAAAGCCAGATAGCGATAGCCATTGTGAGCTCAACACACTTAGATACACTGCATGTGAGGCTGACATAACAAGGCCTGATATTATGTGCCCCCTGGTCATGAACTGAGAAAGAAATGCTTCGGGAAAAAAAGCAGCAGAAGAAATGATGTCATGCATGCCTGTTGAAAAAATGGTTCAGAGTTTAATAGCTTTTAGTCTCATAAGGTATAGGATAATATTACATGTATTTTATTCACTGGGAAGAAGAAAGGCACAATTCCAGGACTTCTTAATTTAATTTGAAACATGGCTGCTTGATGTATTTGGTCTGTTGATTTTGTTATTATAGGATTTTGGCATATGTCCCCATTGCACATTTGTCATGCCTATAGCATTGCTGAACCATTATCCCTGAATCAGTAGGGATTTGGGTAAACACACCATTATGAAACACAGTCCAAACATCTAGTGTCAAGATTGTGTTTTCAGGACCATCCCTGTCTCCAAAACTCCCCAGATACAGAAAGCTATCACACATGAATCGAACTGACATTTGGTCGCCAATTGACATTTCCATTTTTGGGTGCGATCGCTTTCATACGACGTGCACGCTACGACATCGGGGTGACACCTCAACACCTACATCTGTCACAACAACTTGGTTTGTGTCAAGCCAGACCAAGCACAGCCCCGTAAACCCCCCCCCCCAACGAGACACAATGGATCATTCACACTCTGAATGCTCAGGCCGGCAGCACGCGGGACAACTGCCGACGGCCAACACAACTCTATCCATCCACTTATCTAGCTTGAGTTTTAGTTGTGTCACATTGTGTCAGGTAAGACCCACCCCTCAGCCCCTACTGCTGCTGTCTTTGAAGGGGCCTGAGTGGACGATGCTCCGACCGGGCCATTAGCGGTGGAGGGGAGTTGGCGGACGGACAGGGGGGGGGCTCTCCATTGTAACAGGCTGAAAGGACGGATCTGTGGCAGCTGCAATGGTTTTCTCCCCACATGGGGGTGGTAGGCACTGCAAGAAGAGACGTGTGTGTGTGTGTGTGTGTGTGTGTGTGTGTGTGTGTGTGTGTGTGTGTGTGTAGAGAGATGTATGCGTGTGTGTGTGTGTGTGTGTGTGTGTGACAGGCACACACACCACACGCTACACAAGCGACTGGTAGTGGGATTACCAACCGAGAACCCTGTTAGGCTTCAAGGCAGATGAAAAAATGCCCCCCCGAAATAATAAAAAACCTTGGATGAGTTAGCTTTTTATGTTCGCCCGTAGATGGTGTCTTTTACTTTTATGTGTTGAGTTGTATTGCCTTCAAATGCGTATAGTGGTTTAGTGCTTTAGGGCCAACAGTAAAAGATAGATCATTAATTTTTCTTTGAGGCTTTGCAATAAACTAAATGTATAAGCCACTAAATATTGGATATATAATGGATAACATGTTGAATATAATTTAAATTTAAAGGCCTACTACAAAAGGGGATGTGTATTGCATACTCCTCGCTTACAACAAAGGCAAACTAAAAGGTGAATGCAAATTAAAGCAAACCATTGACACTGAGGTTTTAACTTCTCTGGCAATCTCTTGTGTTCTTCCTGGTTCTTAATCCCGAATGCAAATTCCCGTTGAAAGCAGTTGACTGGAGACTAGCGCCTGGGGCCTTCACCAGCGAGGACAACCGATGCTGTCCTTATGTCTGCCATGTTAAACGGGATACATGTTTATTTAGTCTCTGAACTGATTTACATGGCAGGTCAATTCGTGGATTTTGACAATTGCTTTGTGTTTTTGGAACTGTTGTAAAAATACTAGCACTGTCAAATTAATTTGTTAATTAATGCAATCATTGTACGCCCATACAACGTAAAGGATAGGGCCCATATATTGGATTGCAGAATACTGCAAATCAGCTGGATGAAGGATAAATAACTGTCTCACTTGTAGAAATGATTCCAAGCTGCGTAGGATATTAATTTACTTGCACCATATATTGAGATTACGTTGGTAAAGCTTCTGCCTGTTTAAGCTGCTGAAGTAAATCGCGATGTAAATAGAGGAATATGGTAACGCTTCGAAGTGACGTGGTGTATGATTATCTCATTATCATTCACTGGTATAATTATGTTGTATGTAGACCGATGCCTTATAGGCCTAGTTGATGTAACGCGTGTGCTGTTATTTGTGGATCACTGGGTTAGTTAGGCCTATTGCTCGTTGCCTGACATGCGAGCTGGTGCATTGGAATATCCTATAGCAGGCATGGCTCATGTTAGGGCGATGCAGTCGGCAAACCGCTTAACAAGACTTTGGACTGCGCAACTCTCTGAGCCGATGTGATCCGTGCTGTAAGGGTTGTCAGATGCGCACCCTAGATTTCACTAATAAGGGAAAATGGAAACAGAGAAAAAAATAGCAAACTGGCGATGCAGAAAAAACCGCAAACTGAATCAACTCGCATCGTTTGTTTTGGCGAAGTCGGGGGAGACAAACGCCCACCGACTGTGTTGCGACGCAGTGAGGGGACTGTGCTGCTGCCCTTCGTGCCCAACTCGGCTCCGCCAGAACAGCTTTGCCATTTCAGATGCGCGCCGCGCAGTCTTTTTATGACAAGGACATAGGCTATTCCCCATATCACATATTCCCAAATGTATTACACCTGTCAATATCCTCAACTACTTTTCCTTCCTCTGCTCTTGTATAAATTAAGTACTGGGTCTGACCAAAAAAGGCTTATAAAATGTCATGATCCATGTTGCTCCCTTTTTGTTGTATTAATATGCCTTTGGCAAAAACAGCGGGCTTTAGTGTTATTAGGAGTGATCGCAAGAGAACATGTAGGCTAAGAACACCAATTGTATTTGATGAGTAGGCTAGGGGAAAAACTAGAGCTGGATCCAAACGGAGGTCTGGTTCTCTGGCTTCACGGAGAAAGATGGACCCAGCAGCACCGGAGTACGAGAGACACGACAGGAGAGAATCACCGCTTTTCCTCGTTTCTGATTTGTATCAGAAACGAATTGCACTGCTGCGCATCGCGGTTTTTGAAGATGTGTTTTCTGCGGAAAAGTCGGATACTTCGTTTCTTTTTCTTTGTTTTTTACTTTCAGTAAAGGAGGAGACTCTACTCAACCCTGTAATCACGAAAGATAATTCGCGACACCTCCGCGAAAAAGGAGGACCAATGATTTGACATAATCTACCCATTCCCACTGTGGTGATTTCTTTTTTTCTTCCTTTTCAAAGTAAACCCCCCCAAAAAGAAGATCGACGAATAGTCCAAATCATGACAAGCCAAGCCAAAAACACTTACCTCTACAATCAACCCAAAAACTGGTATCCGCTTAAAATAGCTTTTAGGGCAACACAAAAATAAAATACTAGTAAATGAAATAATCCAATCCAGGTTATTGGGGTTTAAATTCAGATCCAGATAGCCCAATTCAAGAGCTATCTCTGATGTTTGTTCTCTAGCAGCAGCGTTGGTATATTTACTAATGCTTACGCATTTTATACACACATTCTAGGAGTTGTGCAGAACACGACGACCGGCTGGAGCACGGATCCGCTAAGGAGATCTCAATACAAATGTGGAGTTGTAACTGCTTCTAGGTCTGCTTCACTACAGCACTGATGTCATCTAGAGGAGGGGCCTCCGCTCGCTTTCCCCTACTCACCCCCTCTCTCTCTCTCTCTCTCTCTCTCTCTCTCTCTCTCTCTCTCTCTCTCTCTCTCTCTCTCTCTCTCTC
>JAOPJO010000043.1:4373625-4385754 GCA_027123675.1 Molva macrophthalma | reverse complement strand
CCCCCCACACCCCCCAACCCCACACCCTCACTGACCCATTGCCTGGTGCAATTCCAGTTGAAACCATTCAGGGCATCATTATTCTCCCATCTCTTATCTAGGGAGAGCCGGATCAATAAATCTATGAATCCCGCCTGAACTGGACTCTAGGCTTCGCAGGGTCCTGTTTTTGTTTTTTTCCTCTCTGCCCCTGTCAATCCAAGGAAACACTTATCTCCTGGAACACTCTGATGCATTGTGTGATGCAGCGGCAAATGTTCATTAAGTTGTTTTCCAATGAGAGCCACAGGATCGATCGCGGAGCATGGTGATTCATGCATCCACGCCGGCTTTTGCCAGCCATGTTGATTTGTGCTATAGGTCGGTGCGGGTGTGGGTACCGGGGAGCCAGGGGTGTATATAAAGACAAACTGATATGAAGGAGGCGATTAGTTGTTCATGAAATATGGATTGGCAGGAAGGTAATAGCTTTTGAAATTGCAAATGACTGTTCCTGCCTCTTTCATTCTAAGGCACAGTTAATATCTTAAGGGTCACCTTGACACCGGAGATATTTTTAGCATTGCTATTCTTCTATTTTTCTCTGGTTGTTTGTTTTGTTGTTTGTTTTTTGCACTGCATTTTTTAAAGGCTTTCATCCATTAAATGAGAAGTGTATGCTTTCCATAAAGTTGTTGTGTCTGACATTGTACAATTACAATAACCTTAACTGGTAGTGAATATCTGCTCAAAGTTGTTGTTGGCAGCTGATGGACGGAGTGGTTTATCAGGGTGAGCATTTGCTTTTTATGTTTCATACACATCTCCATGGGATTTGAAACCAAAATACCATCCTCCTTTTGCCTTTACCTTTTGTTTTCTTTTGAAACACAGCCAAGGTTAACCAATCAATAATTTGCCAACTCTTCCTCTCAAAGCCTCAGGGTTATTTAATGTACAAATATCAACTCGACTGTTTTTATTTTGGCACTCATCCTTTATACAGACCGGAAAAATAATGCATTCTGACCGTTGATGCCCGTATTCTGCCCCATGACGTTAACCTTTCATGGGCTCAGGTTGACCTGACATTGACCACACAAAGCCAACCCTTATACCACTGCTCAGTTCTCATTCCGCGAATGAGGCACAGGTTTTTATTTTATTTTTTTCGAAGCTACCATATCCCATAGTTGTGCAAGAAGCGACTGCATTTGGCCCCATATAGATTAAAGTACAGAGAAAAGACAACAAACAGTGAATCTTCGCAGACTTTACCTATCAGCTAGGCTAATGAAATCATCCTTCAACTAGTGCATCTCTGTTCACTTACAAGCACGCACGGCATTTCATCTTACTTTGTGCTCCTTGCTATGGGGCTTGCAAATGATGTTTTCATCGCTTCCATAAACATTGATTTGCTGCATCATCATTATGGCGGTTGGACTGGAGGGTGTGTGGGTCAGTAAAGGCCTCTGCTTTATGTTTTAATGTAGACCCCTGGCAATGTTACAGCTGTGAACCAACTCAACCCAATCCACATCCAATAATTACTGATATTAACCTTCAGCCATTCATCAGTTTTTAGTTTTTTTCCAGTGTACCAATGCCAAATATGAAAGGACTGGCACAACTGACAAGGCGTCCATATAAACCCCGTCTAGCAAATGAAAGCTGGCATTAAAGTTGCATTGCGTAAGATTGAGCCCCTGCAGTTAGCATGCGGGAGACTTTCAGAAGTGAAAATACTCAATAACAGTGTTGTGTCCACTCTAACTAGCTGTGCAACTGAGTGACATGAACTAGCATCGCTGTGCTGGCTGGGCGGCGTCAGTGGGAGGGGTTGTCGGAGTGTTGACCGTAAGATTCTTGTAAACAACGAAGGAGGTACGGGCTTGCCAGCATTTTTTTTTCGTAGATTATATCAGTTACAGGATGGGATTTTATTGTTAACATTATTGAAATCACTCGTCAAGCAGCATTGACTACGGATATGTCCAGGTTATTTTAAGCCATGGGCAGGTTGAAATGTGACACACTGCAACTTTAACATTAAAAACAACATGAACAATCCTGGATGTGTATACTTACTTGGTTTAGTATATAAAATAAAATACAAATATAAACTACATAAATCTAGTAATGACATGACATCTCACTGCTGATTTTCCACTGCAGGTGTGTGTGCAAGTGAGCACAGGGATTAAATTGTTATTGCATATGGATTTTGGTAAACCTAAAGGATAGAGGTTCTATGTAGATATTTTACAACCGTATTGAATTCCCGCGGGATGATCCAAAGCTCATCGTAGACATTTGCAATGTGGGTTTACCTTCATGAGGTCAAGTGCCTGTGTATTTCAGGGGTGTCAAGATGTTTCTTTGTAGTCGTATTGTGCTTGACTAGATTATATGTTTTGTTGTGTTTACACGACTAGCTGTAACATACACATCATGTTTGATGGATCATTATTCTGAGGTAGGATCTCTCAGAATAATACACACTCCCCCATTGAACTGAGAGCAGAACAAGGGCCTGTTCTTCACACATAGTCATATATTTAACCTAGTAAAAATATAATAGGCCCCCTTGATGTTATTTTAGGTATGTTTTTCTTATTAAAAAGGAACATGTGAAAGCAATTACCTTTCCCACACGGCTGTTAATTTTTTAATTTTTACTCCACAAAGCTAATTATCTCAACCACTGTAGCATTAGTTGTACAACTGTAGCAGATTAGTTTACCATCGGTCGCTACTTTGAACATAGAATTAGAACTGAGTTTTGCCGGACATTCACTTCAAAATTCCTCCCAAACTTTTTTGCTGACTGGATTTTGTTTTTCGTTTGCTGGTCCCTGGTGTTGTTCCTTACCTATCTCCCCCAACAGGAGTCCTCGCTGATGGGTGGGGGAGGTAGTGATGTATGGCTGTTACGGAGCTGCTGGAACAGATGGGCTATCAGTACAGTGGTGGACCTAGTCGGGTGGAGATCCCCAGATTCCTCTTTGTTTTGCGAAAGCCTCCTAATCTAGTGTAACCGAAGACAGAAGACACCGTCCTCAGCTGCTCTCTCCTAGGGACACATCCATCTCCCCTTCTCCCATTGTCAATCACAAACAAAGTTGTGTCGGTGTTCAATTTCGCCGCACGGCATTACCGGTGGACCTCATGGTGTGGGCGTTAATGCTTCATCTGCATGTTCTTCTACGCTTCATTGTACAACTGTTGGTGCCTCTAAGGGGGCCTGTGCGTGTGATGTCATCCTGCGCTTTACGGTCACTGCGACATGTGGTACCGTGCCAAATTGGGGTTGGAAGAAACCAGCAGGTGAAAAGGGAAAGAGAAGACGGGGCACTCAATATGGAATTGTCTTCCGGCCCCTTTGAGACAATGAAGGACCAAGGACAACCCATTGTGGTTTCCCTTCTGCTTTGGCCGTGTAATCTATTCATGCGCTAATTTGTACACCCCCCCCCCCTGACTCAGCTGAGCAGAAAGAGGAAATGATCGACCCCCCGCGGATAACCTTCTGGGACATGTGATGACCACGGCACTCAGTGGAGGCCAGTGCTACAAAGACGCCATAAGAGCTACAACATATGTGTGACTGATGGCATTGTTTCGTCCACCGAGGGAGGGGGTGGCGGCCTTCAGTCAAAAGGAGAAACATCGACAACGGACAACAGACAGCACCTTTTTGAAAGGAAGTCTGTTGTCACATGACTAGTTGTATTTGCCGTCTGGCTATTGCTCTTAGAGTCAGTCGTTGGGAACAGATCGAATGCTTCTATTGGACAAGGAGGCACCGGACTGATTGTGTGACCTAACATAGAGGTTGGGTCAATTCATCAAGGCGGGCCCTCTCATTTACAAAGTGAATGATGGTGTTATCCTTGTTGTCAGACTAACTGCTACATGTGCTCCATCTTTTGTTTTCTGTGGGTGGTTATTCATTTTTGTTACGTTGCTGATGTTGCTTCACAAGCTTCATTGTGTTACAGTGTCACAAGTGGGTCTTTGGAAATATGTGAGATGCTTTAACCTTTGGTTCTTCCCTCTTTGGGTCGCTATTGGAATTATTTATTCGATATTGGAGCTAAAGATTTTTTATCTTTTTGAAGGGCAGCTTTAGTAAACATGGTGAACCACCTTCCTGATTTGAATCATTACTTTGTAGTTTAGCATTTAGCATTATATTATCAATTTATATGACACACATTGTCATTTTATTACTTTGTAAATGCATATGTTTTAGGATGCTGGCTATTTACTGAACAGGCAGTTATCTGTTTCTTCACTTGCACTAACCGCCATAAAGATTTAATGCTGTTAAATAAATGAATTTCTTTTAGGTCCAATATCCTTTCCCAAATCAATGAGGTCTTTCCTGTATTCACTCAGAGTATTGGAAACGTCAAACCCATCTTGTGGTCTCAGTAATGAGTGGATGGTTGTTGGCTTTCAGTCATTAATTTCATTGTATTGACTTTACTTCTCTGTAGTCTAACCCACCCACTCAGGCCTCTGTCAAATGTTTATGAACATGTATTAGACTGAGCATACATTGTAAGACGTCATGGCAGAGACATAGACAATGTTTTGACATTCACAGAATGAAATCTTGAGTGTCCAGCAGAGGAAAGGCACAGCAGGTAAGGTCACCTTTGGATGTAAATGGATTGATTATCTCAGGTCCCGTCATACAGAGCAGTTCCTCGTGCGTTACATTCTAGCCATTGCGTAATGACATAAATCTGAGGCTATGATGGCATTAAGGTATATTGAAGTATTGAAGTATTCAGGTCTGATAAGAACTTGAAATTCCCTAGGGGATTAATCTTCGTTTTTATTATGCATACCCTGGCCAAATTCCTCTTGATTTGAACCCCTCATTTCAAGGTGTCAAAGTCCACAGAGCCGAAACTGCTCTTTGATTGCCATAATACACTTACACTGAATTTTTGAATCTATACTACCACTTGCCTCCATTATCCGTAATTCACACGGGGGGCTTTCCTCCACAGAGCCATGATTAAAGGTAAATATAATTGATTGCCCCAAGGGCCAAGGCCTTCATTGGGCTGCAGGGTACTCTCTGTGCTCCAGCTCACTGTTGGACCGGCATATGGTCCAGGCATGTGGGGAAAAAAGAAAAGCTACGCACACAACGAAAGTAGCAGGTAATTGCGTTTGAGATTGGACGTTAACACTTTGCAACAAGATACATGGGCATAGAGGGTCTTTTTGAGTGTGTATTCAGCAATAATCCTTGTAAGGGGGAGGGCAAGAGGACTCAAGCTGTGCAATTACCAGAAGAAAGAGACAACACAGGTCTCTTCACATCTGCACAGAACAGCACAGTTTATCTCTTCATTTCCTAATTCAACACAACAAGCAGACCCAATAAGCCTTGAAAGTGGGCTTCCCCTCTGGCTGAATCGCTGCCTTATGTGCTTGTTATTCTGCGAGGCCTCCTCCAGCTGTGAGGCCTAGCGAGACGGTTTTGGGGTGTTCTGCGTACATCGCGGAACTGTGAACATCAGGTTTGCTGTAGTTTATTACAGACCACACTTTGGTTCCAAAGTTTGAAATGTCATGAACAGGTGCAGTCAGCTGCCTTGTCAGGGATGACCCTCCGTTCTACATGTGTCGTCCTTTTTAACAGCCCACGGACCCCGGATAGTGGACTTAATCATTGAACAACATAAACAACATCAAATAGAGCACTGTGCATCAAACACATGGTATCTTCTGTTGTTTTAGGACCACTGTCACTTCATAAAACATTGTCGTGTGTGTTTGTTTTTCTGAAACAAGAAAAACTGATAATCTTGCCGTCAAGAGAATTTAACAAAATTGTATCCGGAGGTTGTTTCGTTTATCCTATTAGGGATATGTTTTCCCTCTGTGTTTCACCATCATACTGTGTGTGTGTGTGTGTGCGTGCGTGTGCGTGTGCGTGCATGCGTGTGCGTGTGTGCGTGCGTGCGTGTGCGTGTGTGCGTGCGTGCGTGCGTATATTGGTAAACAAACCAAATTTGGTAAAATTGAGTTCCTAACATATAACAGGTTATAAATCTATCCCTCACAGAACGCATGATAAACATCAACTCGGAGCAAACACATCATTGTTCTTTTCTTTTTTTCGGTCCCTCTACGCTGAATTGGGGTGGGCTTGAATGCTTTGCATATGTTCTCTTTAATATGAATGCTGTTTTTCTCAGAATGCCTCTTTTTTCCAATTGTTTTACTGCCTTTATTGTTGTGTTAGTATTTCCCCATGCTAAACAAAACCCCACTATTTCCTTAACACATACCACTAGTCTATTAGATATCATTAGAAACACTATTTTTCATGAGCATATGGAATGCGGGTCTGTGGTTTTTTCCTTCTTGCTTTCCATCAACACACTTCCTTTCTTCAAATCAATGTCATGCAAAGCTTTTCGTCTTCTTCGTAGTCCTTGGGGCAGCTTGACAGCATCTTAGTGTCAGGATTTCAAGAGATTCTGGCTTTCCGCCATCTTAGCTGACAATACCACCCTCTCTTGACAGCTCAGATTCCTCCACTCTACTTCCATGTGACAACATGAACTCCTGCCCCAACCCTTTTTCTCTTCTTCTCCACTCTGCTCTCTCCTAGTTTGCCTCACTATGCTCATATTTGCATCCCAAAGGCACTCGGTTGTGTTCAAAATGCTTTGCAACCGCCAAATGAGCCATGTCAGAAAACGTTGAGTCACTTCCAGTTTTTTAATGCGTCTTCACAACCAGTCATCATCGGGAGCTGGAGGGAGTTCAAGTCTCTACTGTCAATGAGCACCAAGGACATGGTAGGATTTGGAGGGTGGCAGGCGTGGAGGCATTATATGATTAACGTCTTTAGTGAAGCTGTCACGCCTATCTATGGATTTTAGGAGGGGGGGGAGGGGTCTTAATACAAGCTCCTCTGTTAGCCTTGTGTTCAGAGGAAGTGCCGCGACTGGCATTGGCATTGGAGATCAAGTGTGTGTGTGTGTGTGTGTGTGTGTGTGTGTTAATGTTGGATGACGAAGGGGGATTATTTTCTGAGGGTCTGATATGTCTTCATCGTTAATTTGGGTACGTCTAGAGCCATCGTTTGAATTCCGATCAATTCCCCCACAAATGTGTTGCTATTCGTTCCCGTCTGGATCTTTGCATTTGCACTAGATTCTTAAATAGCTCAAACGGCGTTGTTAAAATAGCCGACAAAGTTGGATGTCGTGCTGGGCCAATTCCTTTGCAGGTTTAGCTCACGGAGCGTACAAGCTTCCCTGCCGTTCCGAGACTAATTGGCTTGCTCTGTAGTTCGGAGAGCCCAGGTCCTGTGGCTGTTCTCTGGTGCCCATTCACACCTTTCCCCAGCATCCCTGCAGGTGGAGTGTGAAATCCATTTGTTTCAAGGCGGGAACCAAAGCACTTTCTGGCCTGTGACAGACCATTTTGTCAGCTGGTGTAGACGGTGCCTATTGAGCTAAACAGGTATAACTCAACGGTGTAACTAAGGCGGCTAATATTTAGCCGTTAGAAAAACCTCTGAGTCAATTGGAAGCGAGTGTTTTAGGGCTCGACGGAACAGCCTCGCATTGTTCCCAGGTGGTAGTGGTGATAAGTGGACAATTAGAGGTTTGACTAAGCTTCATCAGGAGGGGGGTCATGAATCATGGCGATGTTCTATAACAATGCAACCTGGGTGTTTTATAAATCAGCCCAATAAGGGACAGGTTTAATAATGAAGCTTTTTTTTGTGCAGTTTAGCATGTTGTGGGAACCTTAAGGGAAGTGACACAAATGGGTCTTTATCCAGCAGCAAAGGGTTGGCTGGTAAGTGGTGCTTTCTTGTTACAACATAGTTAATGACTGACCTTTTGAACAAGTGTATGGGGATAGCCTTGAGGAACGAGCATGCCGTCCAGACCCACTGATAACCTTGGCACTGACCTTGATTGCTGGTAAACACTGGGTTTGTTTGTGGCTGCTCTCTATGTCTATTATCACTTTCTGGAGCCATTTTGGATATGATTTCCTCTTTGGATTCCTGATCACTGCCAAGCTCAGTTCCTATCATGACTGGAAACGGTGCAAGCCTAATGATAATGAGGAATTTGGTGAATGCTAAATTGCCACGTTTGAAGTACTGTCTGTCACCGCCATGGCCTTGTAATTATCCTGTATCCCTCCATTCTCATTTTTGTAAACTGAAAAAACATTAGCATAATGTGGGAGTAGTTCTGCATATGGTAAACAAGCCTGTAGCCTGATTGCGTACCCGAATTGACCCGTCACATGTCAAACATCTTATGGAAACACTCTAAATTCGAAAACCCTAGAGGAGGTGTTCTGGTTTCTTGCAAATAAACAGGAGGTTTATTGTATAAATTAGCGTAGCTGATTTAATAATAGTGCTGGAGACTTAATTGAATTTCCCGTTCTATTTGTAAGATAGTTTGACAAGAAGCCATAGTAGAACCTGGAGCTACCTAGAATAAATATTTATGAGGGAATCGGGACAATTTACCTCCAACTGTTGGCTGTGACTCCCATGTCAACTAGTGTGGTCTTTGTCAAAGTACCATTTTGTTTTATCTGTTTATCACCTGATCTCACACTAGCGGCCATGCTGACAACAATATGAATTCAATAAGTCCAATTATCCTGCCTTGAGGGTCTGAGATTGTGTAAAAACAAAAACAAAATAATGGATAGCTAATAACATTGAAGCAAATAGATTCAGCAAGGGGTGGACGTGCAACACGTTCAAATCTAAGTGAATTGTTTTGTTTGTTGAGTTCTGACTGAATTATCTCGGGGACATAATTTATCAGGTCATGCCACAGTCTTCTGCTTTTCACTGGTCCCGTATCAATGTTGTTCCAGCACATATGCCCGCCATATTGTCCAAATTGTCTCTTTACGGAGCGTCGCACGGTGATTTAGTAAATGATATCGCCACACAGCGAGGATCAGAACTGTATTATCTATCTGAGCTGTGAACCTGGGTTGTGGCTCAGGGTATTAATCATATTCCTTGACGGAGTGGTGCTGTGCAGAGTTCCGATTCAGAAGATAAAGCAATTGTGTGCCGTGGTGGAAGCGATATATTAAACTGCAAAGGTATGGGTTCTTTTTTCTTACCCCTTTCCTGCCTACGGTTTGAAGGATTCACTTCTTTTTTTTTTAAAGCAAAACGTTTTGATTTCATGTATTTTTTTTTCATTTTGCTGAATATATGTTTTCTCACTAGGCCTGTCCAACAGTATTGGCCTTGGCATATTTGGCAATGGGATCAAAAGCTTTCAATTGCCCAGAATTTCCCTAAAAGTTGTTATGGCTGAATGGCCCGTGTAGCCCTGTTATGCAGGAACTTTTTAATATTTAAATCAGAAATTTGTCCACTGGCGATTTGCATTGTTCATTCATGTTGATGAATGTGTTTCTGAGAGGGAGTGATGTAGAACTATGCTACTCTGGATGGTATTATCTGAAAACTCTGGGTTAGAGTGTGCAGAACCTGGCAGTAAATGGCAACTTGTGAGCTGTATTGAATATCAATGGATCTGGCCATTGTGGAGCTTTGCTCTCAAGGCCGGGCGATTAAACAGCACATCATTTTCTCATTAAGGCAAAAAAGGGATTTGGCCTGTCAGCTGTTATGGCTTTGCTTTGGATACCTATTATTTCAGCTCTTAGAGCAGGCCCCTGTGTGAACGAGTCTAATATGGAGGCAGTGAATCAATGGACCTCTAAGCTATGCTCTTGTGGTGCTGTATTATTCAGAAAGGTCTTTGTATGTACCAGGGGCCACTTTGCATCCACTACAAGATGAGTGTTTATAATAGAGACTGTGTCTTCGGTGTTTCCTGCGAAGAATACTTTGGTTGCTTTTGATGTGTTTTTTACTCGAGTAAACAAAACCCAGCTTGGTGTTGGGGTAATGAATTCGCCCGCAGACCTGTGGTGACTGGGATCTTTCTCCCACCGAAACTCTATGTACCCTAACCAACACCAGCACCCCGCCACCCTCACGCCTCCACGTCCCCGACCTCACTGGAGGATGTGAGGCACAGCAGGGGGCCCGGCCGTGACCGGGTCGGCAGTGACCCTGCCTCCTGCTGCCGGTTCACCATCATTAGCATGCAGACGGATCTGAAGAGGAGGAGAGCCACATGAAGTGATCACCCCACTAACTAGGCTACCGTTGTAAACACAAAGAGAGAGAGGCAAACACGCTCAGTGTCCCTGTCGCTCGCGGCCATTTTCATAACACTCACAATAGTACACTCCTCTTCAAGTCTGATTGGATGCAATTGCATTTATTGAATTCTGTGTGTGTATTCAGAACAACAGAAGCGATTAAAGGGCCAGACCTACTTTGATTTGTTCAACAAATCTGCATAACGTAGGATTTACATAAAGTTTAACTAATGGTCTATAGAGAGAAAAAAAACACAAAATGGTGTTGACAGTGACAAGAGACACTCAAACCTGAGCACTTCCAGAGACCAGTTGTTCTTTACCGACCTTTTCTCATTGGCTGGCTCCATTGATGACAGCTCACGTCAATATGGAACAGCTTTGACACCGATGCTAATCAAAATAAATGGAGCATGCGAGGACACGGCTCCCTGTAAGACGAGGACAATACACGGCGATGGCACTGATGCCTCTGACACCCACGTCACGCCGAACACAAAGGAGATCTCCTCAAAAAAATCTAGGACACCTCACTGACAACTGCTACCTGTGAAGTCTATTTGTGTTTACACATGTTACGCGTTCCTGGCACCTCGTGTAAATGATACGCCCATGATGACGCATCTGCACCACCCGCGTTTTGAAGAGAGGAAACGCTTTCCGCTCACGCAGCAGGACTACTCTCAGTCACGCCGATAACTGACACCCTATTTTTTTTCCCCCCTTTTCTCTTCACTCCGTCTTCACGTGAATAATGCAGACTGCCCGGGTGAGATGTCAAGCAATTGAATGTACGCTAAAAGGAACGGCTCTCCTTATTTAGCCATCCATTCATCTCTCAGTCTTCTTCAACCCTACCATAGTCAGGGTTCCTGGGTGATGGGGTAGGGGTGGGGGGGGGGGGCCTGTAGGCCACCTGGCCTGCCAGAACAGGTGGCCTACATGTTCTAACCGTGAGCACAGCGGGGTATTCGCGGAGGCAAGGCGACAGCGCTTGCCTACGGCGCCGTGGCGGCGTCACTGTCTTTATTTAAATATTGTTAATTACACTCTCTCTGTTTTCATATTCAGTGACAAACATAGAAACGGAGAGAAATATTCGGCGTGCCTGTCTTCACGCGTTGAATGCCGTCAGCCCGGGCCTCATCCAGCGCTGATTAATATTCAGCGGAGTGGCTGAGTGGCTATGTGTCAGGGGGTGGGCATAGTAAGAGGTTTGTCAGTGGAGATCTGGAATAGAACATCTGTAAATAATTCAGCCCGTCGGGGGGAGAAGGGTCATGGCAGCCAAATTCATTGGGATATTATGTAGTCACCACGGGGGGATGTTATGGGGTTGCACTGTATTATATTATGTGTCTGTGGACGGGCACACCAAGAACACACACACACACACACACACACACACACACACCTGGCTGCATGCCAATAAATAGCAGTGATACTGAGAATAGATATGGAACAATGCCATTTAACATACTCCCTAGGGTTTCAGAATAGATTTGTGGTATTGAATGTCCAGTGACAAATTGATGTGATGTACACTGGCATCTGTTGTTGTTGTTGTTGTTGCAGAACTGACATTCAACTGCACAGTTATCCTGGCAACAATCCCTATTTAAAATCAGTGGTTACCATTATCACAATATAAGCCTGCCAGACACTTCTGCAGACACAAACAAACCTTTGAAAAATCTATGTTTTTGGGGTTTCACGTTTTGTTCTTCATGTTCTTCAAAACGTCTCTTGGCTGTTTACAAAATGTTGCCGCAGCTGGAGGTCCAACAACACCAGTGTTTATTCATCCACACCTACCGAGGCCATGCTCTCTGTGATCTGTTTTTATTTCCCTCCCAACTTCCATCCTGCAACACGGAGGCACACACAAAAAGCACACTATCAAAGCAACATGGCAGAACAGAAATGTATATA
>JAOPJO010000043.1:4327981-4341153 GCA_027123675.1 Molva macrophthalma | reverse complement strand
CCCACACACACACACACGGCTCTAATCCACCGTGGTCTCTTTTTGGAGGGTGTCATTCCTCACCTCTCCACCAGCCTAGTGTGTGATTCCCAAACACACACGCACACGCACACACACCATATGTAAAGCGCTTTAGTTGTCTTGAAAACCGCTATATAAACAATTATTGATATAGTTATATGTCTAATTATATGAATCATTATTATTTATTATTATTATTATTATTATTATTATTATTATTATTATTATTATTATTATTATTATTATTATTGTTATTATTATAACGACCGCCCCCAATCCATTGGATAACTCTCTCTGAAGCCACGCGTCTCAATGATTCAGAGGGACCAACACATTCACACCCGGTGCTATTTATACCGACGGGCCTAACCCTTGTTTAAACCAAACGCAGACCTTTAATGCGCCTTTGGTAATTACTGTCATTAGGATAATTCGGAGAGCAGGAGACACGTGTTGCCGGAATCAGGAGTGTGTTTCATTTATCCGCCCAGCATTGTCTCCTGCCATCAGATGAACACGTCGGGGCACACATGTCTTAATTGAAATAGCGTATTATCTCCACCGTCTGGGAAGGGGCCACTTCCACTTTCGCTTTCATTCATCTCCCCCACCGCCACTGCTGCTGCATCTGTGTCTGAGGCGTAACGGCGGTGTAATATGGTGGTGGTGGTGGTGGTGGTGGTGTGTGTACACCTGCCCGACACATGTGGAAGATGCATTGAGCTCGGCTCAGCGCGATACAGGGGGAGATTTTGCAGATACGGCCTCAGAAATGTACTGACTGTGGGGTTCTAAAATCAGGGATGTGGAAGGTTTTTATTTAAAGGGCAGGTGTGCTATGTACCACTAAGCCCTGTGTGTGTGTGTGCGTGCGTGCGTGCATGCGTGCGTGCGTGCGTGCATTTGATTGTTTCATTAAGAAAATCGGGTGTAGTAGCGCAGTGTACTTTATTTGGTTCAATGATACCCGGCCATTTTGAAGCTCCTCGCTGGAACGGGGCGGCTAGGTCGTTAGCAGTATGGTGCATATGCAGTTATACATAACCCATTAGGGAGCTAATGTGGCAGTTTTCACTACAAGGCCCGTCTGCCTCGGTCATGTAAACCCCCAGTGCAAACACCAGTGAAGCACTCCAAAGTGAAAAGTCTTACCATTTGAGCCAGAGTAATACCAGCCAGATCTCTTCGGTATTACGGTCTGTCGAGTATCCGAAGCGGTTCTTATCGGCATCACAAAAAAATCAAAATGTCTGGCTTGTAAGATGAGAGCAAAGCATGTTTTTTTGTTTGTAGTGTTGTTGTTAGGGCTCTGGCCATTCTTTCCCCCGACAAATTGGAAAACGCTCCGCCTTCATAGGTTACAACTCGGACGTAAAAGTTGTTTGTTGGATTGTTCTTTAAATGGCATCGATTGTTGAAACGGAACAAGACAATAATGACGTTGAATCCCATTGATGCCATGTACAGTGTGCACTCCTAGAAGTGGCTTAGTTATATATATATTATTATATTATTTGAATATCATTAACAATTCATGTCTTGTTTCTTTCACTCTTTCATTCATATATTTAATATATTATTTGATATTTTAATATATATTTAATGTTTTATGAAATCCCCTTAATTAGAACAAAAATACGATGCTTTACAGCTTTAAAGATATAAATACTCTCACCATGTAAATAACTTATTTTGATGGTGCGCATCCAGCCCTGGTACCCCAGGCACAGGAAGGTGCAGTCACGCATGCATGTGCGTGCCTGCCGCTGGTGTACATGCCTGCATGTGTGCGTGCGTGCGTGCGTGCGTGCGTGCGTGTGGGGCTGCTGTTGTTTGGCAAGCCCTACCTTCTGTCTTCTCCGTGCCAAAGTCACTTGTGTATTCATACGTCACCAGACCAAACATCTGACGAAATCTGTTTGGTGGGAGGAGGGAGGGAGGGAGATAGAGAGAGAGAGAGCGAAAGGAAAAGAGAGAGAGAGAGAGAGAGAGAGAGAGAGAGAGAGAGAGAGAGAGAGAGAGAGAGAGAGAGAGAGAGAGAGACCAGCAGGCTGCAGAAGAGAGAGAGAGAGAGAGAGAGAGAGAGAGAGAGAGAGAGGGCAGCCCGCTGCACATTGCCCAGAGCAGCGTCGCCCGCCAGCAGTTCCAGGCTTAGGAGGAATGTTGCAGGGAGCCCAGAGCTCCAGGAAAACGACATCTGGTGGTGCTGCTGGTTGAGTTCCCTGACCCCCCCCCTCCCCACGCGCCCATCCCAGCAGACACCGCCTGGACCACTCTTACATGGCACATGAACACGGCAGTACTAAGGTCATTGCTCCCGTCCCTTGCCAGTGCGCCACATGCATAAGATGCCTGCTGCCTGTGTTTGCATAGGGATGTGCGCACACAGAGAGTATACATGAAATACACGCGTTCATGGTTGTGTATTTTTACTGCTTAGATGCCAACAGGAGATGCTGTCTCTAAAAATCACCGTCTGGGACGCGTCTTGTGAATTTATGAATGTGTAAAAGGAAAATGAAAAAAATATATAGAACTGTAAATAATTTTTTTTTTTTGACAGTGGATGCAAAAGAACACGTAGTATTTTTCATGAATTTGTTTGCTTTGTGTGTGTTATTCTTTTGAAGTCCTATGAAGAGGCAACACTTTACATTAGACTGTATGCTTTCACCACTTGGAACCTAGTTCCACCACGCCATGTTGCACAATCTCAATTGTCTTGACAACCACGTCTTCTGTGCTTTGGTCAATAACCTGCCCTCTCCGGCTTGGCCCTCAGCCAACCTCCTTTGGGAACTATATCTTTCTCCTCTCTAACTACCAACACAAACTTGGTACTTAATTCAACACACTGTCATACACCCTGTTAGCATTCATAGCCCTGTCTCTTACTGGATTCAGAATCTTTTTGGGGTTATTTTAATTGCAAATGTTAATCATTCCGCGCACACGTATCATCTGACTGACATTTTATTGAAGCACATTCAGTTTTATATTAAAGTTTGCTTTAATGTACTCTATTTTAACAATTTATCACCGCTGACGTTAGTATGCAAAAAAAATAACCCACACAGCAACTTTTTGCTTCAAACAGGGTGAAACTGCTTTACAAGAGAATGATTTTAATCCACACTAACCACTGCAGCCGCTTGGCATGCTGTCGGATGCCAGTGTTTCGCTAAATGCCCCCGACTCCAAGGTGGAGCTTCACTGTGCGTTCGGGGATCACTATGCACTCCGCCGTCACCATGACAACACCACTTCCCACGTACACACTTCATTTAGTCATCCTCGGCGACGGGCCCTGGGAACAGCTGTATGCATGCAGAGAGGGTGCAGACGAGCAATCACGCCGAGATATAATTAATTACTATAAATGTGGTCACCGGTGTGGCCATCGCTGAATAAATACACGAGAGTGGTGAAAGATGGCGTTTCTGTAGTGAATGGATGGATTCATCCATGCTCTGTCGATAGTAATTATTTTTCAACGGTGACGCTGCCAAGCCTTTTCAAGTTTCCCCGTGTGAACTATGTAGTAGTTTTGGTACGGTGAGGAGGAAGGACCCCTTGAGTGACCTTTGTGAATTCCGATGCATGTTATTAAGGAGCAGGCAGGGGGCATCTTGCTCAAGGATGCCTTCAGGCTGCGGACATTAGAGCACCGGACCAAGTACCCCGGGCTGTTTACTCCGTCCACATCACCGTGGTCCACAGTATCCATGCTAAGTACGTAACCGGGATGACGTCAAACGGGATGCATCATCGGGTCCCACGCCGTGAACACGCCTCGCTCCGAAATGCCCACGCCCATGTGTTTGGCTCGTGTACCGTAACTACCTCAGCTCGCTCCCACCTGCTTACCTCGTCTGCTGCTAATACCGTCTGATCACACTCATTACAGCCGTGAAATGATGTCGCGCAGATGGCCCGGGCAAGGGCAAGCCTGGAGACGTGGGGGTCATTTCACGGCACCCAGCAGGGTGAGATTGTAGGGCCGGACTGGTTGTCCTTAATCAATGCTGTGTGGATGGTATAGTTTATACACTGTAGGCATCTGGTTTTTGATTGATTGATTAAGTATTTTTGCCACATTATAGTCAGTATGTGACTGTAGTGGCTACAGAGACTCTATAGTGCCAAATAAACATCGGATCGTAAAGATTTCTTATTATTTTAATTTGATTTGATTCGATTTTACCCTTTATCTTTTGACATTACCAAAACAAAGTTATTTGCATTCAGTTACTATATAGTTGGACGCTAAGACCATAGGCACTTTTTCTTTCCTGGGGTTTGTTGTTTTGCACCTTTATAAAAGATGAATATCAAGTGAGTGAAACAGCTTGAAAATTCCATTAAAATATGACAAGAAACATGAGTTAAGCGGTCAACGGTCAGTTGTTGGACACTAGTTTCAGAGCGTTGCGTGCTCCGTAGAGTGGTCCTCAGGGATGGGAGTGGCTGATTGGAAACCAGCGGCACGTCGTATTCATGTTCAAGCATGTTAATACTGAATGTAAAAAACAACAATAACAAAAAAGCCATCATTTATTAACCTTTTGGTTTGATGAGGAAGCTACTGGGTTTGATTGTCAACAGGTGCTTCACACATTGTGGATTTCTGCTCAGGCTTTCTAAATATTCATTTTCACACTTTGAAGACGTTATCTCAACCATTTTTAATAGGAGTGACATCTTCCTTGTTTTATTGTTTTTCAGTGTTTTGTCTGTCAGTATTTTGTTGCATGAAATAGGTATAGTTGTACAAGTAGATATATAAATTATTGCAAGCTCCATGGCACACTTTAAAATATCTTGGATGAAAAATCTTCACAGCAGATTTTCATAGGGATTACTCCCAGAATGCTTTGTACTTTTTTTATCGTAGGTATTGTTTCAGACGTGTATGGACGGTAATGCATAGAGGCACATACAAACAAAATACAAACCATGAGATCTCTCGCATGCTACATCGAAGGCTTTAAAGTCTGTGGAAAACTCGACTGCGACCACTGCAGTGAAGCCAAACTATAGAGGCCACATGGAGAGTCAGTGGTTTCAGCATCAGTCATGCAAAATGTAGTCTTTATCGAGAGACTAAACTCCATCAGGCAAAAAGAAAAGCTCTCGAAAAAACAGATAATCCATAATAATAAGCCACTCTCTCCCGAAGAGATTCTGGGTTAACCAACAAAGAGGCTTATTGCCGTGCCAGCATTTAAATACGATTTTGGCAGAATATCTTAATGAACTGTACGTCATTACTTGCTTTGTTGATTTTTAAGTGTGGAAGGTTTCCAACGGGGAGCGCGTGAGCAGTGTGATTATTGCCTGCTGTTTCGGAATTGTAATGCTGGGCACACACTAGAAGATTTTTCTAATTTACAAAATGTGAGAGTTTAGTGTACATAACGATAGATTAAGATACATTTAACAGGTTTGGTAGTTTAGTGTGTAGAAGGAAATGATTTTGCCAACACAGCACACCACACACTAACCGATTCTAACAACCCAGTCCCGATTTTCAAAACCGTAAATCTTGCCAATCTCTCACGATCCAAATCCTGACTTTAGTGTAAACAAACATGGCGGACGACGGTCTGGAGGAACTAGTTATGTTAGCATTTGCAATCATTTTTTCTGAAAATGTTTAACTCGACAAGCTGTTCCTCCATTTAGGAAGACCCCGCTTTTGCCGCCATGGCTTCTGTTATGATTACTTGATGAATTGTTGGTATTACGTTAAGTCAGCGTGGCTCCCAATTCTCTAGCGTCTTTCCCACGTCCCACAATTGCCTGCGTCCTTGGATGTCGTCGGGGTTCCCCCCACACTACAGGATATCGGATCGTAAATATTGAACATGTTTAATATTTGCGATTTCGAATCGGTGAGGCCACAATTGCTAAAAAAAAAAACACTCTTCCCATACCTCACGCCACAGGATAATCTGTCAAAAAAAATCGGTAGAACCATCAACAAATCGGGGCTTTGCTGAGCAGAGTCAGGAGAGGGAAAATCGGGAACAAAATCTGTCTAATTGTCCTGAAGTGTGTACCCAGCATTAGAGATCCAAATGAGACTTGTCTTATCAACATATCATGGTTCATATTTTGACCTCTAGAGTGGGAACGGCATCGTTTTAAAGCCATAATAATATGGTTGGCTGCTGCCTTTTGGACTTTTGGAGTTGCTTAGCAGCTTCATGGCCAGTGACAGTGCACACAACCAAAAGGCTCTAGTTGTCCTCGTTCCTTTTCACACAAGGCTGCACTTCTGACATTCTATTTCACATTTGTCGCATGTTTTTACCAATGTTTCTATTGGTTAGAAAGTAGTATTGAAGTTTGACCCTCCTATGTATGAGTACCTTGAATATTGATGGCCATTTGTAATAGGCACTTCGTTTTTTTATTTCCATCTTCTTTAATGCAGATTCATTAAGATGCACCTGTAACTATGTTAAAATGAAGTACAGGGGAATCACCATCTTTTGGTATGCCTATTTCTCAATGTTAATCCTTAATGAATTATCTCTGTCTATCTCTCTTTCCTTCCTTACAATACACTGTTTAACTTTCAACTGCTGCTGAGTGTACAGTAGTATACTATTGTGTATGCAGCAGTTCCCTTTTTATGCTTTTTTTCATACAATAACTATTTCAAATCTGGCCTTCGGCAATAAAATGGTCCTTCCTCATTCCCGTGAACAATCTCCTCTATAGATTCACATGTGATTGTATTTTTTACGGGTTTTTTTCATGGGTTTTGTCAGGACATTTCTCTTAATTCCTGCAGTTATCATGCAAGCAATCAGTTGCAGGCCCCAAACAGAGGACCACTGGTAATCCATCACCATGGTTTATTCCCTCGCTAGGATGGAGATTTATGTGCCTATCGTATAGAGACATTGCAGGAATAATTCTGTATATGTGTCTGCATGTTTGTGTGTTTTTTCTGCACAGTGGAGGCACACTGATACAGTGATGTATGTCTGCCAGGTCTAAGAGAAAGACAACGATAAAAGCAGATGATTGCACACATAAAGAGAGAAGCAAAGCCCAAATAACTGTAATGGATGAATTATCTGCCAGGGATTTTTCATTTTGCTAAAACAGAAAATGTGGGTTTTGTTTTGTTTATTACAAAGACCATGTCTCGTAGTGACGTAGTGCAGAAATGCATTTGCCAAATCCTTTAGAAAGATTAACTTTGGCTAAGGAAATGCAGTGGATTGATTTATGTTGATTTCTTTTTTATTTAAACCAAAACATACCTGTTCCCAACTTCACATACTTTGTCATAAATTATGTCACTGCTAATTAAGGGTATTACATTTTGTGTTTTACAGCTCTGCTAATGGAGCAATCACATGTCATTACAAATATATCCATCATATTCTTTTTTAAATTACATGTCATAACAAATTGTCCACTCCAGCCTACATTTCCTACACCACCCCTCCTGAACCGGCTTTTCACGCCGTCTTCCATATAATACCTAGCCGTACATACAAAGCGAAACATGTCTTTCACCTTAGGAAAACTTTGCTGTATAAATATTTCTTTAACGTTGAAGTGTTGAGGATGCAAGTGGAAACATGGGCACTGGTGAGATAAGAACTGTTTAAATTTTCATGAATTCACTTCGCAGTCTGGGTTCTGGCATTCGGCCACTCTCTAATTGGCATGTTGCCGTTCGTGTCGTGAAGAAGCTCATGAATTATGCACAAAAAGCACAAGCCGACCACGTGCCCCATTATGGCCATATTGTGCTATGCAATCTCCAGCGAGGATACGCTGCAGAGAGACAATACTTTAGACAGCTCCAGTCTCATTACAGTACAACCTCACCATAGTTCGGGAATTCAATAAAAGCATCTTGTTTCTTGAAGTGTAAAAAGTTGACCTCTCGCAACAGTGGCCAAATCCACTGGATGGTGGCTGGCCTCGCTTTGCGTTTCATCACATTGGCCCAGATCCAAAATCTAATCTTTTAATGATTCATGGTCAAGTGGAGTAAGGGATAAACCTGTTAATATGTTCTGTACAAATCGTCAGGCAAAGTGTTGAAGATGAACAGGAAACGGTGAGGTTAGTGAGAATGTTGGGAGGCAAATAGCTATGGTCTCATTGCATTTGACTCAAAGCACTTTAGCTGTGCTTCTCTTTCCTCTGTCCACATATAACCTGTCCCTGAATGAAAGTACCTATGTAATTCAACTGGGGGTTTATATATGCAAAGAGTATTAACTGATTAATATTGTATAGGCTATAAATTGAGATGTATGTGAAATGTAAAGCCAAATCTATTAAACAAATTAAATTCCCTTTCTCTTATACCTTGAAATCTTCTGAATATTCTGGGCTTACACAGCAGTGCCTGATATTATTAATTACAGCAGTAACATGGCATCGCACCACTGGTTTTATGACCTCAGTGATTCATCTTAGGTCAGCCACCACTTTAAAACACAAGAATCCATGTTAGAAAATACCCTAACCTTATTTAGTCAATTACTTTTTTATGATCATACTTGTACTCATCGTGCTCAGAATTTAACTGTGGTTGATCTTGGCAGTTCATCCTTGGATAAACATATTTTCCTTTATTTTCTGTCTCTTCTTCTCTCTCTTTTTGCTCTTTGAATATACAGATGTTTCTGCTATCCGTTTTTTGTATGTTGTTGTTGGGTCTTTTGTTTTTTGGGGTTGTTGTTGTTGACATAAAGTAGGCCAGAGTAAGTCAGCCGGAATCTGAAAGATTATGTTGCTGTCAAGCCATGTCTTAGAGTTGCTTATTTTCCTTTCATCAGGCCTATGATTCAATTAAGGAACTGCATTCCTCCCAATTCAGCCCAGCAAGGAGAGCCCTGATTGACAGGCAGATACATTACTATGCAGGGGGAGGGCAGATATATGAATATTTGAATAAGTGGCATAAAATGATCTCGCAACTCATTTTCAAATGGTCCTTTGCTACTGTTTTATTAATCTTAGAAAGAATTCGTTTTTTAAGGCTTTGGGCTTGAGGCCTTTGGCTCATTGTGAAAATATTGTTATTGCTATAGTTCGTATGCTGTTGTTACTATATTATTTTTTTGTGGCGATGATATGTGAGCGACCTAAACACATTTGTAGTTAAGATATCAAACAGCAAATATGCAAATATAGGCTAGAGAAAACACAATTTCCTGGACCATAACTTCTAACCATATGGCCGGCTCTTGAATTTGACGGTCTGTTGAAGTCATCGTTGGTCTCTTTGTCTCCTTCCCTCTCTCTCTCCTTCAGATGTGATCCACACTGTTGGGCCAATGGCGAGAGGTCGTGCTGGCCCGTCAGAGAGCAGTGACCTCAGCACTTGCTACCAGAACTCCCTCAAGCTACTGGTGGAGAACAATCTGACCACTGTGGTAAGTGCTTCTGTGTTGTGGAAGAGGTCTGTGAAGTTTCAAAGGGAGGGGGGAAACTTTATTTTTGGAAACAGTATAATTTGGTAAAAGGAAGTTAAAGGATTTTAGATGATCAATGTCTGATACTATGATAAGGGTTAATACATGACATAATACAAATCACAAATGGATAATTCAATCAACCGTCATTTGATGTCGTCATTGAAGAAGAGTCATAATTCATCGGGATGAGTTAAAAGATACAGATAAAATCTTTTAAAAATAACAACGTTATGATCCGTGATATAGAACTTTTCAATTATTCATGAGCATGTGTATTTGGCATAAAATCGCAAGTAACCTGTTACTATTTTTGTTTATTTTCTATTTAATCCATTAATATCGAAATATCTGGATAAAATACACAGTTAATGAGGTGTTTCGGCTTTTAAAGATGTGGTGACAACCAAGTGAAAAAAATGCCAACTGTTTGGTTTTACTGTGGTTATTTTATGAAATACATAAAAACAATGATATCCTAGCATCTATTTGATATATCAAGAAGATATACTGGCCTCAGCCAAATTAGTTAATTGTCCGCAATACTATTGTGCGGATTCCTAGTAGTGTGTAACGCAACAACACAAGTAGCTGCAAATATTAAATGCAGCTCACTTTTACATACAATTTCAATTTAGGGAAGGAATCAGGATCTGTCAATGTTTATTCAGGGAACAAAATTCCTTCCATTGAGCAAGGCATGTCTTTTTTTCATATTGTCGTTTGAGTCTCCATAGTATAATACACAGTCTAAAAACAAACATTACAAATTCAATTTACATAATGCTGCCCAAAACTATCTCCAGTGTATATACCCCTGCATTTTTATTAACGAGATTATTAGCTTCACTATGCCTAATGAACTGAGAACAAAACACATTGCCATGGTGAGAAATTATGAACACACTAAATCTCCTTAATACCCAGTATTAAATCCAATGCTCTTTGATCTGGTTTCAGTTTAAATGAGTGACACATTCACGGTAGTTTATTTTGACTGTTGAGACGCACTCACCTCTGTTGAGAGGATTTTCAGTTCATTAGGCTTATCCAACTTTATTTAATGAACTACGAAATAAATAAATAAATAGGAAAACAAATACAAATTCATGCCATAAATACTCAAAGATACTTAGTTTAAGTAAGTCATTGAAAATGTATATATATATTTTTTTAATATTGGCTCTGAACATTTGTAAAATGTGTCCACAAATCTGAATTCCACCTTAATAAAGTTAACTTTGGTAAATTCTCCAATGAATGATAAAAATCACAAGCCCATGTCTCCTACAAAACTGTAGGTATTTGCAACATTTGATGTAGATATTTACATGCACATATATTTCTATTCATTTTCATTTTTCTTCATCCCATAAATGTTTTGCGAAAGGGTACTTGGTTGAAGTAATACCTAAAAAGCGGCACATTAAACCAGTTTGAGAACCACTGGATAAGCAATACCACAGACCACAACTGATCACAAACCAGAGGCAGTCATACACTTTTCCAGGCTCTAGCCTCTAGACAGTATTTTGCATGTGATCCATCCTGGTGCCACATGGTCTGGTGTTGATCTACCATGAAATGGTAAACAAATCAGCACTGTGACCAAATAGCCTTGAATCAGCTCAGCTCCAATCATTAGACCCAGAGGCTCGTCAAAGGCCGATCAATTGACAGATTTAATGGCGAGAGGGAAGAAATTACAGAGCCGGTCTCAATACGGATGGCAATGACAACTTCCTTAGTAATTTCACTTTGTGAGACTGCTTGCCAATAGCTTTTCCCGGGCAAAAAGTATAATTGTGACATTTAGTCGGATTAAAGAAGTCACACTATATCCTAATTCACGTACTAGAGTGAATTACTGTTTTGCATTAGGATTGCAGCAGTTTGTTCAGTCTCCCATTGAAATTGAAGAGGTAACGAAGCCCAGGGCATGCCTGGAGCTCCCAGACCAGATGAGAGTGCTATTGATTAGAACTGGGGCCAACGGGTGTACAAAGTCCGTCCACATCCCTTCCACGTCCTTCCTCACCCTCACCTTGCAAACCCTCTCACTTTTGTTTTGTTGTACGCGCGTTCCAAATATGTCTTTAATTTCAGCCATGTTTCTGTATCCGACTCTCCTGTGATAGGGGCTTCCTGTCATTCGGGTGAGCAAGGTTTCAGTTTATTTCTTCTCCTTTTTTTCTTCTGGGAGCTGGCTGGAACCTCTCTAATTTATTTGTACAGCTGCTTTGTTCCGAACGGCGCTTTCAGTGAAAACAGCGGGGCTCTGTGATTGACTGGCCTTGTAGGACGAGACCAGTCATTATATTTTCTGAGCTGCAGTCTTTTTGGCCTTCATAAACCATCTGCAAACGGGAAGTGGCCTTTCCTACCTTCAAACAAGGACGTTGCCTTGATTTTCTGTCTTGCATGCTCTGATGTGCAGCGAGACATGTTGAGTGTGGGTTCCAGCCTTCTTAAAGCGCTCTGATCCCGCGTCTTAAGAGACATTCTTCCAGTGTCAGGTGTGTTCAGGTTTCAGTTATATGATCGGCAAACAGGTCATTCAGTGTACTGAAGGGGGTTCCACTCTAAGCTTTTCAGTGTGAGGGGGATGACAGCGAAAGGGGGAGGGGAAGCAACCAAAGCAAGACACCCCGCCTAGTAGATCCACACTGAGGAACATGGGGAGTCTGTTTGTAAAGCCCTATGCAGCTGAATCATCAATCACCAAGGGATCCCAGGGGTTAGCAATGCAACAATAAACTTGGCCATGTAAGATTCAAAAGAGAAGAGACTTGCTGGTTGATGATCCTCATAATTTTTGCGAAAGGCCAGTCTCTAGGCTAAGGGACAGTCCAGCTATTGCAACCACTTCATTGACAAAACATTTGCATCATTGAAGCTAGTCGACTAATGCTAATAGTGGTTTCAGTTAACCCATACCTTGGGATATCTGTATATATCATGTATTACTGTCTTCAACATCTGTATTTTAGAATAAAATGACCTACTTTACCCTAAAGTACAGTCATTGTGATGTAACCATCAACATTTCGCAAATATGGCATTTCGCAAATAAAGAAACAGTTTATGCTTGATACTGTATCGCTTGGAGTTCAGAATATGCCTTATTTAAAGGGAATATGTTGTTTATTTATATTCTCAGTTGTCTGCCAGTATATTACTAAAATGTATTATATTTTCCTGCGCTACACCGATGCAGAAGCAGATTTTTTATTTCCATCGAATAGACGTGAGGTAGAACTGCAGGTCCAGAGCCTCACTGAGGGCTGGCTTTCTGATGAAGAATGATGGTCGGCCTGAGCCAAGGAAACCTGCCATTTAACCCCCACAAGGCGTCTGAGGGCTATCTAGAAGCTGTCTGGTCCAGCCTCACTCCGTCTCTGTCTCCAGCCCTGCATCAGAGGGCTCGATGCGAGTCTCTCCTCTCACCCGGCGCTGAAAAAGAGGGGGGAAAAAAAAGATTGCAATGGAATGAGGTTTAAAAAAACATACCAAATTGGGCCCAGAAGAATGTGTTTTCAGCAGCCAGTGAGGGCAGCCTGTCCGTACTCTCTGTAGCTCTGGATGACCGTGGCCCACCGGCCAAGACACCCACCCCGCAGCCCAGGCTGTGAAGGTTCCGGCTGTAATAGAAACCATTATTGGAAGGAAAGCATTAAACGTAAATTAAATTTA
>JAOPJO010000043.1:4218120-4231444 GCA_027123675.1 Molva macrophthalma | reverse complement strand
CCCCCCCCCCCCCCCCCCCCCCCCCCCCCCCCCCCCCCCCCCCCCCCCCGCCCCCCCCCCCCCCCCCCCGCGGGGGGCGCCCCCCCCCACGCCAAAAAAGAGGAGATCCGAACCCCAGGGGGCTGACACCTCCTAATTATTTACTGTGCCGCCACCTGCTCCGGGCTCATGGAAAAAAACTAAAACGTGTGGTGAACAAGACACCACCTATAGGCCTCACAGGGGTCATGCGCCAAGGATGACAACAATATACTATTTGGAAGAGGCTATTATCTAGAGTACCTTACAGTGAATCCAGTTACAGCTCATTAAGGAGCAGGTAGGGATTAGGCTTTTTGCTCATTGATGCCTACTGTGGAAATTGGGGATTGTTGCGTCATTATTATTCAAATAAATAAATACTTTGAGGTGCGATATTATATTCTAGATGAGTGGGATTCTGCTGGTGATGCTGACCAGAAGGCTGTGCTGTCAAGATGTCAGACAAATGGACAGTGGGGCGTTTCTTCCCTGGGCCAGACTGCCCACCCAGAAGCCACCACAGCATCCCACGAAGCAAGCCCTATTGTCATTTTGTATCCAGACAGAATGCAAATACGCAGGAAGACAAATGTCAAATCCATAAACCAATTCATCAAGCACTTATGGCTATATCGGTTATGGCAATATCCGAGTGCCAGGCAGCCATTAGAAAAAATTATAGAAAAAAAAAAAGGGGACTTTACACGTCACATCATGTCATGACTCATCGCGGCCAACTGGAATATTGCCTAGTGCTTCAGCGCTGGACCATAGCGGTATCTCCATTTCAACTCTGAGGCAGTGATTAATAACGCTGTCACTTTAATTAACATGCAGGACAGTGGGCAACAAAAGTGCCATATGTCAATAATCAAGACTCCTTAATTAGTGGTGGTGAAGGCTGCTCATTTGTTCCATTACCATGCTAAGAATTAACTTCACAAGCTGCCAGGCCCTTAAATGCCACATAAATGCCATTTTTGAAGCAGAAGATGTCCTATTGGTGGAGATCTGTGCCATTCGCCACCTCATGTTTCTTTTTCCATTTTATTTACCCATAGTTACAGGGAATTAGCAACAGCTCACGCACCATATATCACTGAGTTGATGTCATGATACGATTTACATGCTCCATTAAATGCATGCATAATGCCACAGCAGGTAATCTGCCAAACTATGATCCACCCCAAACAGATGACATTTGTCGTAGTCTGTGGTTTATTAAACACATTTTAATCAGGTCTCGGGTAAAAGGCTTGAGCGTACACCCGTCACTGCCGCACAAGAAGAGGCATGTAGAGGAATGCTCAGGGAGTGCTGCAGCTCTGTGCCAGCCTTTAAATCAATCATATAGGGGATGGGGGAGATGGACAACTATTCTGCCTCAGTCTCGTCATTCTCCCATCCCACAATCCCATGACTTCAGGATCATCTCTGTTCCGCTCACTGAGGGGATCCGCACAAATCTGAAAAATCTAAATATGGAGTGAGACCAGGTCTCACTCTCTCTCCTTTTTATGCCATTTCCACAGTCTCTGCAGCAGCCTCCAAAACAGTTCCAAAGAGCTGCAGCGACACCCACTGGTTGGACGCCAGAAGTGCAAGTGGCAAAGGTTGAAGCAGGACTTAACGGAGCAAATGTAGAATTTTAATTAGGCTTCATTCATTAAAAATGACTACCTGAATTACTACCCGAATTATTATTATTACCTGAAAGATATTTTAAATTGCGTGTGGAACGGGCAAGAAACCCATGTGGTTGAATGAGACTGGTGCAGCACCCACTCCAGAGCAGTACGTTCATTCAGACTCTTGGCTGCGAGGAGATCCAGGGAGCGCCACTGGATATCCTTAATTCCATCGGCCATTAAACTCTTTAACACCTCTCCCTACCAGAAGTGAGGGAGTCACTCACGGTCAATTTAACTCAGTTACTTTGAACCAAGCCATTTTACTCGTGCAATATGTCTGCAATATACCTGAGACACTATACATTAGAGTCACTTACTTTACTTGGGTTCAGTAAGAAATATACTTTTATTTTATTACACTGCTATTGGGTAGATGCATATTTTATCTTTAACTAGAATATTTATGCTGTACTTTGTGTTTATATTGCTGGTGGTGTTTGTTCCATTTCTTTTTACTTTGAGGCTTCTGGCTTGAGCTGAGCAACCGTAACAAATAAATTATAGGATCAATAACGTCATCTGTATCTGTGTAAAAGGCATGCATAATGTGAATGCATTGTCAAACTTAACCCCACCTTCAGAATATTCTCCGTCTCCCACCACTTGTGAGTCCACTCCTTGGTAAGTTCTAGAACCTGTGGGGAGAGTAAAGATACAACAGGGTTTAAAGGTCATGATCAGGCAGAACAGAAAAGTGGTCGACTCAGCAATGTCCCGTGCACCTTTGACTCACTTTCGTCTCACTCTGTTGCAACCTCTCCTCCACCACTGCAGCAGAAGAGTTCAGCAAGGGGACCTGGGATAGGGGACAACAAATGAATCAAACCCTTGGGTCGTGGAAACAATGGGGCGTGGCATGCGCCGTGCGTACGCTCTGCACCTCGCGCCCGCCCCGGTCCAGCAACCCCCGCAGCCGTGCGATCTCCTCCTGGAGCTCTCGGATCACTTTGACGCTGGCGTCTTCGTTCACCGTGGGTGAGTTCACGATGTTCTTAGCTCGGCTGGCGTAGCGCAGGGTGCTGAGGGTCTCGCCGTAGTTCACGTCAGCGGGAGAGACGGCTGCCGTTCAACACACAGACTCGATTGACAACACAGAATAGGTTTGTAAACGGCGGTACACACACACACACACACACTGTGTTGTTGCCATGCTTAACGACTCGGCTGTTATTCTGAAAATTGCTTTCAGCGCTATGGCGGTTGATCTATGGCTGGGCTCCCTGTTGATTATGGCGTAAAATGGTTATGAGGGCACATACTTGCGATCATGATGGTCTTGGAGTTTCCACCGAGGCTGTCTTTGAGGAGCCATGTCAGTACAGAGTCCCTATAGGGAATGAAGAGCTGCTTCTTTGTTGCCCCTTTGTCACTTATGTCAGCTGGGGCAGTCAGATGAAGACAATTAATTGGTTGGTGTATACGTTACATTTTTGAGAGAATAACAGGCCCTTGCAAGTTGTACTACAACTATATCATTGCATCCACAGAGAATATATATGTACTAAAGTGGATGTTAAAAGACACTTACGTTTATCAAGCATTTGAAAAACATTTAACCTTTTCCACCACAAAAATGATTACTTCTTTGTGCTACTCGGATTTTGCCATCATTACCCCTACTGGCCCCTAATAGCAGATGAAGGTGCAGTTGACATTGGTCGTGGTGTGGCTCTGCCTTTACCCAGGGCGGAGATAACACTGCCCAGGGTGACAAGGGATTTGTTGATGCTAGCTCCCTCCTTCATCCTGGTGCCTGTGGCCTGCGTGGCATCAGCCCTCTCACTGCCTGCCAGGTCCACGAGGTGGATCTTACTCTGGGTCTCGCACGGGAGCTCGGAATCAAACTGCGCCTTAAGGGAGACACGCATCCACGTAAGAGTTTTTCATTTGCATCAAAAGAGGCAATTCTACACCTAGAGACATCAAAGCTCTTGGTCACTGAACTGTACAGTGCTTTAAAGTCCCCATGAAATTAAAATGGACTTTCCCACCTTTTTAGCTTCTTTCAAGTTTCACACAATCACAATATAAACTACAAACAAAACAGACTACAAAAAAGATGATAGCATTGTGCGTCCACCCAAAGAAAACAGCTGTGCCCTAGGCAGGGAGAAATTGTTGTGTGAGTGGCGTTTACCTGGGTGAAGTTTATAGTGAACATGGTGCTGTGTGTGTGGCATTTACCTGGGTGAAGTTAACGGTGAACATGGCATTGTGTGTGTGGCGTTTACCTGGGTGAAGTTAATGGTGAACATAGCGTGAGAGCGGCTGCTGGCATCATTCATCCCCGTCTTGGCCGTGGTGCGGTTTGCATTTCCGCTGGACATCAACTCCTTCATGTCCCCAAAGTTGTGCACGACATGCCAGGACAGGTCTGGACACAACCAGCGCACAATCGCCACACACTCAACAACTGTGAACCACTGAAATCAGACTGGATTCAATTGAGCAGCGGTGAGCGACAATCCTTACTCTCTACGTAGGGTCCGTCTGTCGGGTGCTCCCTGACTCTCAGTCCCCCCTTGGGTGCGGATGATGGCCCCTTATTTAGAAGGTCGAGCACGCGTTCATTGTAGATCTCCAAGTAACTGTCACCAAAACATTTATTAAAAGAGGGAAATATGACGGTGTGCTTGATTTGGGGGAAATGTACGTCACCAAATGTGTTTGCTTTGCAAACAACTAACCCCCACAATTTGCTTTGCCGAGAGCAATCCAATTTTTACTCATTACTCATCTCCCAGCATGTGTTGTCAATATTAACAGAATATTATCTAAATTGGTGCATCTAAAACTTTATTAAAATGTATTTATTTGTTAACACCAATGTGTGGGAAAGAATATTTCTGGTTCCGTGGAGCTCATGCTGCTATGTCGGGGCAGGGTATCGTAGTACGTCGGTACATCGACGAGAAAGGTTGTTTTCTGTGAGAACGTGTGAGAACGTACCCGAGATCAACAGTGAAGGTAAAAAATGAAATGCCTTTGCTATGCCGGAAATTTAGAATGGATTAACAACCTCCCTGGAATTTGATCACTGAATAAATAATGACATTAAAATCAAATGTAAAAATGCATAAAAATGAAATGTATAATATAGGGCTGTACTTTCCACTATAAATAAATCTGTAAACTAATTTATACCCAACTAAATTAATGAGCACAATAACCATGTGTCGGTTTAAAGTATTTTAATCAAAATGTGTGGGGGCGGGGGGGCAAAAAAATACAGTCGGCCTACTGTAACCCATCCCTATCTTTAATCCAGCTCTGCCTGTACTGCGTGACACCCAGTCACAATCCAGACTCTTTTCATTCGCGGTTCCTTCGTGGAGCAACAAGCTGCCTAGCTCCATACAGTCTTGGAGTCCCACTCAACCTCCGTAGAGCTCATCGCGGCTCAGCTTTGGCAGGAATACCTCGGTAATTCATGTCAATGTGATTGTAATTGTTAATGTACTTGTTTAAGTAGCACCGATTTTCCTCAATAATATTTCTTTGTTATGGATCCTACACTGATTCTGCAGTCGGTGGAATCGTGCTGCGCGAATATTGATAATATGCTTGGATCAATGTAGAAAAGTACATTTTAAAACGCTTTAATAAATGGGGGAATCCCGTTAATAATTAGGGAAAAATCATCTCATCATGGTCAAACAGGATGAAGCGGACCATTTGTGATATCTTTAAAATTCTAGTTGGATGATTTCCTCGGCCAATTAAAAAAAACCTTTCACAGCACAGATTCCATTGGAGCATCGATTGGAGTATGAAGCGTCATTATGAAGTTATATACATTATACAGTATGAACTGTGTAGCGGCACCTCACCCGACCTCCGTACGGAAGGATCTGGCGTCGCTCTCGTTCCTCGCAGCGATCTCACAAAACAAGCCTTCACAGATCCGTGGGATTAGCCCTTTATCGCCCTGGCATGATAAGCAGAGGGCAGTTGTACGTCAGAACTCAACAAATCCCATAATGTCACTAAGCCCACATATGTAATGCCAACTGTTTGAGTGACAACTCAACAGTCTCAACTCTGAGAAAAGACAAAAATGGGCAAACAAACAATAACAACAGCTCCACATATGTCAAGCTATTATTAGTACAGTTCCACTGAGATACATTATTTTGCATTAATAATTATACACCTAAAACACTCCCACGATATGAATGACAACATTAACATGGAGCAGGGCTAACTTACTGCATTTCCCATCATTGTGTAGGATTTGCCGCTGCCTGTCTGCCCATAAGCAAAGACACAGGCATTGAACCCCTGAAATGCAGCATGCAGGACATCTAAACCAAGGTCTTCAAAAATCTAAAATGGAGTAAGAGTTCTATTCATTATTGCAATCAACAAATAATTATGAATGATATTGAATGTTCATAGGGAAAATACTCTTTATACTTTTTTCAATCTTTAAAAAATGACTACTGTCAAAAAATATAATAATATCTCTCCTTCACAATCAAGTTATAACTATAATTATATTTCGATAAAATAAATCAGTTTTATTGCAAATATTATTTGGATAGAAAAATTATCAATAAAGGGCGGTTATAATATGCTTTGTAGGCCTACCTTCTCCTGAGATGTAAAGTCTGGGCTGTTTTTATCAGTTGAATCATATGAGAAATCGTAAGAAAACGTCTTTGCTCCATCCTTCTGTCCATCTCCTTGAATACTAGAAAGCTAGAATCATAATCAAACAAAGAAAAACAACTTTGTCTGTTGACCTTAATTAAACTAGGCCAAACTGAAGTGTATTGATTATACTTTATTATCCTGACCAGGACCTTTGGATGTAAAAATAAAGTGGTGTTGTCCTTCACACGAATTATCACTTTAGATGATAATTTATTTTCTCTGTGAAGAGATACGGATATGGTGAGGTGTGAAGCCAGTTTGGGGTTAATTCAAATTTTGTCTGATGTTGCTCAAGTAAATAAATGTGGATAAAACGCAAGCTTACCTTTTGTTCAAAGGTCGGACTCGTACTGCTACTCGCACCGAGGCCATAGTTCAATGCAACGTTACAGACCTGAAACAAACACACGTTAGCTCGTAAGCCTTCGTGCTATTCTAGGGCCTGTCCTCCCCATTGGATGCACTAGTTAATTGACTCACCTGTGTGTTTTCACCTTATTTATTTGCTCGGCGCATCCTGCAGTAGAAACACTGTGGAGACAAGGCATAGCTATTAATGGATTGCTCATGTCACACACGTTGTTTTCTGAACATCGCCTTATCTGACACCCATAATGACTTTATGTCTGAGCCAAGTGACAGCATTCAATGTATAGGGGTGGAATTTATTTTCTACCAGTCCTGGCCTTAAGAAGTTTGAAATCACAACGCCTCTCGTCTGAGTCTGCCTGAACCTCAAATCAAGCGAGCCGTTTCTGTGACGCTACCTTTTTGCAATATTAAGTATATATTCATTATTGTATAATAACACTATTCCTGGTGACACTTGTCCCTATTACAGTATACAGTTGACACACTAGAGTCAATGAAATGCGTAGATATCGATTTTATATTTTTTTACTGATAATGACGTCAATGCGTCCCATGATGCACCACGGCTCACGGAACTAACCCGGGGATATTCAAAATGATGGCAGAGGAGTCGATTATACAATCTAAAGGAGATTTAGAGGATAGCATTAAAACATACAGCGTTATTACTAGCAAAGATGAAGGGTGCTCGTTATTACAAAAAGAGAGCAGTGATCCGAGCGAGTCGAATATTAATTGCAAAGTTCTCATCGTAGAAACTTGCATCGCCTCACACACACAACTGAACCGAGCTTCAGAAATTGAAGGACAGCAATTCTTAACTCGGAAAATAAATGGATGCTTAGAAAAGGCTACGAATGCAAGACAAGTAGACGATGTCCTGTCGGTTGGCACATTGGATCCACAAAAACATAACATGACCGACAAGGAAAACAACTTGGTATCTCCTAGACTCAACGAGTCGGGTAAGTAATCATATGCCTGAGATGGCCGGTCAGTTTGTCCGACTCCGAATACATTGTTTTATATTGTGAGATGATTGTGTGATTCGGTTAGCAAACCCATGTACCTTTTTCACAGATGGTGCTATAGAGGAGGATGTACCTTGTCATGGCAGTAAACCTGACAAGAAAGGGCTAAATGACGCTGAGATTGTGAGAAGAGCGCACGAAGAAGGCCGGATAGCGGTAGTCTTACCTGGCAGTGTAACTCAGGAGGGCTGCTGTCGTTTTGTCAGTGAAATCCTCAAGTGCATCCTCTACCAGAGACAGCAGTTGCCCATGACCTATGACCAACTTGTGTATACTCAGAAAAAAGAAAACGCTCCAATTCAGGTGAATCTACTTTACTAAAATCCAGATCCATTGCCCAGTCTCCTAACATTATAACATAAAATGCATATGAAAGAAAAAAAAAAAGTAATATAACCTGAAGGTGTGCTTCCTTTACCTTCCAGAAAAAGGACATGGTGAACTGGAGGCCGGCACAGCCAACAGACTTTGACAGACGAAAGTGTCAACGCACAGTCGAGGATCTTGAGGAGGTGTTGCAGCACTTGGAACTGTTGTTCTCCCTCAGCCTGGTTCCCCGGGTTCTGCTTCTACTGGGCGGTTCCCCTGTCTTGCCCAAAGAGATGTACGAGATCAACATGGAAGCGCTAGTGCTGGCTGCTGGAGACGGGAGCCTGCGTGTCTCTTCCTGTTTGAGGCAGCTGTTTCGCACTCTTTTTGTTTCTGACCTTTTGTCCGATGCCCGACCCGTCCACCTAATGGCCACGACAGTCTTGGTTCTGGCTCACAGGGATTGCGATGAGGGATGGTTCCGGCCTAAATTAGACTTTAAGGTGCCCACAAGAGTAAAGCGCCAAATAATTGCCCTATCAACCGACACAGGTATCCGTAGCTGTCCCCGGAAAGAGGCGTCCGACTGGGAGGACTATGTATGGTTTCAGGCCCCCGTCGCCATCAAGGGATTCAGCAAATGAAAAAGGGATGATTACAGATTCCCTCTCTGAAAAGAGACATCAGGATTTCTAATTCATTTTAACCGGTTTGGGGGTAATTCCAATCTTCTGAACAGTATACATTGTAAAGAATTATGGATTATTGTTATTTTAACAGCATTTTTTTTTTCTATGATTTAAACTAAAGTTGAAGATTAGTGTGTATTTTACATTGCTGTTCCTTGAACATGGGTGCTATGGCCTTTTAAATAATATTGTATCAAGTTTATTTGGATATATACATGATGAAAGACAAATAAAATCTAGTTTCATTCTTTGAGAATTGTCTCCTTCTGGTTCAGTACAGGTATATGATCATACCTTTACTGTGTTATGTCCACTACTGCAGTATTGGGGGACACCACTTCTTTTTATTTTTGTTACAATTGCAAGATGTAATTTATATCTTTTCCTGTGAGACTTTAGGAGTTAGTATAGATTATATTGGTGAAATATGTTTCAACACCTGTTTTTCACTGTTTTTCACTCTTAAACATCTTAATTCAGATTGGAAAAGGTCTTAGAAATTAGATTAAGTTGATGAACATCCATAATTCCCTAATATGTCCCTATCGTATTGTCATATGCTCTGCATATAACACATGGGAGAGACTAGATCAGGACATGACATTTGCCTTGCGGTATTCTTAATTTTCTTGAACTGCATGTAGCAGGTGATCGTTAAATCACTTGATCTACTGCAACCAAGACCAATAAGAAGCTAATGTTGAATTATTAGACTATTGGTTATTTTTAAATTAAAAACAGCTTTGCCAATAATATATTTTTTGTATGAATAGTTATCAGAATATGATAACCGTATTAGAAAATGCACTATTCAAGACCTTGCAATAATATTTGTTTTGCTGGTGGCGTTTTGAACCCTGCAAGTACCTGTTTCTCACTGTTTGCATCCCAAAGCTTGGGAAATTAAGTGGGTGGTGGAATTTCCATTCCCATGATGAATACTCACATGTCTCTGCCAGTAAACTACTTTGTGGTCATAGAGCCACAACCCTGCAGGTAGAACTTGGAGAATCCTAGACATGCTATCAGCGAGAGAAAAACCCAGCAGGTACACGAGCATACCATTTTTACATCTGCTTTCAAAACGTGTTATGTATGCATTAAAGTTTCATAACTGCATGCTGGGGCTGCTCACTTTATGTGCTTTTCAGGGAGTATTTAATGGAGGGTTTTTTTCATAGCATTAAAAACACAGTAGCTGCATAATATGATAGATATAAAAACTAACCATGACTGTAATATATAACAAACCTCAAATATGAAAGTAGTAGCGTCTAAATTTGCCTCCATTAGCAAATGTAGTGAAGTACAACCTAGGAAATCGTCATCGAGACTGCAGAAAATGGTATGGGCAGCAGCACCCCTTTGGCGATTGCGACAATTATTATTTTTGTTTATTTATTATATAGACTTTCTAAAAGCGTATATTCCATCATATTAATATTCTCATCATGAGTTAGTTAAATAAATAAATGAGGTTATTTCCGCATTCACTTTCACACTGATCCAGAGGTGTCTTCCAAAAATGGTAGTTGGGTCTGATTTCAGACCGTGAGACACTTCTAATGGTCTTCACATATCTAATCGTCCACATCTCTATTGTGAACATTTGGTTAGAAGTCACACGTGACCCGTCCCGAGTTTGGTAGATAGGTTGGACGATTTTGGATTGGATGAAATGCTGCCTCTATAAAACCAGAAATGACGTCAGTGTGTTTACGTAATACGATCGCAGCTGCCTTTCGCAGTGTTGTTTTTAAAAGTCTGACTGTCGTCGACGTTGCCATTGCCTAAAGACCATGATTTGGAAAACATTATTTATTGTTGCGGTTTTCACCGTAGCCACTTTTACTGTAACGGCGACGACCTTGGTTGGGGGGTATTCCGAGGCGAATGTTACCGATCAAGGGGTTCAAGATGCCTTGCAGTTCGCCGTGGTGAAGCACAACGAGGGAACGAATGACATCTTTCTCCGCCAAGTCGCTAGAGTGATCTCGGCTCAAAAACAGGTCTGTGATTTCTGCATCTAGGCTACTACTTCGATGTTTACTCTGCAGTGAGCCGTGGGAGCTTAATAAACATATTACTTGGGCTATGGTCATCGCCATACAAGTAAACATAACGCCAGCATTGGGTCCCGTAGGAAAATGGCGTGACTCAGACTTGGTGAGTTTGTAATAAGGATTATCACGATTATTGTCAGGATTATTCAACAGATCATGTTGTTAAAGAGTAATAAAGACAACTAAAATGTGTGTCAAAAGGAACGGATACTATAACAATACACAACAGATATAATTGCAGAAGCAGAAAAGGGAAATTTGCAAGTAGGGCCTACTTCTGCAATGTGCAAATCAAATAAAGGTTAGTCTATGGTTACAACCGTTATGCACATATTCAATTTACAGAGGTAGGTCTATTACTCACTCTCAATGTTTACTTATTTAACAAACATTCTTATTAGAATTTCGAATGTCTGTCAGATGATGTTACTTCCCATGGCTTGCACTTATAATACATAAAATACAATGAAATGTATTACATGGTCTTTGGTTCCTCAAACAGTATATTATTTATTTTTTCCACAGGTTGTGAGTGGCATGAACTACAAGTTTGTAGTGCAAATGGGCAAGACAGCTTGCAGAAAGACCGGTGTTGAAACAGAATGCCCGATTCACGAGGACCAACTTTCCGCTCAGGTAAAGAAACACCGCAAAGTATTACGGTCATACATATTTACATATTAACATATTTGTACGTTATTAGCCGGTTTAAGGAGATGTTTGCATAGTAGAGTAAGAATTTATATTTGTCAATAGTAGTGTGTAATAGTAGTGTGTATGTGTGCACATTTGACACATTCTTCTCTCCAATCTTCATCCCACAGCCTTACCAGTGCACATTTGTGGTGTACAGAAATTGGAACGGCAACATTCGCCTGACCGACCAAAGCTGCCCATTGGTCTAATGACTATGACGGACCTTCTTGGCTTTGCTTGCAGTATATATACACAATGTGTATTTCGTTCACAATGGCAACTGACAATTATTTGCAATAATACACTTCCATGACATCATGGGTCTAAATGGTTATTCAACTCCATTGAATTGTTCCCTTTCAATTATGCAATACAATTTGATTATCTTGTATGCAGTGTATATTCTAACACAATAAAATCATTTTTGCAGATCTTTGCATACTCTCATTTTGTGTATAGTTGTATTTATTGAATTTAAGGTGGATTTGTCGGCACACTACATTATTCCAGTGATTTAAAATATAAAAAAGGTGTAAAATTGCATGCATTTCCCAGAAACTATTTGTCTTGTACAATATAGACTTTTTTCTACATATTATACAATATTATTCTGTGTTGTTAAAAATATTTGAATATAAAAAGCCCACTGGTATATGAAAGAGACCCCCATCAGCATGAAAGTAGTAGCGTCTAAATTTGCCTCCATTAGCAAATGTAGTGAAGTATAACCTAGGAAATCGTCATCGAGGCTCTAGAAAATGGTATGGGCAGCAGCACCCCTTTGGCGATTGCGACTGTTATTATTTTTGTTTATTTATTATATAGACTTCCTAAAAGCGTATATTCCATCATATTAATATTCTCATCATGAGTTAGTTAAATAAATAAATGAGGTTATTTCCGCATTCACTTTCACACTGATCCAGAGGTGTCTTCCAAAAATGGTAGTTGGGTCTGATTTCAGACCGTGAGACACTTCTAATGGTCTTCACATATCTAATCGTCCACATCTCTATTGTGAACATTTGGTTAGAAGTCACACGTGACCCGTCCCGAGTTTGGTAGATAGGTTGGACGATTTTGGATTGGATGAAATGCTGCCTCTATAAAACCAGAAATTACGTCAGGGTGTTTATATAATACGATCGCAGCTGCCTTTCGCAGTGTTGTTTTTAAAAGTCTGACTGTCGTCGACGTTGCAATAGCCTAAAGACCATGATTTGGAAAACTTTATTTATTGTTGCGGTTTTCACCGTAGCCACTTTTACTGTAACGGCGACGATGATTCTTGGGGGCTATTCCGATGCGAAGATTACCGATCAACGGGTTCAAGATGCCTTGCAGTTCGCCGTGGTGAAGCACAACGAGGGAACGAACGACATCTTTCTCCGCCAAGTCGCAAGAGTGATCTCGGCTCAAAAACAGGTCTGTGATTTGTGCATCTAGGCTACTACTTCGATGTTACTTGGGCTATGGTCATCGCCATACAAGTAAACATCACGCCAGCATTGGGTCCCGTAGGAAAATGGCGTGACTCAGACTTGGTGAGTTTGTAATAATCAAGGAAAGAATGAACATTGATAGGTCGGGACTATTCAACAGATCATGTTCTTAATGAGTAATAAGGACAACTGAAATGTGTGTCAAAAGGAACGGATACTAAAATATTAGATAACGGAAATTTGCAAGTATGGCCTACTTCTGTAATGTGCAAATTACATAAAGGTTAGTCTATGGTTACAACCGTTATGCACATATTCAATTTACAGAGGTAGGTCTATTACTCACTCTCAATG
>JAOPJO010000043.1:4173518-4188630 GCA_027123675.1 Molva macrophthalma | reverse complement strand
TATATATATAAACATTTGGCTTGTGCTCCCTGAAAACATTAACTAGACACAGGTTAGGCAGCTTTTTGTTTGTCTAGGAAAGGGTGAAGCTTTGCTCTTTGTTTACATACACACACACACATGCATTCTATGACGCTGTGTATGTTTATTTTATGGTGTGTGTGTCGGTTACCAGGTCCAAAGTGAGTTGAGTGTGAAAACCGAGCAGCTTCACGGGGAAGAGAGCTCGAAACGGCAGCTTTCGGAAGAGTTTGAACAGGTAAACGGTCTGCTGAACTCTTGCAGGGGACCACGGGAATTTGGGCATGACGGCACCCCACAATAAATCAAAATGTGAATATTTTAGTTTTGTGTGCTGCCGTCCCAGTGGGCTCGGACCGATGCACCGTTTGCTGCCTTGACGTCTTGGCTGCTGTGTTTCAGGCTCAGAAGACCGTGGCCGAGCTCCAAGCACAGCTGGACCTCCTGAACGCCAACGGAGACCCCCCACAGGCAGAGACGGAGGATGTCGCTCAGCTCAAGGTGCCCTGACGAACATCATGTGGACGAGTCCTTCCCCCGTAGCCCGTAGCATCGTGGAGGCCATTTAGCCTGACGCCACTGGACTTGGTCCTTCTCACGTTAGCTTTGGTCATTGAGCAGAGATCTTTTATCCTGAGCTGCTTAAAGTGGATTCTAATGTGTCATTAAGGGGGAGGTTGGGGGGTAAGGGCATTGAGATGAGGAGTAGAACGGTGTAGTTTTCGGCCCGAGAGTCAAACAACGCAACCACTAGCCCAGTGGTTCCCAACCTGTATATGAGGTCGCAGGAATTAACCGTTTTTCATTCTTTTTTTTTTTTTTTAAAGGTCTCCTAGATGTCCTTTGTATATACGAACAGCCTTCCTTAGTGATTCATAGCCACGAGCAAACTAGAGCAATAATCACCAGGACATTGATATTAACGACGGATGTTGTATTGGGTTAAAACAATTTGGGTGGAAGTAGATGCACAAAAGTTAAAGTTGGGGTCGCAACCATTTTCAGGGCTATAAATGGGGTCACAAGCCAATGACAAGTTTGGAAACCACTACACTAGACATTGCAGTAAATGTTGTCTTGACTCGTGTAAATTATCTTGTCTTGGTTGAGTTTCCTCCTTTTTAAAACCACATGATTTGGTGTGTGTGGGCGTGCAGGAGCGTCTGGAGAAGGAGAAGAAGCTGTCTAAGGACCTGGGCCAGGCGGCCACTAAGCTCCAGTCTCTTCTCAAGGTGACCCAGGAGCAGCTGACCAAAGAGCAGGACGCCGTGAGGTCTCTACAGGAGCACCTGGACGGCAAGGTGAGACCAGAGGGCCACTCCCACTGTGGATCGGTTCCAGGGGTCTCCCCCTGCATATGGGATCACTTTGTTGTCTGTTTTGACCCGACAACATTTTGTAATTGTGTATTATATATATCAACTATTTTATTTATTTTTTTAAAGGGCCAATATGTGGAACTGAAGGAAGGAACATCTGTCTGAGGACCCCGGCCCGACCAGAAGACACTACACAAAACTGCCAAAAAATGCCTTATGATTACCATAGTCGTGCATTCCAAATATAAATATATATTTTTTGCTTTTCTTGTACTGTAGTTCATCACAATTTTTTAAGAATCCAGCTGTTGATATCCAGAACATTTCAGTGTAGGATCTTGCTAGGAATGCTGCAGAAGTCCGGCGTTAATACTGAGGAAGTCCATTGTAACCCCCATTCCATAAGAGATTCTGGCTGTGTCAGAAGTTATTATTCCCCCTGCCTTTATAATATTGCCCCATAGCTCAGTGTTAAAAGGGAAATGGATTGTATGTCAACTTGTACGTCCACCTGTGCAATTTCTTTGTATGTCTTTTTGTATGTGATTAAACAGCGGGAACATTTCATGGTACAGCTGCCAATAATTGTATGAATTTGTATAACTGAATAAAGCTGAACAAGATAACGTGGCAAGTTGGTGGTCTCATGGCTAGTGTAGCTGCCAAATAACGACCAGCATAGATACACTTGATCACAAATATTACCAGTAGCTTATTTCGATTATCTATTCGGTTGGTTACACTGAAGCATGCTGAATGTCTATTTGACTCGTTTCTCAAGTGAATTGTTTATTTTAAAGGAATTTGTGTAATACAATTCTCGCAATATACCATTGTTATACTCAAGTATATTGCCCAAGTAACTTGGACTTCCAGCAAAACTTGCATTGTGGCTCTAGCAGCACCAGTGCCTAACACCATTTGATTGTATCTACGGTTGAACCGTATTTCCCCATCAGCTCACTGATGGGGAAATAATAAACCAGACGTTGACAAATCGGAATGACCATACCAAATCGCTAAATGTTTCACCGCAAAAATCCCTGCAAAGCTGAATATATACTAAAGAGACCATTTGCCACCGGTCACGCGTCGTGCAGTAAGGAAACGCTACCATGGCCTCGGCCCCACCAAACGCGTGGTCTCCTTTATGACAACGCGTGGCACCGCCCCGCACCCGCTCTAGTTGCTGCTTGAGGAACTTCCAGATTAGAAGTCACTAAAAATGTTAATTTAATTACAGTATGGTGGCTATAGGCCTAACATGCTCATCTTTCTCATTGAATGTTCAAACTCAAAGCGCCCAACCCTTGAAGTCGCAACATGTAACATTTAAACTAGCTCGTAGCTTAAAATAGCCTGGACCTATCTATAGTCAATGCTGGTTGATACCGATGTATTAATGTTACTAATAAAATCACATTCCACTAAATGACAATTCTGGCCAGCCGATACTACCCAGATAAAGCCCGCCCACCACCCAGCCGGCCGACCTACGCTAGTTTGCGTCACAGCCAGTTAAGAGCTGACTAACTGGAAGTGGGTCAACCACATTGGAACTTTAACAATAACCCTGAAAACGAGTTATTATAGACTATTACAATGCAAAGGATGTACCAAATAGTATATAATTGTATTCTATGAGGGCTGGAGTTGCTGAAATCAATTCTCCAGCTGTCCTCTCACCATTAAAACATAAAAAAACAATTTCTAAATCATATTGCGCTCGTTTGACACTCAGAGTTCAAAGTATTATATCGAGTTCATTTTTCCAAAGCTCGACTGTCACGAATTTATCCCAGTGTCATCGATAGTTGTGACAAATGTCATTCTTCATTCTGTAATTTAACCCATATGTTTTATTCTTGCCCTTTACTATCTCGCTTCTGGCAGAACTACTTTGATACAATGTCAAAAATACTTTTGACAATAACTCTCTCCCCATATTGCAATTTTTGGGATTCCTGAAGCTTACAACCGATATACTTACAAGCATTTAGACGTTTTAGCCTTTACCTCTTTACTGGCAAGACGGCATCTTCTCCTTAACTGGAAGTTCATTAAAGCTCCCTCCAGCTCTCGATGGCTCAGTGATGTTATGTCTTTCCTCAAGTTAGAGAAGATTAAATATTCACTGCGAGGTAACACGGACAAGTTTTATGACAAGTGGCAATCCTTCTTAACATACTTCCACTCTTTCTTCTGTCTCCTGATAGGCCCCACCCTTTTTTGTGTGTGTGCTAATTGTTTTACTTGTATGTTTGTTTATTTTATTGTTTTTTTACTATTTGTGTTATTGTTATGCTTATTCCTGTAATATCTAAAAAGGAAAATCTGGATTTATGGCAGTTATTTTGACTCACTGTCAAGTTGTCAATTCTTTGTATCCCCTGTGCCATATTTTCAATAAAAATATTGAACAAAAAAAGACAATATCGAGTAATACAACTTTAATCTCCACCTCAGTGTGAGCTTCCAACATCACAACAGCTGGCATTGTTGAGAAAAAGGTGCTTCCTTTTTTAATTAGGGCACCCCCTTTTGGACAGAGCATGGCATGTAATTGAAACCATTAGAGTCATGTTTATAAAAAGTCCATGAGCATGAAATGAAAATTAACCAAACAGTCAATGGATACTGCATCCCTATAAAAGCCCTTCATACTGAGGTCTATATTTGAATAATGCATATTTTTTTAAACCAATAACGGTATTCATGGAGCCTTTACTAAGCGACAAAGAATACAGAATTGCAGATTGAGTAATCGATGGACCCATGCCCAGCGATTCATTTAAATGTTTTTTTTTTTTTTTACACTTGTGTTAAATCTCAATTGTCATGTCATGTTTTTTTTATTTGATCTACATACATAGCAAACATGGATAGCTCTAGCCAATGGTACAAATGAAAGTGCTAGAAGTCGTCTATACCTTCTTCCCCTCCAGCTTTACAATTCCCTTTCCAAGCTTGCTCACAAAGCTTTCCCGGTCTGTGAGGTCTGAAGTATCGTTAACCTGCCAGTCATGTTTAATCCCGCAAGCTGTAGTCAAAGAAATGTACAAAAACAGAATCAAGTTAGTTTATATTTGTATCCACATATACTTGGTATAATATCTATCCATCTATATCTCAATAAAGGAACACAAAAAAAAATCCCTAGGTCACTGCTGGCACCACTATTCTGTAGCAAAACTGATGCCTCACAAGTATGGGAAATGTTTTACAAAAGTCTGAGATACGGGCAAAAGAACCTTACCTGAAAGTGCGTGTTTGAGGGAGTCTTTAGAACTTGCATACGTCATTTTATGTTTAATCTTGGTTGATTCAGGGATCCTGGGACAAAGAAAAGAAGTTATTGGTAAAGAAGCAATGTTTTTGCTGTTGCTGCAAAAAATGAACACACTGGAAGTGGTAGCATTGAAAACTCAATGACGGAAAATAGTTTGGTCAAACAGCTGGCCAGTGTCATCAAATTAGATCACTCAATTACTGGATCACTATTTCAGTACATACATGGCATCACTCTAGTGCAGCTGTAACCATTGTACATTAAAGTTATATAAAGCTAAGCCCTAGAAAAGGAGTCTATAGCTTACCACATGATGAAAATCAATTCGTTTTTCTCCGTTTCTTTGGTTTCATAGCAGCAATCGTAGACAGCATAGCAAGCCTTGTATTCCAGCAGCTTCACCTTGAGCATACTGTAGGCGTCTTGGCCTTCGCCATCAACATCTTTTACTCGGAGAGTTGAGTGCACACCGATCTCTCCTATGTCCTCGTCGATCGTGAAAAACAAGACCTTGAACCGGTCCCGAGGATCTTCCTTGGAGAGGCGTATTTTGATACTCTCGATGCAATTCCTTGCCTCATCACTGACTTTGACTCCAGATGTCTGTTAGAAATCCGTACAAAATATTTGATTTGGAACCTCACATCTCAATGTCAATGAACAATTCATGCAAATGCCTACATGTGAATATTCCTTTGAACGATTAGCTTTTCATTGGCAATGTATCCTTCAAAAATTAAAAGGATTAGTAACGCAGGAAAATAGTTAATCAATCAGTTGCAGAAATAAAAATGAAATTAGTGTTTATTAAGAACGTAGGGAATATATGAATTTATCAATCAATAAAAAAATACCTAAAGCGATGCAATACTAAGCGACGTAAAACAAAATATATATACACAAAATAGGGCTTGGCAACAGCATTCCATTGGAGTAGCGTTGAATGATGTTAAGGCTTGACTGCTGCATTCCACCAAATGGGGAACAAGTTAACACAAGCAAGAGCGCCCGCGGGCAATCTGCTGAAACCAGTTAGAAGTAGGCTTAAGCAGAGCCATACATTTACAGAGAAACCACTGAACTGGAGACGAAACACACCAATTCCCCTCTAGTAAAAATTATCTTTATGGCTAGGCCAATGCCGCCTACGCTGAAGCGTACAAAAAACGATACAACATATAAAAAAAAAAAACTTAATTGACGCATTGAATGTGTGCGTGTCAAACAAGAAGCAAACGGTTTACAATTAACTTAACATCGAGTTAAAGATGCAAGTGGTAGCGTACTAGCCAACAAATCCGTATATATTTAACGCCGCATACCTTGGGAAAGGTACTTACCATTTCAACGTCTGTGTGTGGGAAAAGACAAGAGATGTACTTCGCTGCAACAGAGGTCTTGCCGAAAGAGAGGCGCAGATCCAAATGGGTGGAGGCAAGCAGTTTGCGCACACCTTAACCTCCCGCCCTCAGGTGAGCTAAAACTAGCTGAATTAGGGTACGTGTAACAATGATCCTATCGAAAAATACTTCGATAGGATACCATGGTGGTCATGGTTTCGCACTTTTGTGTCACGGTGTGTATTTATTTTTGGAACTAAGCCGCAACTTTTTAAATCATAGAATTAATTGAGTAGGAACTTCCGGTTCAGTCAACTCAGCAGGTAAGTAGGAACCAGGAAGAGGCGGTAGCTGCGAGGAACTCCCTTATATGGGCAACAATCCTCTTCACACATTTCAACCTTACTGCAACGTGGTGCATTTTTATAGCCTAATATGGTAAAAGGAGACATGTCTGAGAAGGCCTTTTTGGCTATGAGGCGTTGTCTCTGGTCACAAACACAACTTGAAGTTAAAATAGCGTGCCTTATTTTCTGGTTCAGGCATATTATATTTTTAGATGAGACAAGTATAGGGGAACGCCCTCATTATTTGTCACGCTATAAAATCACACGATGTTGAGTTTATGGATGCTAGACTACTGAAGAAGGGCAATTACAAGTTAAAGAGATGACGTGTTTTGATGAGGATTTGGAGACTAATTTAAAGGTGCACTAGCAACTTTGCCAATAAATATGATAAGCCGACTTCATTTCAAAACCAGTTATAGGGTGCTGCATATGGACAGTTACACCAGCAGATGGTGTTGAATGGTGAGTAGGACCTAAGGGAAATTCCTCTGCATTGCTACTAGGCCTCAACCAGAGTTAAATCATGCCAACCGGAGAGAACGCCCTCATGAATCAGATCTGTGACGAGGCATTTCTTCCCCATCCCATGCAGTTGAATTAATTGTTAAGGACTATCCGGCTGTGTTGTATCAAGTCTTATTTCTGAAAGTACTCAAGGTGTGTTGGGAGAACACAGGCCTACTTTGGCCTTCACGACCAAAAGACTAGAGACAACACGTGATTATGAATCACTGGTAGCCTACTTTAGGCCCTGCGTGTACACACAAGACCTCACCCACTGAACAAGGCTTACCCAGAGATGTATGTATCCTTTATTATCACAATGAAAGCACTCGTGGACCCAAGCATAGAATAATCAAGTGATTCATGCGAGAGGGGAGAATATGGCCACAAAAATGTATACACATATGCAAGACAATTTCAATAGTGTATTTGAAGATGTTCAATATGGGATTCATTCAGACTGTGTTCTTCACTGGGAGACTGCCATGGCGGCCCTACAACACCATGGACAATTGCAGCCACTGTGAATAACAGATAAAAGGGCACATTAAGTCACAATTCTGTACAGCACATCGTCTGCAACACGTTGGCGGCGGCGTCGTCGTCACCTGCGCGCTCTGCTTACCTCGAGGGGATTCAGCTGGACCCTGCCCGAGTGGTCTTTGTCCAGGGCCTTGAAGGTGGCTGTGGCAAACCCGAGAGTGAATGTTAGATTTTCTGTGTGTTTTCTTTGCATGTGATACCTGTGGACTGGATGTCTGGACAACGGTTGTAATGAAAACAAACCAACTCACAGAAGAGAATCTCCAGACGAATCACACAGCAAATAAAGTTGTCAAAGTCAATGGTGAGGTCTGGCTCGCTGTACCGAGCGATGATGACTTGATGCAGGGGGCTGCTGAGGGAAAATCCTACCCACAAAATATATGTTCAAGCACATAAAATACCACCGTTTATGACAAATGCAAGCAGAAATGGTCTACAAAGAAGTTTCACACATGAGTTGGAAAATGTGATAAATACTAAACATGATGTGATCATCCAGGATCTGGATCTTCCATGCTTAAGCAAAACATTCACAAATTCTCACCAACATCTTCAACAGCCAAGCGCATTTCAGTCGTACTCATGTAGCCATTGTTGTTTGCATCTCTCTTCTTGTACAAAACCTGTCCAAGAGGCCACATCACCTCCATCATTAGAGACACAACATTGAGGGGATGTAATGTGCTTTGCTATAATAGCATTTATTATTTACACTAATACAACCAAACCCCACCAGCAGTTTCTCAATCTTAGTCCACAGGATCTTAAACTCCAGAAGGCCAAGTTTTCCAGTTCCGTCTTTCTATTGATAACGGGGTCAAGGAAAAGGTGATTTAATTGACCCAGAATGTGATGCTTTTGTGTGTGTTTTTATGTACTTCCACTCCTTGTAATTGCCATATAAAAGCACTTATTGAAGAACTCAAGGGTAAAGCTAGAAAGGATACATCCAGTAGATTGATCATGTTGCGACAAGTAACTAAGCTAAACCCACTGGTCTTGATATCACCCCCTGTGGACAAAAAATGGCAAAAAGATACATTATTAAATGTTGTTTTAACAATGAGCAAGGACGTCCCAAAGGGAAAAAAAAAAACCTTGCTTACGCTTCATCACCACTTTGTTGAGAACTCTTTGCAGTTCAAACATGGACATTTCCGAATCCTAAGGAGTATACGGAAATCATATCATTTTTATTTCAACAGAATAACCTAGGTATCTTCTAAATAGGTAGAAGATAAGGGTATCTTCTACCTATTTTACCAAAAGATGCTGTGATTAATATGACTATTATTTATATTTAAATTGATGTATGAATAACATACCTTTCCAGAGAGTTTTCCAAACAGACTCTTAAATGTGTCATCTATGTCATCTTCATCCACCTCAATCTGTAGAGGGGTCAATGAAAAAACAGCTTTTGAGAAAAAGATTTTGTGTGTTTGGCCGTTTTTAGTTCATCACGAATGCGCTGAGGTGGCACCTGTTCGATGTCGCATTTAATTGGGTCATCGATCTCTCTGGAAAAAAGGGACAAAAGTCACATGGTTATATAACCATTTTTGAAAAGTTCAATGGTATATTTTGTATGATGAAAAGACGTACTGGAAATCCGCTTGTTTCTCTGTGAAGACGCGCAGGTAGAAGTCTGCGTTGTGGTTGGGCTCGTAGGTGGACGGTATGATGAGGTACTCCCCGGGAGGAAGACAGAAGCGGTTGCAAACTTCTCGCGTGTTGGTGAATGTCTCGGAGCGTGCCTGAGAACATTTGGTCTGGAAGAACCTCTTCTTCATGTGGACTTGCCTGCTCCCGGTAAACTAAAGCAGCACCCCAGTTGAAATGTTCATGCGTTTAACTGTTCCTGTTTAATCTTTGCCAACAATGCAAAAGTTTTATAATTCGGTCAATGTAAATAAGCGTTATTAAAAAAACGACCGCCTTTTTCATACATACCTCTTCGGGCATCTGAAAAAAAGAAGTAAAAAAACACCAAGGGATTGGTCGTCATTTTCATTTAATAACAGAAAGAGATACTCCTAGGGCCGTACTCCTGACCTAAACGGCGTACTGTACCTCGTAAATGGCAAAGCCCATGAATTCCAGGTCATCGCCCATCTTCCTCATGCGCCGCTTGTACTTCTGCATCAGACCCACGATCAGCGTGCACCCCTTTTCACCCTCGTCAGGATCGTCATCCTCCTCGTCCAGCTTTATGACAAACTGGGGATTCTTCCAGAAAGAGTCTGGCACCCCGCCCCCCCCCCACACCCCATTGAACCGGCGTTATTTAGTGTTAGTTGCAGTGGTCGCAATACTGTTGCCTATTTAGTCATTTAGCAGACGCTTCCAAAGAGACTGGTGTCATTAAGGAACAGGTAAAGGGTTGTAGGCGTTAACCTTCCCCTACAGATAGGTTGTGGGTTTGAAACCCGAGGGCTACAGTGTGAGTGGGTGGCAGAGCATATGCCATCCTTAATCTTGAGAAAGAAGCCCATGATTATACTAATGTTTGAGGGTTAATTCATGTTTCACTGGCTTGCTTTTTCATTGTGTTGAGCCCCAATTGCTAAAGCTTTTTGTTTGCTCAATGTTTTTAACAGTACATATATCCCAGTCCTAAAAAATCTGTACTGGGAGAGCCATCATCCCATTTCTGGAAAAAGAAAATGAAAACGTTCTCTCTTTTGTAATGTGTAGCACTTGAAGCAGTTTGTTCATTCGATTCATTGGGTGTACTCGCATGATGGTTGCAATTTCTGGGCGAGATCTTAATGCTTGAATGCACTTATTGTAAGTCGCTTTGGATGAAAGCATCAGCTAAATAAACGTCATTGAATGAAAAGGAGAGGGCTGTTGTTGTGTCGTTATGTAGGACAGTACCCGAGAAGTTCCTGCAGCCCCCGGCTGTTGAGCCCCGTCTCCATCCTTCTTCAAACTCAGACAGGGCCCACTTCTTGTACTCCCTGTCTGTGAGTGCGTCAGGTGTGAGGTTGCAGATCTCAAGCGTGGAATACTGACACAGGAAATCCGAAAAGGACATCCTGAGGACAGAAACAGTGCCTTGACATACTTATTTACATAGTGTTGGAGTAGTTAAAACATTATTTTGTTGAGTGGCTTGTCTAAAGACAGCCGTCAACATTCCATAGTAATTATGCCAGGAGGACCGGACCATCTGTTGCATCAATGTCTGCGTCCTAGCTGCTTCTGACAATGGCCAGCTATGTTTCAGATTCCTTCCAGAGACTTCAGCTAGTGTCTGCATAACTGTAACTTCATTACAATGATAGGATTGTTGTCGACAGGTTGCCAACAACCTGTGGGCCCAGCAAAGGAGTTGTAACAATAGAATGCATTAAAAGACATTTTCTATTTGGTTCAAGGACTGTTGCTTAACATTGAAAGAATACAAATAACGGTTAGCCTTTAGTCAGAAACGTTACCAAAACTCTCCGTCTTCTGAGCCCTTCCTCAGTCTGTCCCGATCCTCGGCCCCCACATAGCGCCACTCCATGGAACTGCAGAATACCGTATGCAGATTAATAGTCAATTCAATGCAAATGACTGCTTGTCTTTCCAATACTAACTGTGTCATGTACATTTGCATTTACTGCCGAAAAAACATTCCTGCTGTTGCACTCCAACCATGGGGATAAACTATAAAACCAATGGTAGCCTACCCCAGTTACATCTCATGTGATATATTTGAATTCAAGATTGAAGACTGAGCTGGTTCTAATTGGCATGACAGAAAGTCATGCTGTCAGTACGGAAATTAAACTGAATGCAATCATAGCATGAGGTTCTGTAAGGAGTCCACCAAACAGCCACGGGTTGCCAGAACATACACACACCTATGTCTGTATTGATCAGAACTGGCCTACAGGCCAAGTGTGTGTATGTGGTCACTACATATGATTGCAGTTTAGAGGGTGTAGGTCACAGTCACAACCTAACACGGCTGTCCACAGACTGTGCTCGGTTTGGGGAAACATGTCAATGCAAGAGAAAAAGCGGATGACTATCACATGACTATCTGAGTACTCACTTGTCACTCCACCTCCCAGTCCACTCCACCTGCCCCCATGGGTTCCTCACTCTGATCAGCTGAACCTGATCTCCTCTGTACGCCACCTGGTGGACACACGAGAGACGCGCACGTCAGTCTCCCAAAGAAACAAAGACGCAGCAATTAAAGAATATCTTGCTTTGTTTACTGTGTGTGACCCGGATTCCAGTCACAGCGGGATATCAGGACGGGACAAAACGAAGATGAGGTGATGTAACAAAGGGAGGATTTGATAAACACTGATTTTGTCCAAAAATGACAACAAAAAGCACAAACATCACAACCTCCCCGGTTGGATTTTGACCCAGGACCTTCTTACTCTGTGGAAGCAATATGACTCACTGCACCTCTGCACGGCTCTTTCGAAACTATGGGAATACCTCACCTGCTCTGCCCCAGTCACTGAGTAGGCGTGGCCCTTGACCAGCTTGCGAGAAGTCACTGCTTCTGAATCGGCCGCACTGGTGATCTGAGAAGGCAGGGAGGAGATTTGACCGTTAATACCGCAATAATATAAAATGAGGTGTGAGTTAGGTGAGGTGTGAGTTATTCTGAGATATCCCAACACACGTTAATGCTGCAGCCCAGGAGAGAGCCTCTGTCCAGGGCCTTTTTGATGATCTTGAAAAGATGGGGTCCGGCCTTCAGCAGATCATGTTTTTCGGCGATTCCCCCGGTGAAGTCCTCAAAGCCTTCCGTCGTACTGCCACCTGACAACGCCTCGTAGCAGCCATTAAGCCTACAGAGGAATACAGACCTTAGTGGTCTAACACACTAACACATTTACCAGGGCAACACTAGAAGATGTCTTTGGGTCCTCGCGGGCCTTCCAGCCATACTTGGTGTAACTCTACCATACCATAGGTCTTCTATACTTTGCATAGGCCTTCCATACTTAGCTGTCTTCAAACCTTGGCATAAGCCTTCAATACTTAGCACAGGCCTTCTATACTTAGCACAGGCCTTCAATACTTAGCACAGGCCTTCTCTACTTAGCACTGGCCTTCTCTACTTAGCACTGGCCTTCTATACTAAGCATTGGCCTTCTAGACATAGCGTAGGTCTTCTATCCTTGGTGTAAGCCTTCAATACTTAGTTTAGGCCTTCCATACTTAGCAAAGGCTGTCCATACTTAGCATAGGTCTTCAATACTTAGCAAAGGCTGTCCATACTTAGCATAGGTCTTCAATACTTAGTAAAGGCAGTCCATACTTAGCATAGGTCTTCAATACTTAGTAAAGGCAGTCCATACTTAGCATAGGTCTTCAATACTTAGCACAGGCCTTCTATACTTAGCGTAGACTTTCCGTACTTAGCATATGGCTAGTTATAATAATTATATGATAAGAATTAGCATGAGCCTAATACTTAGCGTAGGCCTTCTCCAGCAGGGCACTCCAGAACTCTGAGCTGTCAGCAGAGTGAACAAACAGCAGCTCCCCGTCCTTGGTGGGCAAGCGATCGTCCACCACAACGTCCACCCACTTACCAAACTGCCAGAACTGAGAACACACACACAGAAGGCCCACAATGAGCTGGGCCTTGCTCTCAGCGCCATCATTACCACAAAATGAGACCTCATCAAAAAGGGGGGGGGGGGCGTTTACTGTGAATTTTATCACTTATGATAATTCTTTGTACATTTCTTACACCTGCTTTTCTAACATGTTGGCATTCTGACGGGCAGACCAGCTGGTCAAAGCTGGGAATGATGTGAAAAGAGTAAAGTGGGTAAATAGAGAAAAGATTTTTCTAGGTTGCTCTCATATTACATCTCTGCTTAAAAAACACAAATAGCCAAGAGTGTGCATGTGTGGGTGTTGAACATGAACCTGAAAGTGGAAGATTCCAGCGTAGTTGTCCTCAAAGCTCTGGCCTGGAGGGACGACGTGAGACAACACCTGCTTGTTGAGCGTCAGAGACGCGATGGCTGCCAGGAGCCAGCAGTCGCCTGAACACACGGGTAGCAAGTTAGCTTACTAATGCTGCCGGGAGACGTTACATTCAAAACATAGGCCTACACAATGGCTGAACCTGTTGAATGTACTTCTTTTGACGTTATAGCCTGGTACGTGTCTCACGTGGCCATTGTCTTTAAGCCAGCAAAGCTGAAGGAATTTGTTCCTTTCTAAACATACATTGCTGCTCCACCTGTCCGGGTTGCAGATTGAAAGGTGAACAGGGGAATCGTGTAAGACAGCCTTGCAACTGCCAAGGTTATGAGGTGCCAAAGGACTCGACATGTTCAAGGGGCGTGAAGCGTCTTTAAACTATGAGACGTTACCACAGCACCGGTTTATAGGACGAGGTCGACTTGTTTTTATCATGGCTCATTGATGTTATATTCAAGTGCATCAAACTCTGCAAAGCGCCAAACTCTGCTAGGCCTACTATGTTATACAAGTTATACAAGGGTTCCAGTAGTTGGCAGGTTCACAAGGGAAAAACACTGATCCCATCATTTTACAGATATTTCATCATGTACTTAATCATTAATATAATAAAATAATAAAATAATGAAATACATTTAAGGTCAATTTTCGGTTCAGAATCATTTGTTCTGAATGTATCAGCCTAATATGATAATATTATTATTACCGTATTTGCCTAAGGTATAATGATCCTTAACCCTGTTAGCTTATGATCTGTGTTCTTGTATACGGTTTAATACATGTGTGTGTGTTTGTGTCTTACCAAGTGCTCCCTGACAAATGTCAGTTCTTGTAGCATCTTCCAGGATAAATTTAGGATTTCTGCATATATCCTGGTATAGGCGATCAATCAAACAATTAGTCAATCAATCAATTAATTTTTTTAGGACAATGTAAGAACCATAATTATTGACACCACAAACATTCCACCAGCATCTTTCATTTGGCAACAGATTCATGATTATTTGCTACTACGCTTGTGGTTTGAATGATAGGGATGCTGCACCAGCAAATGCTCATATAGGTAATTTTGGGTCATTTTGACAAACAACCTTTTTTTGTTGTTTAGGTTGGAGAACAGGCTGGGTTTGACATAACCTTATCATAATCAATTTGTCCTGCTCGAATCCATCCAATGTCTAGAAAAACCTTCAACCTGGTCGTCATTGTGAAAATCATCTCATAACAGAAGGAAGTTTCAAATACTCTGAAATTTCATGTGTATTACATATTTATCTACCAACCTTTGGTCGCTGCCATTTGATCCCACGGACTTTGTATGAATTTGGTCCAAGATCTTTAAAACCTAAAGAACCTGTCACAGCCTCAAATGACTCATCCTCAAACAGCCTCCTGCGTTCCAAACAGTCTCTTTTCAGCGCCTCGAAGTCCTGGTTGTAATAGTTTACTGCCCGTGTGTAACCTCCAATGCCTTGGGATTTTTCTCGATCGTGTTGTAGTTTGGAGGCAATCCCAGACATTTTTTTGCAATATATTTAAAAGTATTTACAACTGTATTCATGTATTCCTACACCAGTGGAAGTAGTTTGGGACGACAGTTTGGTTCACGAGCTGATGCAAGAATAAATATTTAAAACAACATCATACAACATGGTCTCCACCCATTTCTCTTAAGGTGTCCACTGTGGGTGTGTGTGTATGGGTGTGTATGTATGTATGTATGTGTGTGTGTGTGTGTGTGTGTGTGTGTGTGTGTGTGTGTGTGTGTGTGTGTGTGTGTGT
>JAOPJO010000043.1:4053361-4066087 GCA_027123675.1 Molva macrophthalma | reverse complement strand
GTGTGTGTGTGTGTGTGTGTGTGTGTGTGTGTGTGTGTGTGTGTGTGTGTGTGTGTGTGTGTGTGTGCGTGTGGAGGCTCCAGTCTCTGTTATGTAAAGCCCATTCCTCTCCCTCTATAAAGACGTCTCCAAGTCTTCCCAGTCCTCTGATGGCTCCCTGTCCTGCACTCTGTGTCCAGAGTTCATCCATCCATAAAGCCTCTCATTCTACAGGCAAGGTCAGAGCCCTGACAGCTGGGCATCAAACAGGGAGACAGCAGTCTAACGTGTGTGTGTGTGTGTGTTCACTTGCACGTCTGTCGTGGTTGGTGACTTTAAGTGTGTGAGAATTGGAGTGCATGTGCATGTGCATGTGTGTGTGTGTGTGTGTGTGTGTGTGTATATGTGATCCTCCGAACCCCAAGGCTCCGACGTTTACAATATGCATGGAAGGACCTTTTGACCCCCATTTAACACGCCATTCATGCTCTCTTGGGCCGCCTCCTCCATTACCTCCTACTCCACCTACTCTTCCTCCTTTTGACACCAGATGTGCCTTCCAACTGAGGGCAGACAAATTGAGCGAAGAAAAGATGGTGGGAATGATGTATGGGGAACTCTTACTGGGGGAGGGGGTCAGTGCAGTGGTTTTCAAACTGTGGGTCGCCACCAATAAGCGGACGCTGGGCCGAGCCAACCGACAGAAGAGCTAGGTTGGGGAGTGATGATGTCATGTCAGCACGGCCCAGTCAGGGCCGCTTGCCGCTGTGTGCGTGTGTGTGTGTGTCTTTTAAATTTTCCGAAGGCATAATTAAGTCATTTCTGTGATTAAGTGTTTGCCTTGGCTCCAGGAACCGGGCTAAAATCCCAAGACGAGAGCAGTTGTCTGCAAAATTGAGCAGGTGGAGGGATCCTTTTTTAATGATGTACAATCTCTTGCACTTATATTAACTCATGAAGGCAACATGACAATATGATCACTTAGCATTTTCCAAATTGTGGAACAAAGAAAAGGTTTCACAGAAATACTCAACCAAGCCATGTTCCGTTTGATTTTATAATAGTGACAAAGAAAATACAAAAAAAAAAAATCAAAGTGAACACCGATATTAATGACCTCTTCCTTTAAGTAGATGCATCTGCATTCCCACTACCGGGGGCCTCGACAGGGCCCTGAGGAGCAGCCGTGCCAAGGGAGCGATAGACAACGGTGCAGAGCACAGGTCAAAGGTTGGCCGGAGAGAGCGCAGCCTTGCTGGGGTTGTCGGGGTGGCGACAGACGTCCTGAACAGAGCAGACAGGCAGACGTTCTCCTCAGACTCAACCCTGTTAAACCCAGAACCCTTTTAACGTCTCACGTTTCCACCGGAGACACTGGTGCTCCTGTTTCACTAGGCTGTGCCAAAATTCTGATATCCTCACTGACGGAAACGCTGATCCGTGGACACGAGGCAACGAGGCCGAGAATCAGGAGAACGAGACGATAACGATCGGGACTGAATAATAACTTGGCTATAATTGAGGCTGGGTTAAGAACCAATGCCCTTACATATACAGTACATAAAACAAGGATCACTGGCGGATACACAGTTCCTGGCATTTATCCCCTGTATCGGCCCCACCAAATTCCAGCCTGTTACTGGAACAACACAGCTTGGTTCAGCAAGTTATAGCGTTAATAAAAGAAGTTGTCTTGATGTTGTCTCAATGTCTCATTCTAGTTAGCATGTGTTGATTAGCTGACAGTTAAATTAAGAGGAAATTAAGCAACAGATGCTTCATTTCCTCTACACTGTGCTAAACTACAACTCCAGCCACGCATTTTCAAATGCATCCACTTTGCAGGGCGTCTATGAAACTCTTACGCTTTTGGTGGAAGAAAACAAAGTTTGATTGTGGACACGAAGCCATTATTTCCAAACGAGAAACCCTTCTCAAATAACCAGCCTGGTTGAAAAAGACCGAAAATGGACAGAGAAGCTGCATTTTGAGGTGTTTCCACGTCCCGAGACGGGTGGGACCCGGGTACCTGAATCCCAGCTGGCGACACACCACCGCAGCCCCGCGGTCGGTCCATCCGTCGTCACACACCGTCCCCCACGCACCCGACATGTAGACCTCCACCCTGCCCTCCCTGGGGGTCTCGCCCCCCACCAGCCTCACAGCCACACCTGGAACACACACACACACACACACACACACACACAGCATCGATCACACACCCTCAATCAAACTCTTATAGGCTACAGACTGCTGACAGAGCAGGCTCATATTTCACACAAACCACCTGTCACACACAGCTCACCACCTTGGTGTGTGTGTGTGTGTGTGTGTGTGTGTGTGTGTGTGTGTTTCCAGCAGGGAAAGCACTTAAACTCCTGTCAGACTCAGAGGATCATTCATCTTCATCATCTTGGTTGTCAACATCTTGGTTTTAACCTCCTCCTCTTGTGCCACCCTTCATCTTCACTAATTAAACCAGGCTGAGTTTAAATGATTCATCATTATGGTTTACATGCACACACAAACAGACATGCACGCGCATGCAACCTCAGACTCACACACACACACATGCACACACAATGGACGTACTCACGTGCGCACATACACACAAACAAATATGAAAACACACACACACACAACCTCACACACACTTACACTTGCAAATACACACAAAATCACACAGCCAAGTACACATACCGTCACAACACACACACACAAACACACACACACTCGGTTCAGTTTGATAACTTTTTATGTATTCTTCATTGATATTTAAAATCTGATTCTCATGTCTGATGAGATTTTTAATAGTATCCAAATAAATTATCAAGCATTTCAGCAGAATTATGAAATACAACTTAAATGGAGAAAATAAAATAGAGAGAATATATCCTGTGCTAGGTAATCATTGAACATAAATACCCTGACCAATTTAAAATGGCTATAGTTGTAGAGCCTTAGTCCCACAGTTGTAGGTGTCTGTGTGTGAGTGCATGTGTGTGTGTGCATGTGTGCCTGTGTGCATGTGTGTGTGTGTGTGTGTGTGTGTGTGTGTTGGGTTCACAGAGCTGCAGTGTTTACACCGCTCTGTGTTTGTGTCATTTTGTGTCATTTTGTATCATTGTGTGTATGTGTGTGTGTGTGTGTGGTATGAGGACCAAAGCAGGGATGGTAATTAAATGTGGGAATGTTTATTCTTGAGGAAAAAGTGGTTGTTTTCATTGTTTTTATCAACAAACACAAACCCTTAATCCCCCTGACTTTGTAACCATACACACACAAACACACACGCACTCAAACACACACACACACACACACACACACACAGATAATGAACTCAGGAAATACTTGAGTGAAATGTAGGCTTATCTTCTCATCCTAAAACATGAATAAATCTGCCTGCAGTATGTGAAGGGAGTGAGTAGGACACACACACACACACACACACACACACACACACACACACACACACACAGGAAGTTCTTAGCAGTGGTATTCTACACACTTCTACACTAGTCTAGGTCTGTAGTGTAGAAGTGTGTAGTATGTAGAGTACTATCAGTGTGTGGTATGCAAGCCAACTAATAAAACATCTTCTCCGGTCTGGTGTGAAAATGATCTGAGCCAGGCAGCACATGAGCCATACGCTCTCCTCAAATCATTTAATCAGGCTAAAGCTAATTTAGACAAAGTTAGGTGAAATCAGGTTAAGTCACGCTAAATCATGCCAAATTAGGCTAAATCAATTAATTGGGCTAAATCACACCAAATCAAGCTAAATCATGCTAGATCTCACAAAAATCCCACTCAATACATTAGCATAAAACCATGACAGATTTTGCCTAAATACCCTCTTTCAAAATAATCCGTCTCTGGGGTCTCTCTGTGCTAGGACTCATTTCCGAGTGCAAGGGACAAGATGGCGGTGTTGAGACAAACTGGATCGATATCAGAGGCAATCTGAGGAGTCACTGCGCTCAACAATGTGTGGCAGTATTCTTCCCGGATAAAAGACGGAAGATTAAAATGTGTAGAGGGGGAATTGATGGAGTGCTGCTTCCCCTCCCTGCCCCCTTATCTCTCCCCATGAACCCGGCTCAGCTTGTGAGTCGGGGGCAGACGCCCTGTACAACACGGTGTGGACGCTGGGCTGCAGGCCCTACATGAACAGCCAGAGGGCAGCGTGCGTCTGTGCTGAGGAGGAGCGAGAGGAGCTGTGACGGAGAGGTGAAACGCTCTCCTGGAGGACACAAACGAGGCACTCTTTTTCTCTCTGTTTGCGCGTCGACACACTTTATATTTATAGATATTTATTGTTGCTCACGAAAGGGACAACAATGACGACAGGGCTTATAGGAGACAGCTGAGAGTATTTACATCTAGGAAAATGGTATAACATATGGAATATGAGCAAATATTGTGTTTTCAGTATCTGAACAGGAGGGTTTTTTGGCTCTCAACAGTGTTGGTTAATTGGACAAATAATTTGCCATTTGTTCCCTAGGCCAGGATAAGGACTCCATTAACATAAATGACTTTGATGACTCAGAAGATATGCCTGATAGATAGCATATTTCGGTCTGATTCATTTCCTGTTGTGCGAGGATGAACTGGCGTTAATTACTGTGGAACTCGCTTGTCTTGTCTTGTCCGCGTGTTCACAATCATCAGGGCACCTCGCTACACTCACCATCTTAGAGCAGGACGTGTGAGTGGTGCGTCAATTACTGCTACTCAGCATATGTCTAATGTAACTTATTATTTCCCTTGTTGTTGGTTTTCTATGAATAAATGCATACATGATTGTCATTTGTTTTGCATAATTAAGTGCACATTACTTTCACAGGCAAGTTGGTGCTTTGCATAATTTCCTCAACACGACCAACACTGGGCTATTTGTTTAGCCTGTGGTCCAGATTTGTGACCACTGGGAGCAGCAGTGATAAAAATAATCCAAACGTATCAGTCACAGTGTTACACACACGTCTATAAGCTTGCTCGTTCCATTTGAGATATTAGCCGTGTCCGTAAATATAGGCTGAAGCGGCAAAACAGTAATCAGACTAGAGGAACGCGCGCGTGGGTGACCTAGAAAACCATTCCTCACGCCCCAGCGGTTACAAATGTGCCGAGGCTTCCCAGCAAACTGATTTCTAGTGTTGCTTTATTCGCAGCAAAACTGTTGTGTTTGGAAACCACGTCAAAAAGCCACATAACGATAATAATAGTAAATGAGATTTATACAGCGCTTTTCTAAGACTCAAAGACGCTTGTATGTTGAGCGGCTGTGTTGTGGGGTCTGCGACCTGATACTCAACGTGTGGTTGAATAATTATGTCGGGACAACACCGAACCATAAATACATTCAGGGTCAGGCCGCGTGTTTTTGCTTGGTAGCCTTATTACGGGACAGCTCATCGGCGGGACCTTCGGGGGGGGACGTTTGGCGTTGCGTCAGGGACGTGGGGTGTTTCACGGGTCCGGTAGGATGATGATGGGTCCCCCGCTCAGCACCCGTCGGTCCTGGGGGTCCACACTCCTCCATAGCTCCCGTCGCACACGGCCGCCGCGGCATCGCTGGGCGCAGCGCGAGTCTCCGGCCCCGCACACCAGCACGTGGCAGTGGAGGAAGACCTCCTGTGGAGCACACACACACACACAGACACACAGGCGCGCGCACACACACACACACACACACACACACACACACACACACACACACACACAAATATGATTTAACATCAATGGCAAGCTTCTTGTATTCAGAGAAAAAGTTCCATAAATAAAATGATAAAGATATACATGATACGGGTCCGGAAGGCTCACTCAGGCATATAGATGAAACCCTCATATATACATGACACACACATTAGCCAGCCGGCTCTCAGCATGGCGCTCTTACTCGGTTGTCCTTGCCAATGAACTTGAAGACGGGGACTCTGTAGTGTTTGGAGAGCGTGTCCTTTGCAGTGTACTGCTTCACCGTCTCGTCTGATATGCACCTGAAAAGGCACGTCACGCCGGTCAGCATGGAAGGAACGTCCTAATGCAACGTGGCCTTAAAGCAAGAAGCAGCTCCGCCTGCATCCCAAGGCCCCCTAAAATCCATTAAACATAGATGTGCCTTCATCTTAATACATGGAGACCGATTTTATATTTATATTTAATTTACACAATGGCTAAAATAGGCTTTCCTGATGGGAATGGGGGGTTTGAGTGGCCTATTTCATAACCCGAAAACAAAGCACCTCTGAGGTACGAATACTGCACCTGAGCAACCCTTGTGTTTTCTACTCCCATTCATCAAACCAAAAGCCCGCGGCGGTCTTCAATGTCTAATTATGTGAAGGAAAACCTCCGCTTCCAAATCAGAACAGTGAGTGGCTTCCTCAAAATCCTTCCAGGAATCCTTTGAAGTGGTTTTAACCCTGATTAAAAAAGACATATTCCCGTTTTTCCTGACTACACCGATTGAAATGATGAAGCCTAACTAGACTAGTTCACTGTGTCCATTGACAAGCCACTATAATAGTAACACTATATAGTGGTGCTGTGGGTTACACTATAATAGTAACCCACAGCACCATAAGCTTTGGAAACAGGTCGTGGATGCAGGGCTTTACAATAACCACTTTAGCTCGCATATGCGACTTAAAAAAGAGCTGTGCTAACGTGACAAATCACAACAAATATGAAACAGATATTTAGAGGAGTTTGGAAACTGTAGTTCAAATAAATTGAATTTGATTTAATTCATAATTTACTGCTTATTATTATTGTATTGTCGTTTTTTGTATTTTTTATTTACTATGAGTTGAGGGACGTGGCATTTCAGTGTTGAGCACTAAGCCGATACAATCATTACCACGGACACACATCTTTCTCTGTCTCCAAAATGTCTTGAGGGTGTGACCCTCATTACTATAGAGCGTATAGTCTCCTGAAAGACCGTGAAACCGGTTGTAATCACCCGTCTTTGATGAGGTAATACTTGAGGGCCTGTTCCGCCTTAGGGCTGGGCGTGGCGAAGCAGCTCTCCACCAGGGCGGCCAGGCCGTCCAGCTTCTCCCGGGGCTCCACGCCGAAGTACAGCGAGTCGTGCAGGCGCAGCTGGGGCGGCGCGCGGTATGGCTCCGCGAAGGCCTCGCTCTTGAAGAGCTCCAGCGTGAAGGGGAAGACGCCCTCGCTGTGCCCGGCCAGCTCCAGGGCCGAGCTCCGCTGGCTGGCCTGGTAGCCGTCCGACACCTGGTACTCCCTGGGGAACTCGCAGGTGACCGGCAGCAGGAGCTTGCTGGTGCGGACGATCATGTCCCTGCCGCCCCCGCCGCTGCCGCCGCCGCCGGCCCCCCCGCCGGGGCCGGTCCTGGGGAGCCCCGTCACCAGGTTGGTCCCCACGATCTTGTCATTGGTGACCTGGGTGGTGTCCGGCACTCAGTTTAATTACTGCCGACGCCGGGCTGGCTGATTCATGTGGAAAAGGTCTGGCACTCTAGATTCGTGGTTGTCAACCTGGGGGTCGCAAGCTCTAATCTGCCTTTTAGTGGGGGCCACGGCCTGAATAGGTTGGGTACCTCTGCTCTAGATTTAACTGTTGTGCAGATTTGAGCACAACCATGGGAAGAGTGACAAGACAAGTAAAACATAGAGAGACATTAGAGAGAAAGAATGGAGGTGCACAGCGAGGCTCATTCACGGTCATAACCACAGGTGAAGAAAAACAAGGCAGATCCATCTAGAGTCAAACTAGAAGTGAAGACAACAATCTCCATATAGAGTCACATATTTGCTAAATTAAACTGGGTGGAGAGAACTGACAACAATTGCTGGTAAACTCATGCAAAGCACTTCTTTCTTGGCGGACCTATGCAATTTCCTTCACAATGAATAACAACACCCAAACCCAGATTCTGTTACCTCCACCACCGTCCCACAGGTCTTGAGGCTGAAGCTCAGGTTGATGTGTGTGCCGTTAGAGATCCCACGGCAGGAGGAGTTGGACAGAAAGAGGTCCAGTCCTCCCACCAGGTCCTTAGGGACTGACACTTTGATGGAGCTGGGGTCGCACTGGACAGGAACTGCAGAGCAGAGCACAAAGGAAGTGTTTACACTCATAATGTAGTGCATGATCACACATCTCTTACATATGTTGTCATACATGGACACATTCATTATGTCTTTCAGGTGTGGTCTCCTAAAACTTAGATCAAAGGTCTCTGATATGATCTGTGTGATACAAACATATACACACACGCATGCCGTCGCACACGCACACACACGCGCGCGCGCTCTTTACCCTGGCAGGTACGGTTGTCCTCTCCCAGTTCGAGCCCACGTGGACAGCGACATTCATAGGAGTCCAGCAGGGTGACGCAGCCGTGGCTGCAGCCTCCATTAATGGCTGGACATCCTGCCAACTCTGCTTGGAGCAAGGTGGAGGTGGAAGGTTGTCAAGCACAGGGTGCGGTTTTGCATCTTTTAATCTGTGTCATGCTTTATGCGAATGTGAATTTCGTTATTTAAACGCTACCTCTGCATTTTTGTCCATCTGCCGCTAGTACACGCCCCGGTCCGCACTCACAACGCCAGGAGCCTTTGGTGTTCACACACACCTCCGCGCAACCACCATTCCCCCTATCACACTCGTTCACATCTTGGCGTAAAACAAAAACGTTTGTTTTTGTCAAACTATTCAAGCATTTTCTGCACTTTATCACGTTTCAATGCTACTAAACACACCAGTTAATTCTAGCATGCTAATAGACCAAAATGCTACAGTATTAACACGATAATGCATACTCGCATGCTTACTCGCATGCTAACATGCTATTTTTACCTTACCTTTACTTTTCTAAGCAATTATACTACAAATAGGCCTACTACTAGTAGGTCTAACTTACTAAAACAAATTTAAAGATGGAAAGAACACGAAAATCCAGCAGAGAACGAGAAAAAAGGGAGAAAAGGTATGGAGAGTTAAACAATCAAGACAAAGGTTTGAGAGAACGAGAAAAAACGAATTAGATGGAAAGAACAATAAAATCGAGGAAATTCGCAAGAAAAAAAAAAATCTAGATTTTCTCTTTCACACCACGTTCGTGTCCTTATTTTTTCTCGTTCTGTCCATCCTCCCTCTCCCTTTTCTAGATTTTATCATACTCCATCTTTCCCCGCCTAATTTTCTTTCTCCATCTTTTTTATAACAAAATAACAAAAAAGATAAGAAAAATGTAATGTGGAGATAAAGGGAAAATAAAGAAAAAAGAAGGAAACATGGAAATGAGAAAAAAGAAAAAAAACATGGAGAGAAAGGGAAAATCGAAAATACTTATTTTCGATTTTCCCTTACTATACTCCCTTACTATACTCCCTTACTATATTCCCTTACTATACTCATATTCCATCTGGTAGGTTTTTCACAAGGTTTTCCTCCGACCTCTTAATACACGCATATTATTATGCAAAGCAGGCACACTACTTAATAAATAAAGATTGTGACTGAAAATAAGTTAAAAGGGACACACTTGCTTTATAGCTGACTAATACGTTAATGACAGTTGTTGGAGCTTAGCCGGGTCTGATTACATATTCATCAATCAATTCATCAGATATGCAGTCAGGTGTACTCCCTGTGCAGTTCCTTCAGCAGTGCTCTACACGTAGCATGCTAATTCTACCACCCTACTGCCCTACCACCCAACGGTGGGCTCTAGGTGGACTTGCTGCAAATGTTTTCATTCCACTCATGTCTCCCATATCTGCTGTCCACCCTTGACTGACTTGTTATTGATTCTACTGGATTAAACACCCTCATTATTGGTTGTGTAGAGGCACATTTGATATAATTTGGCAGTTAAGTGTGAGAAATAGGTCTCGTGTAAAAGTCATATCCCATTACACTACCAAATGAAAAGCTATTAGTGTTAGAGAAAAAAAAAAGGTTCCAAAAGAGAAGGCTGGATTGATGCTCTTGGTTATTAATGATGAACTGTCTATGGGGGATGTGAAATAGTCTACTGACTGACATTAGTTTCCCTGAAAAACATCCCTGGTGTCTGCCTCTTCCTGTCCCTCCATTTTGGGACATATTTCCCTCTGTTGTGCTACCCTTTTATCAGTGAACTCTCTTCCTCCCCTTTGTCCTCCTTCCCTCCCGACTCACCCAGGCATGTCTGATGGTCGGCTCCCAGGGTCGTTCCAGGCGCACATTGGCAATCGGGCTCCGGACAATGGGGACCCTTGCACTCCACCTCATCACAGATGTCATAGAAATCTGTACAACGGAACAGACACAAAACCTATGAGGAGCCAAATATTTTCGCACCACAGTTATGTAAATACACTCAAAAAAGGTGTGCCAAAAAGTGAACATTGGCAGCGCTTTTTCACGTGTGGAACGACCACGTACGGCCACAGTAAACGTGGAAGCAGACTGGCGGTCTGGGTAGGCGGTAGACGTAGTATCCCCCGGTACAGGCCTTGACGTCCACAGTGGTGTTCCATTGGCAGCAGTTGTCATTGTAGCTGGCGCACACCGGCAAAGAGACGATGCCATGTTTCAGTTCTGGGTGGGTGCCATTAAGCCAGATGGGAGCATGGGTGCCGCAGTGATTTTCGGAGATACAGAAGGTTGGCATGGCGTCGCCGGCCATGCCCGTGAAGCGGTACCACTCTCCGGACATGTGGCTGTCACAGAGGGGCCTGCCGGACGACTGGTTGATGTGGTGGTCGGAGTTCCGCCAGGGTTCGTTCAGGCTGATGTAGGCTGAGCACGGGTCCGGGACTGCCCAGGAGGTGCATGAGGACAGAGAGGTTTTAGAATAGGAATCACCCCAACTGGGAACATGCTTTGTGTAAAAGAGAACAGTGCAACAAACAACAAACAGGGCGTTTGTTGTTTGATAGAAAAGGCTTGGAAAAGGGGAACATTGGTTAGAGAGGTCTGCAGGCTGGTATTGAAGTCGTTATTTTAAGATATTAAGCTACAAAATCGATGTGCATTTAGATAAAAACCTAAAATGCCTTGCATACCTCATAGTGTCACACTGTTGCCCTCTTTAATGTCTCAATGGATTGTCAACACAAAGCCAATTTCACTCGACCGGGGGAAATAGGCCATCAGCAAGAGTTAGCGCACGTCTGTATCTATACAAGCTCCTTTAATGTAAAGACCCTTTTTTTGTTACTAAAGCCAGTCTTGCAGAGTCAGGAGCATAACACAACGAGACGAGTAGCCAAAGTGCAGCAAAACACCAATCAATAGGCTCTCCTCTCTCCATTTCACGGGCTCTCTGATCAATCGAATTAAGAGGCAGCCTTAAGTAGGAGAGGGCAGGCCGTGGTGGTGGAGCAGTCATGACAAACGATGCAAGGGGAGGGCAGGGGCGCGTGTTAATCACAGGGCATGAGAATTCGGGGAGAGGGTGAAGGAGGGTCAGGAACCACAGGGGACTAATCTTCTCCGCTGTACAGCGATCTCACTCACACAAGACCATAACATTACTCGCAATGGAAATCCCAGACAAGACGTACCCATAGCCGTAATCTCACAGCAGTGCACCCAATCATGATGGCACCTTAACTAAGACATGTCATCAAAAACACGGCAAGGATTTGTTTCTACATATTGAGGGGCCTTTTTGTGCAGTATCTTAAAGGAACTACTTAAACGTAATTGAGTTTTAAAGGAGGGCGGGCTGTTGGAGGTGGGTGGAGGGTTAAACTGAATGATGCACTGAACATGCAAATATGTCTCATTTAACGCCACCCAGGATATATCGGTATTCTTGCCAATTAGAACTACAACCATCATCCCTGCAATTATAACTTTGATTATAATGAGATCAGGGTTATAATAGGTTATCACAATCTAGCCTGATTAGAATATGCAAAAACAAAAACAAAAAAGTCCTAATTAACCCAGACCTTCCAAGTTAAATTGAAAGACTTTGAGAGCAGGGACATATTATATTGCTGTGAAATGACCTCAGTGTACTCATATTTTTTTTCTGAAAGCCCCTTCACTTCCTGCTCTGATAAGGCACTATCTATCTTCCCTCTACCTGCTTTCACCCCGATTGCTTCCCCGTGGATCAATCGGCATCCAGGCTAGCTGACGGTATAAATGGCTGTTTATTTAGAGACCTTCCACTGAGTGAGTTCCAGCTACAACAAGCACTGTAGGGCACAGGGACACCGTTGGCTCCAGCAACTCTGTGTTAATTGAAGGTCTAAATCTTCCTGCGAGAGCCAGGAGTGACTTAAAATGGCCATTAAGAGAGCAGCAAACCTGGTGCCCGGTGAAGGGCAAAGCTCCCGTGAATGAATGAGATTCAACACGAACTGTCGATGAAATAGATCCATCTAAAGTTTCACTTCATCACTAGTCTTGTATCCCTCAATCGTTCGGTCCAGCAATATACAATAATGAAGTTACAAATCGACCTCGAGGGAACTATTTTTATCGGATTGTGTAACTATATGATCATTGTTTTGTATGAATGGGAGGTGTTGCACTTACCGGTATCTGTAACTGCAGGAAGACCTGCGTTCAGGAATATTAAGGTGAACACAAAGAATATCATTGTCCTCTCTCTGTATTGGGTTTAATCCAACCTCAGGCTTGTGCATATGTGTGCCATTTTCAGGGAGGAACTGGCTCTTTAATATAGACACACTGTGTGTGTGTGTGTGTGTGTGTGTGTGTGTGTGTGTGTGTGTGTGTGTGTGTGTGTGTGTGTGTGTGTG
>JAOPJO010000043.1:3840992-3851686 GCA_027123675.1 Molva macrophthalma | reverse complement strand
GGGGGGGGTACGCATGGCGTCCTATGCTGACCTTTACTCAATTCAAGCACATTGAGAATTGTTGAATGGAGTTAGTCTTACACTCTGCTCCGTTCACTCTGAAGGCTGGTTGTCACTGTTGATTCTCAAACACCTTAAAATGCAAATAGTGATGACACGCCAACTTCCACACGCACATGTGTGCACGCACATGCACGCACACACACACACACACACACACACACACACACACACACACAATTTACCTTAAAATTGTTTGTAAATCAGAAGCCTCGCCTTCATTCTTGTGTTCACAGAGGCGTGCTGCTTCTCTCAATTCTTTGATCCACCCTGTCTCTGGTTCCTGTCTGGTTCCTGTTATCCCATGATCAGGACTGGCTGACATCTTGGTTTGTGACTCTGGGACATGAGCCGCACTCGGGCACACTCGTTTGGTAGCGTCGATGGCGGCAGAGGGTTCTCCCGCCGAATCTGCTGCTAGGAGGTCGGGCCCTAGGTCAGAATCTAGAGAGGCCTCTACATGTTCCCTCTGGGCCTTTGATTCGATCAACGGATGACTGGCGTTCTCAACGAGGCCTGTGTGCGGTGGCGCGGCCGACCCTTTATCCCCCGGGACTCGGTCTGCAGAAGAAGAAGCCGTGTAATCAGGAGCACTGATCACCAGGTCGAAGGGCGTCGCCACGAGGTCTCCCGGGTACTCGGAAGCGACAAGGGCCGAAGGGCTGGCGCCAACACCGTGATCGATAACCTGATCACCGGCTGAAATGCTGTCACCTGCTTCGGGCATCCTAACGTGAGCTCCGCTCCCCACCCCACCGACGCCATGAAGAGCGGACACCTCGATACTGCCGGTGGCCGCGCTGCCACGCATGTCCGAGCGGTGGACTGAGCCAGAACCAACGACGTCAGCGGCCCCGGTCGCTTTTACAGGCCTCTGTTTTTCCTCCGGCTCATTGTTTATCGCGTCCATTTTATTATTTTCCGACCCCTGGCTGGCCTTTTTCTTTTCATCCAAGGATGCTTTGTCTTGCTGTGTTGTGTCAGGGCCTTTTATGGGTGTTTGTGCCACTGTTCTGCTCTGTGACACTGCAGTTTCGTTACAACTCTGCAGCCCGTGAGGCTCACCCACTGCACCCTGAATATCATCCTGCTGAAGTTTACACCCCTCGATTGGCACAATTGCAGCAGTACCGGGAGTCTTTTCCAGGGTTTTTGGTTGCTCTGGTGACTCAGAACTCAGAATGTTTATTTTTTCGGCACAAATATCTTTTGACTGGTTTGTCGTACGCACTGTTGGAATATCGAGCCCATTCCTGCTAACCTGCAATAAAAGCGGCGTTGCTAAAGGAAAGGTCAGATTTAGGGCAGATTCACAGACAAGGGCTACAGTGTTCTCTGTGGATTCAGCTTTTCCATCTTGCTCTTGACGTGGAGGTGGTAAAACAGCTGATCCTTGACCCTCAGAACCCCTGTCAAGCCCAAATCCATCTTTTGACATTAAATCTTGGCTTGACTTCGCCGGTTCTGAAGGAGTGCTTTGATGCACACTCTCCCCCCGTGTTTTCTCACTTTCATGTGAGCAAACTGTGGCTATTTCTGTGTTGGCTATAGTCTCTCTTTCAACAGCCACTCCAGCCTTATTTAAATCGTTTGCAGTGTTTGCTATGTTAACCCCTTGTGCACCCTTTCCTCCCTCTTCCTCACTGCTACTTACGTCTAGGCCTTTAACTCGGACAATGTGGTCCTCAGCTGTCAAAGTCCCAGCTGAACCCTGCCCTTCCTCAATGAGAGGGTTCCTGCTTGTTTCCTTGCTTATCTTTTCCTCACCCTCACCCGGCTCCAAACGGCCAAGAGAACATTGTTCTGATGTATGGCTAAAGCCCCGCCCTTGTGATTCTTGTTCGGCTGTTGCTGCGGTTGTTTTTTTCTGCTGCAGGTTGAGGACCGAAACCAACTGATAGTCATCACCAGACAGCATGACCTCAGAGGTCAGAGCGCTGTGTACAGCGCTGAGATCGTTGGCGGGTGTTGGAGACTCTGCCTCCATCTCTATTCCACTGAGCCCAGCTCTAATCTCCTTCGACGGTTCAGTGTCTTCTACTTTAAGTTGGATTGATGGAAGGTTTCCGACTTCCCCTCCAGCCGCCTCACCTGACCCGTTGTCCTGCTGTGCGGATGAGTCAGCTGTTCCCTCTTGGCGGTACTCCTTTGTTTCCTTTTGTTTGGGCATTTGTTTTTCATCTAGTTTCGTTTCGTCCACATCAAAGGGGGGATCATGATTTTTATCTATCCCTTTCATGTTGTCCTGGTTGAGCACTGAGCTGACTCTCAGTGCTGGACTCACATTCATGAGCCCATCCATAACGGACGCGTCACAACTAATGGGCTCAATGTTGATGGGCGACTTCATCCCAGACTCGGGTCCGACTTTAGATCGAGCAACGGCATAGTCGGATTCAGCCGCTTGCCGTATTGTACAGGGAGAATGAGATGGCTGCTTCTGTTTATCCATCTCCCTGTTGGGAGATATAATAAGGAAGTCAGGTGAATTATCCAGGACTGCAGTAGCAGGAGACTCATGTTCAGAAATACATTTTGGGGCATCTTTTGTATCATTCACCAGATCATTAGTGTCAATTACATTCACAGAGATTTTAATGTTGTCATTCTCGGTACTCTGGTTTTCTGGCAGGGCAGGAAGGGAGATGTCGCAGTCATTAATAGACTCCAGGTGACTCAGCATAGGGCCAGGGGGTTTTAGTGCCAGGGTAGGTTTACTGGCCCATTGTTGATTACCAGGAAGACATTGGTCATGTGTTATGGCATCTAAAGTCACTGATGATTCTTCTGTCGAAAGACCAGCGGTTTCCATCAAGCCAGCGTCCTGTACACCTTTGGGTGTATCAGCTGGCTCCAGGCCAGCAGCAGTGGATAACTCCGATGGGTGTGAGGTATCATTATTGAAATAATTCAGTTCCATGTTTAAAGAGACGTTGTTGGTCAAAGGCACAGCTTCCCGATTTGAAATATAGTGCAGGTCTGTAGATATTTTCCCGACAGGAGCAAACATGGAGTCGTCACTCAGAGGTTTACAGGCAAGGGTATCAACAGGGAGTTTTGCAGAGGAGCAAATAGAAGACTGGTTATCAACCTCCTCTTCAACAATGACAGCCGTGACATTAGTATCATGGACCAGAGGTGACTCTGGATCCTTGTAGGCACTGACTAATCCATTTATTTGTTGTTTTTCCATCTCGTTAACAAGAGATACGCATGCTGTAGCAACGCCCTGTCCGTCCACCTCGCTGCTCTCTTTCAACTTTCCCTGTTCAGTGTTTACATCACCAGCCTCAGAGGCAGCGTTCTTTTTATTCTCAGTGAGAACAGCGGCTCTGTGTGAAATGTCAATACAATCATCGTAATTAACCTGCTTTTTCTCTACGGCACACGGAACTGGCATTTTATCAATATTTGTGTTAACACAAACCTCGTCTACTGACTGAGTGTCTGCTGAGTTTTTAGCACAACAGATATCTATATCAACCGACTGACCTTTTTCTCCGAGATTCTCTATGTTTTTCTCGTCGTTTTTGACATCGATCTTTACCTTTCCGGGGCCATCTGATATATTAATTGCTGGGGCATCCTTTATAGAAACCGCCGCTGGAGAGCAGACAGACACATCCAGATTGGGGGTTGACTGGGGGATGGAAGAAGAAAGGATGTCCAAGGATGTTTCTGTACATTCGGCTGCGATCGAAGGGTCAGTCCCATCTTCGGCACGCCCCTGTTTCATTTCTACAACATGTGGAGGGAGTCGCCCGTTGTTCTTCAAACAGACCTCGTGTCTCCCTGACTCTACGCACACCTTTGTTGCGTCTGCCTCGTTTTTATTTGGTAGCTGACCTTTTCCTTGCTTCTCCTCAACGGTGTTTATCTGAATATCCGCCCTGGCCGACTTTACATCTTCCCTGGGTTCCAAGCGGTCGGTCGGCGTGTGTTTTGCTGACTCATCCCCGTCAGGTGCCGTGTCCGTTGAGCTTCCCTTCTTCTGCAGACTTAGGAGCTCCTGGAAGAAACTGTAACTGGTCTCCACCACAGGATGTCGTAGACTCTCGTGTATGGTCAACGGCGGCAAAGAGGCGCAGCCCAGATCCAGAGGCACGGTGCTCCTGAGGCCCACAGAGCAGGTGTCCCCTGGTTTCACAGAGTCATTAAAGTGAACCCTCCTGTTGCCTCCGCTGCTGTCGCTTCTTGACACCCCTGTTGCTCCGGACATGGTGCCACAAGCGATGCCCTGGCTGTGAACTAGTCCAGTGGGCTGAGCTACACCACCGACGGGGGCGGTAATAAAAGGATCTGCAGCGCTGTTAACAGTTTGGATCTGTTGACTTCCCGTCCCCTCACTAGGGCTGTGCTGAATGGTGTTCAAAGGGAGAGAAGCAGAGCACTGACCATTTCCATTGTGATCGATCTCCGTCTGTGTGATTAAAGCGTCCTCATGGACGGGCCCCGGGGTAAAGGGTTTTTCCACTGCGACCGGGTTTTGTTTAAAGCCATCCTGTAATTCTGCTTCTGTATCGCCACAGCGTCGTTGAGAGGAGTTGCATAAAACGACTGTCCCTCCGCTCTGCACCAGCTCCTGTTCCGGCTCGGGGCGGCCGCGCTGTGTGACGGGGGGGCTCTCGACGACGGCTGCAACAGGCTGGCCACGGCGCTGTGACTCCGCTTGTGACTCGGCAGCTTCTGGGGGCGGACGCCTCTCCGTCTCAGCTGATGACACCCCACATGCGGAGCGTTCTGGCTGGCTGGGCGAGCGGTGTTCTCTCACTATCCCTCCTCTCTCTGCCACCTCTCCTCCCCCTCCTCCTCCTCCTCCTCCCTCTTCTCCTCCCTCTTCTCCTCCCTCTCCCGCTCTCTCCACAGCGCTGTGTTCCTGCGGAGATGATTTGATACAATCCTCGGTCCCGAGGGGCTCCTTCAGCGCCTCGCTCTCCGCGCCAGAGCGTACGGTCACTCGCTCAGCGTCGTTGTCTAGCGGGTCCTTTGCTCCCTTGCTTTCAGAGTTGCGCGGCGTATTATCGCTGCCGCAGCTCGCCTCCTCGGCGTGTGCCTCCCCGAATGAGAACGCAAGCGAGCGTTTTTCCTTAGCACCTATTAACGAGGGCAGGGGGAGGCTGTCCAGAGGGCTGTCCTCTCTCTCCCCTCCCGCGTCGCTCTTTGTTCCCCCCGAGCCTCTGTCACCGCTAGCCGCCTCGCGTACTGTAAACGCTACGGTAGCAGCACTCACCGCCGAACCACTATTCTCACTTCCTCCCTCTCCCTCACCTTCTATAAATTCTGCCGCCGTGGGTGTTGCCAATGGCAACCCGTTGGCTATTGCTGAAGCATCTAAAAGGGCACGTTCCCTCCCACCGTCTCCTACTGAAGTTTGTGCTGGCTGCTGGGTGAGTGGGCTGTTTTCCCCCTCCCCTGTGCATAGCTCTACTCTCGAGGTGCACACATCCTCCCGTGAATCAACCGTTGATGTTCTATTGTCAACAGCGCCTAAAGTGGTATTCAGGTTGACTGAATTCCAGTGCTGAATCTCTTTCAGCATGTTGTGGACAACCGTAATGGATCCGGTTAAACGTCGTTCCAGGGAGGGGGCGTGATTGGCACCGTTAGCCGGGTCGTCTGTATGGTGGCGGTTATCCGACCGCCGTGTCCCTCCTGAATGGGTCTGGTTGCAGGGAGGGGAACACGACAACGACCCACTGAGACCAACGTCAGGGGCGGCTGACGGGGGGCTGAAGCCGGCCGTTTCCACCGCACTCAGCTTTTTTTTATAATTCAAACCATTATCAGGCCGTTCCACACACATCGCTGCCCGGCCGTCCACCTGTAACGGCGACTCAGCATTTACCAGGCAATCGCGGCTATGTCCGGTGTTTAGCCCTGCAGGTGTCACTGATGGGGTACATTCGGTTGTATCCGTGTTACTTTGAGGTTCACATACTGACTGGGATTCCTTCGCGATCTCAGCTCTTTTGTCAGTCTGTTTCTTTTTTCTATGTCCCTTTTTTTCTTTCTTCTTGTGCTCTCTTTTATTTCCGACTTGGCTGACACATTGTGAATTCACCTTTTTATTGATTCCCTGCTCCTTGCACGTCGGTAAATCTGTTTGTTTGTGTGTTTCTGACTCGACGGCTGCGGCATTACACGTGTCCTGCAGACGGGGTCCTGGGCTGGAATGAGGAATCACTTCAATGACTCTATCAGGTTTCTTTTCCATTTCTCGCACGGTCACCTTCATATTGAAATCCAAGTCTTCCTCTGAGTGAATATCCCTTTGTATTTTACTCTTTATGTCTGACCCCACCAGCATAGCTTCCTTGCCGTCTTTCTTTCCGGAGGCTTTTTTACAATCAAAACTGTCTCCAATCTTGTGCTTAACCTCTGCTTTAGAATCATCATGCTCCTCGCCCTCGCCTTGCTCACTAAGCACAGGCTCTTCTGACGTCTTCTTAGCGTAATCTATATCCGACCCTGCCTCTGATTGCATCCGATGACGTGTTTTTCTCTGTGCAGTTATCTCAGCGTCCTCCGTCGAATCCCCCTCTGGATGTTCAGGCTGACTTGCTCCCGAGCTCTGTTCCCCCCGCTTACTTTCTCCCAGAGCTCTCCCGGCACCATCGTCCGTGCCCAGTATGTAATTCCTGAAACTAAACACAAGAGTGTCCTTCTGACAGTTTGCTCCCTCACGGTTTCCATGTGTACTGCTGTTGCCATGGTCACCGCCACTATGCCCTGGGTGTGCGACGATTGGAGCCCGTGCTGATGACTCATCGGCCCAGTTAACCGCTGCTTGTCCGGTTCCCTCCCCCAGGTCCGCCTGGGACTTGCTGCTGTTGAGGCGCTCGGCGGGGGGATCAAATACACCCAGCGAGGCCATCTGTTCCTCGCATTCCTGGAAGGCCTCTTGGAGCTCCTGGTCTAGGCGGTCCACGGACGGGGGCAGGGGGGATTGGGGCGGGACACTTGGGAACGGCACGGCAGCCGTCTGGGGAGGAGGGTGGACATCTGTGAGACCCGGGCCGACATCGTGAGGCCTGGGACTGGGGTGGGGTGACACACAAGTTAATATCTGCCGGGGTTGGCGGGCAGCTGTGGATTTTAACGGTGCATCCGAAAAACCGTAGGCAGTAGCAAACAGCATGCCAATTAGCTGCACACTGCAATCTATGTAGCGGTGTAAAGGTAAACACACTCCATCCATAAGTATAGGCAATGTCAGCTGTCTCCAAACATAAAAGGAAAACGTTTTCACACACCAAAAAAGTTAGAATGTGTTGCTTGATCTGCTTGTCATCACAGGGGGAAACGCAGTGCATACAAGAGATGGTTTCAGGGCATCTTATTTGCCAAGATGCACTGATAGCGCCATGCTGCCGACTGCCACAAGAGACAGCAAGCCATGCTTAAACAGTTAGAGTAGGAGCAATTGGTGAACTCTGCAAGCTACCCTATAATCTTCTCATTGTCTCTGACATTCTGCCCTCATATTTCTGAGTGACTTCAGGGAAAGGTTAAGGTACAGAACTTCCTGTGTTGCATAACAACCTCATGATATCCCTTTGATCATCGTCGCTCGCAAGTAATGTTCAGCAAAGGACAACATCTGCACAGGCTCAAGTAATGCATGTCAATTTGACCTCAGAGTATCTTCAGCCACAAGTGGAAACAGGTGGGAAAAAAAACAATACTGGCTTGAATTGTGAATGGTTAAAAAGCAAACCCATGTGATTAGGCTGTGATTTCCTTGACAATACACCTCTGCCCTAGCAACAGGCTAGCCACTCACACACAGGCTTTCTACGTTGGCCCGAGTGTGTATCTTATTCAAGTGGCACACCCTTTTTTTCCCCAAAGAGCAAAGTACACTTAGCTGAAGGCATGCATGTGGCAAACAGTTTTTCTTTATAGCAAGTCTTTGCTTGCCACAGAGGCATGAACCAATATGCAGAAGGCAATTTAAAGGCACATAAAGGTTACCTAACCCCTGTGGGTTCAATAGCAGGAAATAAGCTAACATGTGCATACATCTTTCCATGCTAAATTAATTTAAGAACTCCATAACAGTTATTTACTTGCCATAGCTTGACACTTCTCTTTTCATAAACAGCTTGCATTTGGTCAATACTATGACAAAGTATCAACATGAACGGCAAGAATGTGAAGACGTGTGGTTTAAGATGAACTGAGCAGTCACAAACTCATTCCGTGTTACGTAGCAAATTAGTAAAAATCAAGTTCAACCTTCAAAAACGGGAGGCAGCATATGATGCCAAGCAACACATCCGGTAGACGTGCACAAGTCAGTTTGCAGTTTAAAACAAAACACTACGAAACACTACAGCCCAGGTCAGTTCTGGCATTCAACCTCACACTTAAGGATAAAACGAAAGTTCACAGAACTTATAATCACTCCTCTATCTGTCACTCCATGCTCTGTAGACCACCAAAGTTTCATTACAGGGCATTCTGGATATATTCTGGTTCCATTATTCCTGCCCTGAAAGGCTGGAACCATTATGTTTTGTTCAGATAATACATATTTTCAACATATGTATTTACTTACAAACTAGGTGCTGAAGCCAAGAGAGTCAAAGTGCTAAGATAGCTACTTGCTAACTTCAATACCATCTCATTATGTTACTTTTAGTCCATTTACACAATCAATCAGATTTTCCTACCAGTCGGGAGGGTTAATGGAACCAGAACCCCTTATTTGGGCAGTAACAGCAGATGGCCCGTCGGTGGTCTACGGCTCCACCTCTACAGAACCAGCCATGCTGCTTAGCCTGGTACCTTGAGTCTAAAGCCACCAGTGGTGGGACGACATCCTCGCGCTGGTGTGGACCTGCCAGTAGGGAATTCACCCGATCACCCTTCTTCTCAGCCAAGCTAACCTCGTTACTGCTGCTAATACATACAAGCACCCACCCACACACACACACACGCACGCACACATGCACGCACGCACGCACAAACAATCACAACGATTACTGTCAGTTCAGAATGCACCTTAAACACATGAATATTAATAACACGTTTGCTGGACTCATTTCTAAATCGTTTTTGGCCAGATGCCTGAACCTTAGGCATTTCCATATTGCAGATTCTGATTCACCTTGTGCTGATGGAATATCTCCCCTCTCCTAGATTGAATCAAGGTTGAGATGAATTCTTATAAATTCTTGATAAATTTAATTTACGTTTAATGCTTTCCTTCCAATAATGGTTTCTATTACAGCCGGAACAGTGTTGAAAGCAGTTATCCCTGAGAAAACTCCCCTGAAAGAATGATATTTTTGTTACCCGTGGTCATGAAGGTCCACTTAAGTATCCCAGCTTTCAGTCGGGTTTTTCTATCAGGTGAAAAAAAAAGAATCCAACACTAGACTGCGTACATTAAGAGTGCCAAATCATCAGAAGTAAAACAGACCTGAAGCAAGCGAGAACCTGTTTCCTCCCCGACCTTTCAGGTGAGAGCTTTACCTCCACATCGGTCATCATCTCGTTCCGAGACAACAGATGACATGTGAAATGGCATGAGTGTTTTCGTCACTGTGTCTACTTCCTAATATCACGCATTTGCAAGTAAAACTGGTCCTTAGCGCGATTAAAGTGAGATTGATGCTTTTGATTGGATCATAAAAAGTGACAGAACACGCTAGACGGCTGTGTAGAAGCCCGTTGCAGGCTTTAGAGGGAGTGGAAACAACCATGAACCTCCCAGAGGAGAAAAGCTGTGGAGCTTTAGGGAGGTAACATTAGTTCCAATAGTGGGAGGTATATTTCATGGATTCTTTCGAGTTTAATGTATGTTGTTCTCAAGGACCTTGTCTATGTGTGTGTGCGTGTGCGTGTGTTTGTAACCAGAAGCCTACCCCAGCGAGGACTCCCAGATGTTGAGGTCACTGCTGAAGTCTAGGCTGGGCAGCAGGTCATGGGGGAACTCCAGCTCATCCTCCTTGTCCTCCTCTGGCTCTCTGAACCCACCAAAGCCCGTCCGGGTCTCCTCCGGCACCCCACTGACCACCGGGATGTCCGGCAGCAGAGACAACGAGGACGCTTCTGTGTTCTGTTCGGCACACCCTGGCCCCTCGCCCTGGGCTGTGTTCTGAGTCAAACTCTCACGAGATCCAGTCTGTGGAACCCCAGAGGAAAACCGGACTAGTTAGTACACACACACCGGCTGTACGCTCTTATGGAATTATACTATTAAAGTATTATGGTAAGTGTTGCTTGCACAGTGACAAGCCCTACATTAATCAACAAGGACAGAGTTGTGATATATATAGTACAAGTGGAAATATGCCTGCCGTTCGAAATTGTACCACGTGTTGATTCAAAGGATGATTCCAAGACCTTTTTTTTTTTAAATCTTATTTCTCTTGTGGTCGCAAATGTTTAGTGGTGTGGGAGGGTTGAATTTCACCACTAGCCCTGACTATACGCACCACACCTGCCATTGTTGGCATGATTCACAACAAAAACAGTACTTTTAAAAGTAAACACATCAATGAACCCAATACTCGACTAGTCTGGGATCCCACACAGATAGCTATTTTAGCTATGTGTGTGTGTGTGTGTGTGTGTGTGTGTGTGTGTGTGTGTGTGTGTGTGTGTGTGTGTGTGTGTGTGTGTGT
>JAOPJO010000043.1:3783884-3802344 GCA_027123675.1 Molva macrophthalma | reverse complement strand
CACACACACACACACACACACACACACACACACACACACACACACACACACACACACACACACACACACCTCTGATTTCCTTTAGTTTTGAAGCCACAAGTGTGTTGTACGGTAGAATCGTGGAAGAAATAAAATATCAAATTAGATTCCCATATTTAGCCTACCTGAATAAAAACCTCTGGTTCATCCCCGTTAGCCAGACGACGGCAATCTCTATTATGTATGATATTCAATGAGATGGCAACTGTGGACACTAATGGAAGACAAGTAGGCAGCCCGCGAGAGCCGCCAAGTACATTTGCACAAGCTTACTTCTATATTTGTTGCTTTCGGCCCACAATCCATTGCATTCACAATACCGCTCATCTGCCCAACACTAACTCATTTATCCTTCCCTTGGAATGCTGTGACATCACTAGGGAAGGAGGCTGCTGGGGACGAACAATAGGCTGATAGAGGCCAGAGGCCACAGACTTCAAATGGTTCTTAACTTGCCCATTATACAAATATAACCACTGTAAATCACAACGATATCACCACAAATATCAGAAATATATCACAAACATAAGGTATTTGTGATTGTTTAGTGATATCGCGGTGAGGCACCAAAATATACAGCTTGATACGTTTTGACATAATTCACACATTCAGCATTATTAACCATAAATGCAGATGTAGTCATTTTCCGTCATCAACACAATCAGTTACACACCACACAGCAATTGGCAAATGTCAGTCTGCTAAAGGAGTCAGACTCGTAGACAACTCACTGTATGAAAGTATTCAGGGTATCTCTACAGCACCAAAAAATCATTCCAAGGGATTCACAGCTCGAACAAATGTCTCTGGCAGCCTTTCTGTTGCTCAACGAGCGTTTACTATCTTTAATAATATATGAATGGGTTCCTCTGCATTTATATATAATGATCATTGTACTCCTTACTGACAGGATGCCATACCTTTAAAGAGATTGGAAACCATAGTGGTTTTGTCACACACACACACACACACACACACTTTTAAAATCATGTAGATATGTAAGGCTGAATTGTAGCATGATTCTAGGATATATGCAATGAATGCCTACATTATGACTCAGCAGAATATAAAAGCTAGGCACCGTTTTACCTGTTGCTATGGTGCCATCAGTCCGGCCCAGTTCTCAAAATACAAATAAACGAAAAGAAAATGAAGGCAGTGAGGCCATAGGCCATAAGACCATAAGCAACTCCATTTTGACCAGATTTAACAGAGGCTGTAAATACAGAACACAAACAAACCTAAGACAGGCCTATAACGTGGTTTTGCTTTCTTTCAAATGAACGGTTAAAACATGTAACACTATTTTAGCAGAGCTATAATTAGGATAAATCCTAAGTGCAGAGAGATTGTTAAATTCATGATAATGTTAATAATTTCTTTCAGATAAGCGGGGTAAACAAACAGCTTGACTGATAATCTAGTATTGCAAATATTGACGTTGTGTGCATTGGTTTGTAAATCATTGACACGGCATAGCTCAACTAGACTAAGAACTATCACAATGAGAGTATGATGTCCGCGTCATCTGCGTAGGCGTGTTATAATCCAGTGATGTAAATAAGTACAATTATTAAAACAGATAATATAAAACAGATATAGGCAAAAGATATAGAAAAACAAATCCAACAGCAGGTTGGCTAAATTAATGATTTTATCCTACCATATTGCTGACATGCTGATGCTGAATGAAGACATCAATTAGAAACCAATCCATTAATAAAATATCCTACTCAACATTTTGTGACATAACTTAATGGTCAAATATCAGTTCTGAATTAGTTTGAATAGTTGACTTAAACCTAAGTCAAATCTTAACGAGGATATGACAATTACTTTGTTAATTAATTATGAATTAGTCAAACTATCCATGGCACCTAGGGCTGCATTGGCTTGAGCACAAGTAGGCCTACGTCAAATGAAAGGACCTGTTAGGAAAGCGTTCATCAATATTTTAACAGCGTAATTCAACCACAGCGAGGCTCATGAATACGAATCTAAAACGTACGATGCCTGTTGAAAGTTTACTTGCGTTATCAAATATCCAAAGCCATATCATTGTTGTGGCAGCTACATGGTCATCTTTAAGCACTCTTAATCTGCCATGGGGAGGATTTGTGTGCAAACAACGAGATGCTGTCCGCGATTGGCTGTATGTGGATTTATAAACCAAGATTAGCTTGATCTATATTCCTAAAGAATACTCCACTGAACACGAGTAGAGAGGGGGGTTAAGGACAGCGGCAGGACACACGTCGCAGGGCGGCTATCTCGGGTGTGTTTTGAATAATGACACGAAGCCTTGTGTCCGCAATTGGAAAGCCCAAACGCCATAGATGCAACTTAATAAAAAAGGAAAAGACACCTAACTTTTGTTAATACTCTTTCACAATGTGGCACCCAATAAGGGGTTCCCCTTAAAGTCAGTGACTTTCACGTTAAGCTATGTAAATGATATCCTCGCCATACGACATTTACTACAAGTAACTCAGTGCTCCAGGTTACCACCAGTGAATAGGGACCAGAGAGTATAGCACAACCAAAAATCGTTCCAGTATAACCATGGGTAGATATAAAGCAACTTACCGTAGTATTTCTCAGTATACAAAGGCAGAAAATCAGCCCGCAAGCCAGGCTGAGTTAGCAGTCGACAATAACTATCCTGCTGTGAATAACAGGTGGAGGCTAGCTAATGTTAGCCAATTCTTAATGTAATTCAATCGCGCTATCTTTCCTTTGTCGAAACTGACACTAATGCGCAGGACGACCACTTTTTTATCAATGAGAACGAAATTAAAAACTTAAAGAAAGTTACGTAAAAAAAACGTCATAAAGCAAGAAGAGGTACGGTTCGTACAAGCAACTGGCAGCCGGTTTAACAACTTAGCTCCAGAGCCTCCTCCGACGTGCCGACGACGCGCCGAATCGGGGCATGGCCACGTACGTGACGTAAAAAAACAGCTGTAGAGTAACTAGACGAATATCCCCTAGGAGCGCTAACGATTGGTTCTATCATAGACATATATACAAAGCCACCCCATGGGCCTTTAGATCGTACGTAAACGTCGCCACCATATTGGAGCGGCAAAAACTGGCCTTTAAACAACTCAAGAAAACGGGAGCTGCGTTTTTTCTGGATAAAAAAACACTAAAACGTTCACATTTCTCAGACGATATAAATTAGTAGTTTTTAGTCAAGGGTTTATGATATACGTTGAGTTAAAACAAAACTAAACAATATAAAAAAACAATGTACAATATGATTTAACATGGATATATAAAAACGACTCATAGAAATCGGTAGAGAAAACCTTTTAATTGTCTTTATTGAGAACAAACGATTCCTCCCGTTTACTTGTATTTGTTTACAGGCCGGTCTTGGCCTCTCAAATATGGCGGCGTGTCGCCATCTCAAATACGTTGATGTAATGCAGCAACGGGTCGAAGCAGTCAATGGGGCGTCTATGTATACGTCAATGAGTTCTATGTTTGTATATCTATGTCCTTTTGGACTGTCGTGATTTTGTGACGTCTAATACAGATTGTGTCACGTGCGTAGGTTAAAGTTCCATACGTCTATATAAAACAGTGTGGGACAAAACAAATCGTGTTATTACGAATTTAAAAATCAAACACATATTATTACGATATGGCTCCGAGAGAGTCATACCCCAGCGAAGGCTATATTAATCTTGTAACCTGTAACGCCTGTCATTAGCTAGCGCTACTAGCTCGGCGCATGTCAATGACGTTGCACCTTTGACATTGGCATGAAGCATGTGAGTAGGTGAAAAACTAAACGACATGTCTGTTTGAAACATAAACGTTAAGCCTTTTGAATCTAATCGAAATCTCAAACCTGCTGTTGCCATTTCTAGATGACAGTACATAATTGCTTACGGTAAGAATACATTTGATCACCTGAATATATGTTTCTATGGTGGCTAACGGGGCAATACAAATTCAGAATGATTATTTTCGTTACTATCGCTTGATCCGTAGGTTGTAACGTTATGGCTCTGCTACATCACCTTACAAAAGCATGTCATGTTCTGCGGGTCGATGCGGCGTCGTTAACCCAACACTGTTCTTTCAGGTGAGTAAATGAAGTTACACGTTCCAGTTGAACTATTGCATGTTTTTATTTGTAGCGGAAACTATATTGATTCCGTTTAGGTATTAACGTTATACTAATATTTAATGGCGAATGCGACCTTTTTGTTTTGCAGCGTATCAGCGGTGTCCGCTGCCATTCAGAAAATGACCAGAGTACGTGTTGTGGATAACAGTTCACTTGGAAATACCCCACACCATCGTGCACCAAGGGTCATCCATGTATACACAAAGAATGGCGTTGGGAAAGTTGGCGACAAAGTCCTGCTTGCCATCAAAGGACAGAAAAAGAAGGCACTTATTGTTGGACACAAGATGCCTGGAGAACGCATGACTCCACGTTTTGATTCAAATAATGTTGTCCTTATTGAGGACAATGGTAATCCTACAGGGACCAGAATAAGGGTTCCTGTTCCTACACATCTTCGTAAAATGGAGGGAGACTACTCCAAATTGTTGGCAATTGCTAGCAAATTTGTATAGTAAGCAACCATGCTACAAATGACACAATTTCATTTATCTTCCTCCTCTGCTTTGTAGTAAGAGTATACATGCTTTAATGTCTATCCTGGTTGTCAACATAAACGCATTATCAGTATGTTTAACTTATTCATTTATATTTGTAATGAATCGTTTTAATTGGATGTTAAAAGCATGTTCTTTATTTCGCTTATGGTCCGTACCTTATTGAGAAAAGACAACCTGCATGGATAATGTTTATTGGTTCGAGGCACACAATACATTAACAACAAACAGAACTTGCATCTCTTAACTGTATGCATTCAACCTGTGTTAAATGTTAAGGCTGTACGGAAAATAATAAACGAGATTGCCACTGTGGTAGCAGAAATCCTCGATTAAACTAGTCAACTCAACATGACTAGCACCCCCAAAATGAACGATTATGCCAAAATCATAATAAAAATGTATATTTGAATAAATATTCAGTAAAGGAAAATCAAATACTTTAAAAGGATATAGTAGATTCCCATACAGAAGGTATCTACTGCCATCTACTGTTTGTTATGTAATTTGGCTAACATACAAAATAAAATATATACATTATGGATTTACTGCTACCAAGTTCGAAGTGAAACTAAACATTTGTGAAGTGGTGTTCTAATGTCATTGGTTTAAAAGACATGCAGAAGTTCAGCCAGCATTTAACATTTGAGTCAACAAAATGGGTTGACCTCAACTGTTTCAGTTAATACTACATGCTTTGACACATATTTATATAGGGAAACAAATGCAAGCACAGCATAGTAAACCTGAATTGGGTTCCAATTGTGCATAGTTACAAACAAAAGGTACAGGCAAACTGTTAAGCATTGTTAGACCTCATGTTCAAGAACAGTTAGTTGTTAGGTTGCTAGGACAGCAACATATGGTGTGAGCAGATATGTGAGAAGGCTAGTTTAGAAGCTGGTCACAGCGTATGGCAGGGCACTGTTGGCTTGCAAGATGTCCCCCTGCAAGGCCGAGGCAGGTGCTCCTCAACCACACATAGTTATGAACAGCCACTGAAAGTTAAACAAAGAAAAAGTGCAATTGGTGTACAGAAACGTTTGCTCACATGAATTTAAAGTAACCCTGAGTACAGATGGTACCTCTGTAATGTTCATTTCAGCCACTCCTGTGTCCTCCTTATTTAGCTGCTGGAATGATCCTGTTGAATATAATTCAAATTTGAGCATACGTTGGCAAAAAAAAAAATTGCGCAATGACACCATTGGGTTAACATTCCCCTTAAGATAAAAAAACAAAGTACTCACTAAACATTGCCTCAAGCTTGACCAAGCAGGAAATAAAGTTGTCAAAGTCAATCGTATCATTGTCAGCATACCGCGCCACCAAAACCTGGTTCAGTTTGTTGTTCAGTGTGAAACCTAAACAGAAAGAGTAAAAGGTTAACTGCCTGGGGTTGTATCATGAAAACATCCAATGGATGTTTCAATAGTTTTATCTAGAACACTACCTGCTGCCTCCACAGCCATACGCATCTCATACGAGTTCATGGCCCCAGATTTGTCCAGATCGAATTGTCTAAAAATAACCTGAAGGCAGAAGGAAAATTCATTGCAGAGGCTGATGATGATTGTTCATTTGTTTTAAAGATAAAATACTAATACAAATATTACCAGCCACTTTCGAATCTTGTTCCACAGAAGCTGGAACTCCACCAGACCTAAGCGAGCACTTCCATCTTTCTGTCCATTATGTAAAGGGCCTGAACTTCACAATACAGAACCCAATCTGCTGTTAACACAGGTCTATAAATATGCTGCTTATTGGCATATATTACAACTTCGAGTTACTTTTGAATCATGAGCAACAAGATCAATTGAAATTGGACTTGGAATTTTTAGACATATTTGTAAATGTACAACATTTACCATGTAACCCAGACATAACATTGTTGAGGATGCAGCAAAAAACAACAACTTTTATTTATCTCCAGACACATTCTGTATAGATACATCAGGTATTTAACCTCAAGGGAAAAGTCTAGTTATTGTTGAAAAAGATACATCCATTAGATTCACCATGGTCCTGCAAGACACCAAACTGAAGCCATCCGTCTCCAGATCTTGGTCTGAAATCACAAAGCTCACATTGAGGCGTTCGGGGACAATACATGATGTTGAATGTAACATAAGAAACCTGGCCCAGTGGCAAATTTAAAGTTTGCTTGATCCGTGGTTTGTAATCTTAAAATGTTGATGTTAACTTACGTCGAGACACCACTCTGTTCAGAATGGTCCTTAGCTCATGAACAGAAATCTCCATGTCCTAATGACAAAAGGAGAAGGTTGCGTGTTAATATAAAAGATGCTTGTGAAGTGTTAAACTCAGCTGAACAGGGGTTAAGGAAACCTACCTCGCCCGCCAGCTGGGCAAACATGGACTTGAAGGAGTCATCGATATCATCTTCAGAGATATCAGCCTGTAAAAAATAAATTCATATTTTACTTTTTTTTTTGCAATGAATACAGGTTAAATTACATCACATTATGGCCATTATGTATTATGTTCAGCAATGAACATTTGCTAACTTCATTTTTAGAAACCTACCTCATCTTCCAAATCAGCAGAAATTACATCATCAAGTTCTCTATAATAAGGGGAAAAATATGTTTCAACATCACAAAAATACCCAACATATTAATTAATTAATCTCCAATAAAAAAAAAAAGAAAAACCTACTCTGTTTCGGACTGCTTCTCAGTGAAGACCCGGAGGACAAAGTCAGCCTCTTTATTGGCCTCAAAGGTGGATGGGACGATAAGGTACTCGCCAGGGGGCAGACGCAGGCGCGTGCTCACCTCCCGCAGGTTAATGAAAGTCTCAGAACGGGCGCAAGATGATTTGGTCAGGAAGAACTGCTTCTTTAGGTGGACATTCTGGCAGCCCCTGAACTGAGAGGCAGAAGTAGGAAATCAGACTTGGAGGTTGATTTGCCATCAGATGCAGTTTATAATTGTTTTTATTTATATTAAATTATGAAAACAAAGTACTATATCTTAAATGATGATTTTGGTTCAAATATTGTGGTTTCTGAAAGAGGTGGTACCTCCTCTGGTATCTGTGAAAAACAAAAATTTGAAACAAAAAGGTAAATGAACATATCACAACAGAATCACATTGAAATATACTACAATGGGGCATAGTGTATTTTCTACTCACCTCGTAAATGGCAAAGCCAATAGTGTGCATGTCCTGGCCCTGGCGGCGATGACGTCGCCGGTCCTTCTGCATAAGAGCCACCAGGAAGCTGCAGGCCACTTCATCATCCTCTGGATCATCATCTTCCTCCAACAGAGTGATCTTATACTGGGGGTTGATCCAAAATGTATCTGTGCAAATTTGGTCGCACTGTCAGAATTTGCACGGCGGATGAATGCATTTTCCCTCTTCTTTTATAAAAAAATATCTGCACATCAGTATCGGCCGATATTAGCAATGTTGACTGGCATCGGCCTGTCAAATAAGATGGCAGTGGCCATCTGTTGTGTCGCATCAATTTTGAAAAGGGTATTTTTATCGGTATTGGCCAAATCTATATTTTAAACATCGGTGTCGGCCCAAATGTTCACAATCGGCGCATCCCTAGTATAAATATATTGGTAATTGGAATACAATTTGAAATAATTGAGATGAATAAATCATGATGTTTGCATGAATTCGACTCACTGGGGCAGTTCCTGCAGCCTCCAGCAGAGCTTCCTCTTCTCCACGACCCGTGGAACTTGATGGTGTTCCAGTGGCTGAGGCTGTCGTCGCTCAGGGCATCTGGGGTCAAATTACAAATCTCCAGGCGGGAAAACTGCCTCAAGAACTCATTGAAGGACATCCTGGTTTAGGAAAATTGGAACCCATCAACTGACAAGCGTGAAATACAGTATGGGGAATGAGTGAAGCCAAGGTGGAAATCTATAGTGTTCCTACCAGAACTCCCCGTCTTCCATTTGGCATTGCAGGTCTTCACGCTCCGATGGATCGATTTCATCCCATTCTGGAGAGCTGAAATAAGAGACGGTATTTTGTTTTGAGATAAAATTAGGGTAGAGAAAAAGAAACATCCAGCAACAAAAGGAATTAGTCAAGAGTCCCAGTCTAAATGGTCCTGGGTTCGATCCAAGTCCACAACCTACTTGTAGGCCTTTTTCGATCCCCTAATGACATGTATCTGAATTTACAAAAAATTGCTTTGGATGTAAGCATCTGCTAAAACACGACTACAGCATGACAGTAGTGAGATGACCAGGGAGGAGTATTTGCAAGGTCTGAAACCGGGTTTGTTTCAGGACATTTACCTGTCACTCCAGGCACCGGTCCACTCCACCTGACCCCAGGGGTTACGCACACGGATCAACCTCTCCATGCGGCCCCGGTAGTCCACCTATGGACCACAGGAGATGGTTGTTTAGCGGAGAACAACTCACGACTTCACCAGATTCTTTTCAATCAGGCCTTAAGACTTTTATTCAGAGACGCTTTTCATTTAGCCATCTAGTTTTTCCTTGCCGACTGTTTTATTGTTTAAAGGATTTGTTAAGCACCTAGAGAATGTCCCCGAAAATGAAAGGTGTTACAATAGTAATAATAATACATTTTTTATTTTCATTTTTTATTACCACCTATATCCTATTCTCAGATCAGGAAGTTTGACAAGACTTTAGCTGAACTTCTGGGGGGAGAATGCACAGCGCCTGCACAGGAAATCAGCAAGCGTGAGGGGTGGAGTAACGTAGGATTTCCGAAACTAATTTGAGACTGACAAGATGGAGGTTTCAGAAAAAGATGTAAAAATAATAAATAATCGCTACAGTGGCAGTCTACCACACAGGTTTGATTTTAAACCTTTACAGACACTGAGTCTAAAGGCGTTGATGTCCATTTTTGCTCCCACCGGCTAAATTAAAAGTTTCGTTTGTGTGTGCATTTCGGATGGTGTATTTTTAATTAAACCTCCACCTCCTACGGCACCTCCTCCAGCACCTCCCCCGGCAGCACTACAGTGATAGCATTCTTACAATCGGTGCACAACGCCTTGGCATCACTGCCTAGGCCAACTGGTTCCGTTAACTTCTCTAAAGATGTATTCTGGTCTCACATCCAAGTCTTTGCAGAGTAGTAATTTGTTTATTTTCTTTTTTGAAAGATTGAAGCCACAACAGCATAATAGACAGGCATATAACCTTTTTGACCATTTTTTAGTCCCTTCCAGTCGATAGACAGCCATATAATGTTTGTTGTGGTTCAACCGGTCAGGTTGTTTACAGCCAAGACAAACGCGCTACAGATCCCCACCCCCTGGAACATGATTGGTCAAAAACAAATTAGAAGCAAAAGAGTGAAATGCACTGTTGACATAGATTTGAGCTCGTCTGCCATCAGACTTAATATGTTAACTTAAGTTTGATTTGTGAGACCATCTGTATCCATACAAGTGTAAGATAAGCAAGAGAACACACACACACCTGCTTCAGACCAGTAAGTGAGTAGGCATGGCCTTTCACAAGCTTCTTGAATGTAACAGCCTCCATGTCCAAATTGCTGGTGATCTGTAATTACATAAAACATTTAGGTTAATCTCGATAAGAGCTCCAGATACATAAATGCTGAAATGCTTCTAATGGATTTCTTTCTTTTTTTAAGTAAGGAAAATATTGATTGATCGGCGCGGTCTGTGCCGCATTCCAGAAGCCCCACTGACGTCGATGGAACAGCCCAGCAGGGAACCTCTCTCCAGGGCTTTGCTGATGATGCGGTATAGGTCCTTGGGAGCACTGCGCAGTTCGTACATCTCCGACACGCCCCCGGTGAAGTCCTCGAATCCCTCCGTCGTACTTCCTCCCGAGAGGGCCTCGTAAGAGCCGTTTAGCCTGCCATCAAACCACCACAAAGAAAACACTCTAAAAACTCTGAAAACACTCTGAGAACTAGCTAAAAACTCCATTACCCATAAACACCCCCGTCATAGGTATGCATTTGTGTGGCAGGGATTCAAGCGGTATAGGTGCTCAAGAAATTTGCAGTGGCACTAAATAATTTAGCAGGCCCTTTTTAGAATACTTACTTTGCGTATGCCTTCTCCATCAAAGCACTCCAGAATTCATTGCCCTCCGCAGAGTGGACAAACATAATCTCGCCATCTTTGACAGGCAATCTGTCATCAATCACCACGTCCACCCATTCGCCGAACTGCCAGAACTGAAAAGTCAAAGCAAGAAGAAACGCTTTACGTGGTATTGAATCATTCATGAAGATGAGTACTCTTTGGAAGACGCAGGAGATGCATCTGCAGGAGCCGCAGATGGTAAAGACCTGAAAGTGGAAGATCCCGGCGTAGTCTTCCTGGAAGGTCTGCCCATGAGGTACCACCTGGTGGAGAAGCTTTTCGTTCAGGGTGAGGGACGCAATGGCGGCCAGCAGCCAGCAATCACCTGGGAAAGGGAGATTTTTAAGTTTCAAGTGATCGGAGAGGAAAACACCATCCATAGAAAAAAAGACTTCACTTAATGCTTTTTGAGTAAATGAATTGATTTTCCTTTTACACTGGTCCTTTTAAGATAGTTCTGCAAATAAATATATTGATAAATATAAATAAATAAATACATAAATAAATAAACACACATAGAATGGGATAATGGAAGTTAATAGACTCACCTAGTGCTCCCTGACATATGTCTGTTCTGGTAGCTCCGCCCACGATAAACTGAGGATTATCCGTTAGTTCCTGTAGGTCATAAAAGCTGGACGTCAAGATGGATTCACTTGAGACTTGAGTTGTATACGGTTATATAGTGTTAAAGTGCAGACAGAGCAGTTGGACAGGGCTGTTCTATGAGACATTTACTATTCTCACAAGCCTATGGCCTATGATCTCAGCCAATGAAACATACACATTTCATGTAAATGAAAAAAAATTATAAAAGAGTGGTCGGAAAATGCCATGAACTGTTAAGTTATTGTGTGATTCCATCCCTAGACTGTATCGGTTGTAGAGGAAACTGACTAACACATTCCTATGTGTAAATGGGAAGCTCGTGGACCAGATTCTAAATTGTCAACACCACCAATCTAGATTCCAATGCAACAGACACACCCAATGTAAAGCATTATACCACAGAGCCATTAAGTCATATGCTTGTGCACTCTTTACAAGATTGTATATTTAGATAAGATAAGGCAAGATGTACTGTACAAACTAGATCGATGCATCATCGCACATCAACTGACTTAAGCAAAACTTTCAGACGCATCTAAGAGTATAAATTCCAAAGAATCTGTTACAATACAAGGCAACTTCAACAGGAACACTACTTAATGAATAACTAAGATTGGTTTCCTCACCGTAGGCCTGAGCCACTCCACACCCCTGGTCTTGGCAGAGTAGGGAGCCAGCTCCTTGAAGCCCAGGGAGGGAGGCTCTGCAGGGAAGCAGGGGTCCTCAAACAGAGAGCCCCCCTCCAGGCATTCCTGTTTGAGGGCTTCATAGTCCTGGTTGGAGAAGCTTACTGCCTGCTCCTTGGAGCCCATCCCTTCTGCCCTTAGCCTGTTTGCGTGTATGCTTGCAGATATCCCTGTGGGATACATTCTGTGGGGAGATATAAATATGGGGGTAGGGTGAGTGTGTGTTGGTGGGTATTAATAGCAGCATCCTAATCAGTCAATGGCGCACTAGTCTAGAAGCCACAGCACAGCAAAGAGGTTAGCGTGCAGCTAACCTCGTAGCATGTGTAGCAAAACGGGTGGGGATCCAATTTGGTCATCCATTATCCACTAGTCTGGTCTGTGACTATATGAGTAACTCAATTACTTCCTTACTAGATGTTTGCGCCTTAGTTAACACACACAGTTAAAACACACACACTTTCAGATATTAGTTAGCAAATTGTCAAAGGCAGATTATGATTATAATGCCATTGTTTTTTAGCTATCATTTAATCTGTTCATTATGAAATCCCTGGATAAGGCCTAGATGGGATAGCTTCATAAAAGTTTAAACTAAACTAAAACATAAACGTGTATGGTTGAGCCTGGGGTGAGCGGTGATAGTCAATGAAAGAAAAGCACCATGTCGAGTGAGTTAACAAAGTTCAGAAAGTAAACAAAGAGAAGGAAATATGATACCTTCTGAATATGAGTAGGCTATAGGGGAAAATGACAAAAGGGAAACAATTGTTAGCATTCCAATGTCATTTATAGAGGTTAGTTGAGATAACTGCTTCTGTGTACGATTTTACCCCTAAGTAATTTGTTAAACTGTAAATATTAAATAGTGTAAGCATTAATATACCTTCTGTCAACTCAACTGTAAAGTAATTGAGTTTTCAGCAAATAGCCATGCAAAGAAAATATCTTTATCGTTGTTATTACACTAAGAGAGCTCTTTGTAGGATAATGACACGAATGGGGAATGGGCACCTCCATTAGCTGCTCCATCGCACACGAAAGGAATCGTAATGAGCAAGTTTCTGCAATCTGATGGGATCCTCAGATTATTATATCGGTTTTAATCTAATTGTACTGATGGGCGTCAGATAGGAGGAAGAAGAATAGAACTGGCCAATGCATTGTTTATATAAGCACCCCCTACTGGGGCCCAGGCCCCGTAGTCTGCATGTCCCTGTGGCCTGTCAAACAGCTACAGAGCAGAAGAGATTTCTATTTCCGGGCCGGTGAAAAGCTGTTCGTTGCAGTACTGTGGTGAAGTCATCCATAGAATTTCGCCCGCATAATGCACTTAACAAGCAAAGGTTCACCCCTCAATAGTGCAACAACAACAACCGGGGGGTTGGGGGCACTCCACTAATACAATCAATACACCCGGTTAAGTGTATGCGCAAATTCCCATTTTCTTGCCGTGCGAACGGTTATTTCGGATTTGCCTCTATGATGTCAGGAACAGGGCCGACATGTCTGCTACATTCTGGGAGCACCTGTTCCTAAGGAACAAGGCCTGACTACTATTGTGTGTATTGCACCGAAGCATATGTCAGTGATTTGTGGAAAAATATAGGCTACACTTTCCCACCCCGAGTCGTAGGCCAATTAGAGGTTGCTTTAATGCATGTTGAAATCTAACTAAAAAACTCGTACAAATGCAGCTACAAAACGTAAAGTGATTGCAATGAAGCGAATACAAGAAAAATATAAACCCGCAAATGTTGCTTCGGTTGGGAACCGTTAACTAGTTCCATTGTGCACTTATTATGCTGCTGACATTAACATTAAAAACTCAAACATTACTCACCACTTATAGAGACTTCCGACTGCGTTGAATAAAACGAATACTTTGAATTCAAGTAAATCTCTGAGAGTACCCTGCTCTGACGTCCACAGTCAGCGCACTCCACTATGCCGTTAATCCACACTGCGGAACAGTCCATTCCTAAAGGGGGTGGGACTACTGTCCTCTTACAGGATGTACAGACGATGAGCTAAATCAAATAAATGATTAAAACGCGAATGATTAATTATTAAGGGTAATGGCAATAGTGGACCGATGTTCAAATTGAACTTTGGGCAGGGCTAATCGAACAAAATAGTCTTACAGTGCAGATATTCACTGTTTACTTGTTTACCACACCTCAAAGGCTGACGACACTGAACATAACGTGACTCAGGTCTACATCTAAATCGAACCGATGTTACCATTTTTTAACACTTATGTTTACACTATAAACCAATGCAATAATACTGACGGACGGGGGCGCCAGTAAACAAAACGTGCCCTTAAAAGGATTCGATTTGGTCATTCGTTTTGACATTAGGCAAAAGTATTAGTCATCCTCTCGCAGCCTTTAAATACTATCAAAAAGCACTTCGTGTAGCTCTGGAGTGAGACCAATTGAATTGATACTCAAATAGGCCTATGCTTTTAGTTTTTTCCAAATATATCCAACACATGCGTGTTTGTTTTGCTGCTGTGGAGGGTGTTCTAATCACAATAAGTAGACAAGTGACAAAGAGTTATGGTTAAAAAATGATAATACCTGATCCACCCCTTACTCTATATAATAATTAAAATAATATAATGAAAATGTGTAGGCTGCCATGTGTTGATACTGAAAAGCCTGTCTCAGTGTAGGGTTTTGGCGCCCCCTTGTGGTTACCATAAAGCAATCTCGACTGGTTCTGGGTTCTTCTGACGCAAGTTATGAGAACTTCACAAATCCGTGACATCGCTTCGCCAACATGATCCTTTTGCAGAAAGATAGAATACAACCCGAAAGGTTGCCATTGCAAACAGGTGCAATATTAGCCTCACATGTCCTAAAAAAAAAACAATAATGCAATATATAACTGAAAGAGCTTTTTAATTTCACTTCTATAGATTGAAGTGGACATATATTTATAAGTATAAGAATAATTATGTGACGTCTATCTATTTATATGTCTATCTAGGATAGCCTGTCTGTCTGTCTGTCTGTCTGCCTGTTGTTCATACAGTTGGGACAGTATGCTTCCATATAGTTCAGGAGGGGCTATGTAAAAAAAAAAATTAATACAATAAAAATGTCTAATAAACCAATAAAAAATAACAACAAAAGTTTGATTAGACAATGATCGAATAGAGAATAGCTTCCGTACCAGGCCACCAACAAGAGGAAGGAGACTTAACCTGAACCAGATGGAACAACAAATGAAGATACAGAGCTGACAAATAATAAACAAAGGACACATTTTTTGTTGTTGTCATGGACCGACTTGAAAATAGTGTGGCCATCTTCTATTATACTGACTGTGTTTTTGCATTTCTTAATGTCAATGTGTTTCAATGTTTGTTGTACACCTTTTTAATGAAAATTTTACCCAAAAGAAGATATTGACAAGAGCTCACCGTAATAGCAAATTTATAACTATATTGAAAATGGTGGCTCTGTGGAACGGTTTGTTATTTTCACTGTACTCAACGTAGGCACAAAATACTAATAGTTTGGTCATACTATTTCGTTTCAATGTTAGTTATCAACATCTGAGGAAATACTGTTTTATATTTAAATTAATTCCTCTTCCTTCTTATGATAAAATAAACGGAATATATGCAATTGCTAAAATGGTCCACATGGTGGAGGATTTTCCCAAAAAGCTTCTCACGGTCAACATTGTAATTAAACAGACAAAGGGAAACCAGCAATCTTTGTGGCAAAAGCTCAGTACAACATAAATAACTATTATGTGTAGTCTACGTTACGATTATGCTAGTTTGTTTTTTTAGTTTAACGAAAATGATTGACTCTAAGAACCGCCTTTTTTGGGATACCTCCTCTGACGTCAGGAGTACTAACTTTTTTCAACTAAAAAGGGCTTTACTTTGGCTAGAGTGTGTATAGTCGAAGTGAATCTGGTGTGCAATGTTGACACTGTTTGTGATTGAGCGTGCTCTTGGAATCTGCGAAAGAGCGTTGTAACGCTTCGGCATTGAAGAGACGCGCAGGGGAGTCATTTGTCCAGAAGAAGCGATGGAAAAAAAGTCAACTGCAGTCGTGTCCAGAAATGCTCTTTTTACAGCGATATTGGCTATTACTTTGGGAACATTGACAAGTGGTAAGTTGTTGTTGTTTTTCTTTAGTTGTGCCATTGTGTGCCGTTCTTTCTTTCTTTTATTTTATTTTATTTATTTCTACAACAGTTAACAGTGTGACCCTTGAGTTTAATTATTAATATAAATGTTCGTTTTAAGTAATATAAAGTAATATAATAAAAAAAAGCGGAAACATCCGATTTTTATTCAGGACTAGATTTAATAGTTTTCTAGACAATATTGAATTTTAAACAAACCGATAGCCTAGGCCCATAGCGAATAAGTGCGAATTTATATATTTTGTCATAAACTATTAACACTGTGCAATAGTTTATTGTTGTCACTTTACAATTCTGTACAACTCAAGCAGATCTCTCGATGTTGCATATGCCTCCTTTTCGTATGAGCGCATTATTTGTCGATGCTGTTGTTGTTTTTGTTGTTTAGGAATGATCGACAACTTAAGTTCATATAATCTAAATACATACCGTAACTATCCACAAACGCACAGGTACGGCCATCTGCCACATTCTCATTCGTGAACTCTCCGTTACAGCGTTGCACCCGGCTGCTTTCACCAGACGTTACTATGGGCGACAGGGTCGATCCCCGAAGCCCACAAGCAGCGCGTCCGAGGACTTCATTGCAAAGAAGTCTGCGATGAGACTCCATTTGAGCCAGGAAGACATCAAACAGTTGCAATTCAAGCCCACCATGGGCTCTGGCTTGATTATGCTGTCAGAAGGACGCGAAGCCAAGTTCAATTGCTCCATCGACCTCCCTGTTCACCTGGATCTCAACATCGTGTGGCTGAAGAACAACATGGATCTGGCTGCCAACATGCAGGTGGTGATCAATGAGCTCCAGACCACCAACGATGGAGTCACCACTCTGCTCTCCACCGTCTGGTAACTATTGCTGCAGGTTGCGGTGCACAGAAGGCCTACTGGTTGTTTGTGAACTACATTCTGGCCACTAACTCTGATGATGATGATTATGACGATGGTGGATGATGATGATGATGATGATGAGGAGGAGGAGGAGGAGGACAATGAGTGAGGATGGTGATGATGATGATCATGATCATGAGGAGGACATTTGGTGAGGATGGTGATGATGATGATGGAGATGATGAAGGTGAATGTGTTTTTGTAATGTGTGATGCAGCATTAGCCATGTGCAGAGGGTTGACGCAGGCGAGTATCACTGCCGGCTGAGCCTTGGCAACACAACGCTAGAGTCCCCAGCAGTTGTGATCCAGGTGGAAGGTGAGACACAACACACACATCATCCCATTCTTTCCATCAATACGGTAGATCCAGGGGCCAAAATGAACTCCCGCCACCAGCCAATGGTGGATAAAACTGAACACTTGGCTGGTACAAAACAAATTCAAGGTTACTGATTTTAGGACACTTCAGACAGCAAAGTATTTGATTTAATTTTGGAGCATGATCATGGGAAGATACTGGCAGCAAAACTACCAAGCATACATTCCATGAGACAATGGGTGTTCATGATTCTTATAGGGAAACTTTCACATTGTGGGTAGTAAATACTAAGGAAACAAAGAGGGGGAGGGACCATCGTGGAGAGTTTAGGATTGGCCATGGCTGAAGTCAGCCATGGCTGGAGAGACCAAGTTAAATTGCTATACACTATGGGTGAAGTGGACATGTCTGCAAGTCTGCAAGCAAGGCTGCAAGACAGTTAAAGGAATCTACACAAGAAAGAAGTAAGTAGATTGGCAGAGGTATCTTGTATACATTCTCCTAGGTCCAAGGAGAATGTATACAAATTACAAAATAAAATTTAAGCCCCGATCTGTTGATTGTCATCAGTACCGGACCAATATAGAAGACATGGATTTACTGATTCACGACGCGGTTCTTCGCCCATGGCCAGGTCTGCCGACGTTCATCCGACAGCCAGAGGATGTGAGCGTGAGAGCCAACACCTCGTTCGTGTTGTCCTGCGAAGCCGTGGGCCCCCCTGACCCCATCACCATCCGCTGGCTGCGGGACGGCAAACCAGAGGGAGACTATCACTCGTCTCCCAGTGACTACACTGTGCCAGGTGAGACAGTAGCACACACAAGCAGGCACACATTCTTGCAGTGTTTCCTGGGCCGGAGAATACCAGAGGATGCTGGCAGACTTTGGAGTGCTTGTGGAATTAACCTCCCTGATCATGGTCTCTCTCTCTCTCTCTCTCTCTCTCTCTCTCTCTCTCTCTCTCTCTCTCTCTCTCTCTCTCTGCCTCTCTCTCTCT
>JAOPJO010000043.1:3770677-3783784 GCA_027123675.1 Molva macrophthalma | reverse complement strand
ACACACACACACACACACACACACACACACACACACACACACACACACACACACACACACACACACACACATTCTCTGTCTCTTTCTATCAAACATTCTCTCTCTCTCTCTCTCTCTCTCACGTTAACATAAGATTTATAATTGGAGCACCAACTAATGATTATGCAAGCCTAAAGATAAAATGGCTTCAAATCAGTCAATTGGTTTGATTCCTCTCCTGACCAGCCATGGGAATGTTAAACTCCTTAAAAGAAGAGATAAAGAATGTGGTTGGTCTTACTCAGCTTGTCTAGTAGTTTCTGTTCTGCCTTGTCTGTGCTACCTCAGCATCTGTACTACCTCAGTTCTGTCCTACCTCAGCGTCTGTCCTATGCTTGCTTCAATGGTTTCACCATGGTCTGCATCACTGTTGGTGGTGCTCTACTACTGCCTGGCCCTGGGAGAACGGGGACATATTTACAGCTTCAATAAGCATTAATTAGAGAAACTAATGCAAGCCAGTGTTTAAAGGGATGGTCAGTACTTCATTTGTTGTTTGTTTGGTATTCAACAACCAAGATTTAAATCACTTAAAAAAAAGAAACATTGTTGTATGCTTTTATTGGTAGAAACAGCCTTCTCCTTTTTGCTAGGAATTGCAGTTAAATTATCTTGAATGGGGCTAAGGAACGAGTTTCTGAAATGCAAGCCAAGGGGTTAAAAGGTAGAGGGTCAGGGCTTTGTTTTGGTCCTGCGTGTGTTTGGACCCAGCCATTAAAGGGCGTGTTGGGGGTTGGGGTTGGGGTAGTGGTGGTGGTGGTGTTGGTGGTTGGGAGGGGGCCACGCTGAGAGAGAGTGCTCGGGGGTTGGCTCCCGGCACAATGGCTCGATTCATGGGTGAACCCACGGCCCTGCAGGGGTGGGTGGAAAGTGAAGCCTGCTGTATCCAGGCTGGACATACAGGCTTGGCTTCATCCACACCAATGCACCGACGGTCACAACACAACAAGGACCCCTTCCTATATATCATCCAACATATGCACCCCATTCACTCAGTGCTTGTTTGACTCATTTTTTGTATATGACATGGCACAGCTACAATGGTCACAGTAATTAGTGCACTCTTTAGTCTACAAACAGCCTCAATTGAATCCCCCTCATTGCCCTCAACGCACTGAACTCTGAAGCAAAGGGCGTCCTCTCCAAAAGCAAATGAACGTTACGTAAGGCCCGGTCCTGCAGTGGGTCTGGCGGGACGCTTGCTTTCTACCCAATCTGTTGTTAAATGCAGTCTGTACCCTTCCAGTGATTCATGTATGGTGGTTGAAAGAAAAAAAAATAAAGCAACAGAATATTTTGGGACGGACTGGTTAAATGGAATGCTTCCAAACCTGATAATCATAGGCCGCTTGGTCCGCGGTGCTCCCATATGGCTTATTATATATACAGTTCGTCCAAGTCACAGGCTAATCTCTGCCATTTGTTGTTCCTATTTGAGCTGCGACTGACTTTCGTAGGCCTCTCTCTCACTTCTGTAACTGCCCATCTAAGGTGCAACTGAAAGGGAAATAACAAGAATAATTCCAGATTTGTTCAACTTTTATTTTCATGTTTCATGTTCTTGTAGCTTTCACTGTACAACATGTTCTACGGGCCAGTGTCGTTCACTAACCTTTTGCACTATATTCCTCAAACCTTAAGTGAGGCGCGTGCAAACAGCAGCGCAGGCTGCTGTTTGCCCAGTGGTCTCTTGTCAAACTGGCATGAGATTGAAAAACTTTTTTTTACGACCACAATCCAGCTGGCTCAATGCCTACTTTGGCCTCACTCATTCTGTAAATTTAAGTTAGATTTAGGATTGTAAGTTAGAATTAGGATTTGGACATTAGTTCGCTGTGCCCTGCCTTCAGTGGTAACTGAATGTTATTACCAGTCAGTGCCCTATTCGTTCTTCTGCATTTCTACCATGGTCCTTAATGATTCAAAGGTCATTTTACGAACGGCAGTGCAGTGTGGTGAGCAACTGAATTATATAACTCCCTGAGCTAAGGACTTTGAGTCAGCTTTGATTACTTTATGCGATCAGTTAACATATGATCATTTGACTTGCATAAACAAGTCTGTTTAGTTAAAGGCGGACTTAAGTGAACAAAGATATTTTCACGAAGGCCCGCTGGTTCCAGTCAACTGTCAAAGGATGGCTTCTGATTTGCTCCGTTCGAATGGTTTCCGAGTCACAGTAACAGAGGGGACAGCAGGCACAAAAGAGACATTATTTAGTTGCTATCTCAAGCCTTTTCTAACTGGACAGAGTTGTGTCCTGTTTGAAAGATGTTTGTGGATAGCAGAAAACAAAAAACAGTCCAGATCACACTTCTGCCAAGAAAATTGCAGAAGCGATTGTTTCAGGTATAACTTTTTTATAGATAAAAATGATAACCAGTGTCTCACATCATGTGATTTTCTTTGTATTGTTTACTATACGTGTGCAGCTGCACACGATTATTTCAGAGCCTATGTGACATCTACGGCCACTGTAAGAAAGAGAGATAGCGCATTGTTCATCAAATTAAATATGATAAAACTAAAAAAGAAATGTACCATGCAAACGATGACATGCAAAGGATGCACTGTCAGGAAGTATAAAGTTGTTATTTATTGTTATTGCATATCACAGGGTCACAGTGTTCTGTACTTATGGTCTCCCACACTTGGTCCTCAGGAGTGGACAGGTATACACAGTTCAACTGTGAAGCTTACAACAAGAAGGGTGTCAGCACTTCCAGAGAAGCAAATGTCCACATAAAAGGTAACATTTCGACTTTGTCTCGAAACCGTCAACGTCTTCTGTAGGCACCATGAACAGACTAATATCATACATGCCTTATCTAGGGGTCGTTTCTAATGAGGTGTATGTGTTTGTGTGTGTGTGTGTGTGTGTGTGTGTGTGTGTGTGTTTGTGTTCTATTTTTCCCATCTCTCCTCTCCTCACCAAAGTGCTTCCTCAAGCCGTCTCTGAAGTGACGGTGATCGAGAGGCAGTCCAACAAGCTGATCTTGAGGTGGACTCCAGGACACGACGGTTTCTCTCCATTAACCAGGTGTCACATCAGGGTAAGTATTGTGCACTGTGCTGCGTAACGGGGACACCATTAACTCACCTGAACACTGGCTGTTCAGCTAACAAGACCCTTGAATGGATTGAACGGAGGTAAAATGCAACCACGAAATGAAATTAAACCCTCGCCGTCAATTTCCTATTTATTTTTTAAATAAAATTTATTTTTTATTTAACATCAACATCCGTTATGTTTCAACGTGTGACAATGATTTTCAACTGGAAATCATTTTTGCCTGTATATCTCTTAAACATGAACCATACTCCATACTTCCCTGTGTCTTTCATCTGTTGTTTTTTCCACCAAAAAATGGCTGGTGAACAGCTTGTGTGGCTGGTGAATCTTTTTATGTACCAGCCAGTGGCCGTAAAGGTTAACTTCAGGCCCTGCTCTCCACCCACCCCTAGATTAAAGAAGTGAGCCGGAGAAGGGGCGAGGTCATGAACACCAGGCTCATCAACGCCACGGTGCCCCCTTTCCAGTGTGAGGTCCCGGGACTGCAGGCCCTGACCGGGTACAACTTCAGCGTCTCCTGCAGCAACGACATGGGCTCCTCCCCAGGCAGCCCCTGGATCCAGGACAGCACCACGGAGGGAGGTGGGTGTGGCACCCTGGCAACTAGGAGGCAAGGCTAAAGGCTGTCGCTCGAGGCTGCCATGGTTGTTTATTTTTGCTCCAAAAAAGTTTTGTCCGAAGGATTTTTTTTTATTTGTCATTGCAGATGTTTATCTGGATAGCATGTTGTCTTTTGGCTACAGTGGAAACTTGAGGGCTGCCTTTCGTTGACGCCCTCCTCATAAGAGGATACAGTCTTTCCAAGGTCTCTAAAGTAGGCTATTATAAAACCACAACAACATAGCCCAAAAAAGTATTTCAGGAATTTAGCACCACACGCATTGAAATGCATTATCCATGGCAGGAATTTCCTGAAAGATCTAGTAGCCAAGTGTGGTGTTTTCCTGTGGGTATGCAATAGGAAATAGGATTGACATCACGGAGAAAACATACTGGGTGCGGCCGCTTCTCAGTTCCTTCCGGGAGACCCCATGGGGGGATCTTTTAGTTGACCGATGAACCAACTTAAACTTCTCTTGCCGGAGGATTTCACTGTGTCACACATGGCATGTCATGAACAAAGTTACAAACGGATTGATCATTTTTTTAACATTCTTGTTGTCGGTGCTTGTTGTAGTTTTGCCATGTATGCCGTTATAAAGCCTTAGCTTGAAACGCTTTTCTTCCCTTTTCCGTCTCCTCGTTCCCTCTTTTTTTCCACCTCTTCTTCTTTTTCTTCATCTTCTTCTTCTCCTTCTCCTCCTCCTCCTCCTTCCCAGTGCCATCGGTTTATCCGCGTAATGTCACCGTGCGGCTGAACGAGACGATGCTAGTCGTCAGGTGGAAGCCGCCGCCGTCGGACAAGATCAACGGAATCCTGCGGGGTTATGACGTCATCGTCAGACACGGGAAACAAGTGAGCAAGGTGAGGAGATGCATAGCGCTTCAAGTACATTGAATAGTATGTCTAAGATAGTGGATAGCCTGGATTGTCTTTTGTTTGTCTGCCAACGCTTAATTGGCTAAGCTGATTGAATCAAAGTGAGAGATGCAATGCTGTCTTCGTTTATAACCTTCTATTACTGTGACTCATTTATGAGAAATCTGTTTTTAAAAAACTGATTTTGACTGTTCTCTGACTCTAACAATGGAAAGTATTTTCTTTCCATTCCCCATTCTGCAATGTGTGGGCTATTATTTGCAACACTTCTAATACTTCCTGGAAGGCCAGGCATGGTATCCTGAATAAATAGTGGCAATTTTTGTGATATATGATTTTGCCTGCTCCAGTCCCCTGAGTGGTGTTGGGTTGGGTTGTCATGGTTCTGTGACTGGACTTTGATACTCTCTAGTACAATGCCGTGTTTCCTGTTCCCCACAGACTTGTAGTGGTAGGAAGAGGAAGTTGACTCCAGTGTTTTAACCTGGAAAGGACCTTTTTCTTATTCTCTTTCGGGCCCCATAGGCATGAGTCATACAGAGTAGATGGAATATGAATACAATGCAAGGCTCGACGTGGGGCCTGACAAAATCCATGTGCGTTGTCCAGTCAAATGGGTGATGTCATGACACACAAAGCCTTTGTTTTAATGCCCGCAATGACTGGAAATGTGTGAAAGGCCAGTTGTTGTATCTGACGTGTGATCTGCTTCTCTATTATCGTAATAAAATGACAAAAGCATCGTCCAAAATTAAAAACAAAAAATAAATACCTTGAATAAACATATTTATACATGTGTATTGTACTTGCACATTGCTAGAAAAAAGGATATCTGTAGTTTAATTTTACTATCCTACCACATATTTTATTATATATGAATCATACAATAGCTTTCCTATGCCCCATGGGTATGATTTATCATAAGTGCGTGTTATTGTCTGGCTTTGTGACCCCCACGCATCATCACGAGGTGTTGTGAAATACGGGACTGTGTTTGTCATGTGTGATCTTACATCTTCAGCTTACCGGAAGCTTCCTCTTTTTGAACTCGCCGACTTCTGACACTTTCTGTTTTTCTTAAAATGAATTGACATCTTAAAAGTAGCTATAACTACAATCCATATCAATATTAAACGGTATTTGTTTACAAATCGTATTCAATTCCATTTTGCCTGCCTGTGTCTCGGTTTACGTCAGACTCACAGTGACTCCACCACGGCCTATGTGGCTCTGCTGGAATTCAACACCACCTACATCGTGGAGGTCGCCGCCTGCACCCAGACAGGGCGAGGCATGGTCAGCCCTCCGGTCTCCATCTTTGTCCCCGAGAACAGTAAGCTCCTGTCCTCTCCGACGCACCTCCTTGTCTCCCTTCTCCTCCCGAGAGCGAGTGGGCTGAAAGAGTAAACCGAACCTCCTTTTTCCTATCTTTTCTTTTCCTTGTCCTCGTTGTAGACTGGATCCTCTCTCCGTCCTCCAGCCCGGACACGAGGGAATCCGACTCTTACTACGTGGTCCTGGCTGTGGCATCAGGGGCCTTCCTGCTTCTGCTGGTCCTCTGGTTGGCTATCTGTGTCAACAACGGGACGCTGAACGCTTTGTTTGGGTACGCTGGCATATTTGTTTCAAGTCATAAACTAAACCTGGTCTATTTACAGCTATTTTGCTATTTAGTCATTATCTAGCAGACACTTTCATCCACAGTAACTTAAGTGGAATATATAGTCTCCGTGATGCAGCGTTCGTGAAGTGCGCGGAAAGTCCACCCACAGCCATGGCAATTATAGTCGCCATTTCACTGTAGCGATGTTTTGGACACACAGTTCGCACACGCTGCTCGTAGAGCTTCTAAATTGCAGAGGTGCACGACACGCGATCAATCGCTGTATGAACCGAGGGGATCTTTGGGTCACGGCAGCTGGCGCAGTTCACGCACGGCGACTAGAAATTAGGGCATAACAGTGAATTCAGATACAGTTTATTACAGAGCAGAAATGGCACCACAAACTATTCTACCCTCCATGATTATCTAATCAATATTCATGCTAAATATTTTGATGTGATTTTGCTGCATCTGCAAATTAGCTTTTGGGGATGGTTTGGTTTTTAAGCTTATGCGTCGACACTAGAGTTTTTCACTATTAATCTTGACTTTTAATCCTCCCTCGAAAATACAAACATCTGTTGCAGGACCTTATCAACTTATTGTTTCCGATCTGAGTTAATATACTACTGTTCCAATTCCTGTAAATCGCCTATTGCCTGCACCTGAGGTCCACAGCTGGTATGCTAGAATCATTGTGCTGCAAACCCCCAAAAAACCTCCCCTCCTCCCCCATACAAACTTCCCCTCTAACAAAACACCCTGCTCACAGCTGCCCATGCTGTGGAATTTATTGTCACGTCTGTGACTCAGTGCTGCCATGCAGGATAGTGATAACAGCGTTTAACGGGATGCCAGCTCAACAGCAAAACAATAGCGGACCAGAGCCGGCCCTCTTCCCGACAGAGTGTTCTTACTATCATACTTAGTGGGGAGTACTGTTGACGTTGCAAAGTGTCTCATTTTGCTCTGTGGCGTTTGTGCTTCTGTTTCCCTTTCTTTTGTATCTCACTGGCGCCCTCTGCAGGCGACTGTTTGGAAGTGGAGACAAGCAGCAGCCTATCGTCCAGTACAACCCTCAAAGGAGCTACAACCGCTCTGTTGTGGAAGTCACACGTATGTTCCGCAATGAGGAGGGAGAATAGTGTAATGTGTGTGCTGTACCTTTATTATCGTGCTGATTGTATGTTATGCATTAATAAGTGACATATGTATATCTTTTCTGTAGTGAGGAACCTTGGGGTTAGCGAGGAGCTCCAGGCCAAACTTCAGGATGTCATGATCGCTAGGAGCCTGCTGTCTATAGGGAAAATACTGGGAGAAGGTGAGCAGAACTGAATGTGTCCAAGGAGAGTTACAGTTTATGAACACATACAGATGTTTATTCACGTGTATTTCGACAGGTGAATTTGGTTCAGTGGTGGAGGGACTCTTAAGGCAACCCAACGGGACATCCGAGAAGGTTGCTGTGAAGACCATGAAATGTGAGCTATATTCTCTTGATGAGAATACTTTTTAAAAACGCTATATGCACAAATAGAACCATTCACAATAATTGTACAATTGTCCAATAAATGAATATATATACTTGTTGTACCATCTATACTCACAATTTTCCATTTAAGCAATTTGACAAAAGCAGCTCACGTTCTGTTATTTTTTTTCCTTTCCAGTGGACAGTTTTTCCCAACGGGAGATCGATGAGTTTCTGAACGAGGCAGCCTGCATGAAAGATTTCCGGCATCCCAATGTCATCAGTCTACAAGGTAGAACTTCACCAATTTAATGTAATATTCCACACTTTAGCCTACTCAACATGTTGACTCCCATAACTGGTACTCACTGTGATTTGATTACAAGACTATGAGGAGAGAGCTAAGTGTGTTCCCCTGTGTGTTTGTGTGTGTTTGTGTGTGTGTGTGTGTGTGTGTGTGTGCGTGTGTGTGTGTGTGTGCGCGCCCATGTGTTTGCATGTGTGTGTGTGTCAGGCGTGTGCTTGGAGGAAGGCTCCGGACATTTCCCCAAGCCCATGGTCATCCTGCCCTTCATGAAGCACGGAGACCTGCACAGCTTCCTGCTCCGCACCCGCCTGGGAGACAGTACAGTGGTGAGGAGTTTGGGTTTTGAGGTTTCCTCCATGGACTATGTACTAGTCTCACAGCCAGACCATATCCGCTCTGCTAGTTAGGTCTGGAAAGTCTGCCATCCGCAGGGTTTGCCCTCCAGCCAGTCGGAACCTTGCAATCCATATGACGTTCATGGTGCCCTATTTCCAAAGGAAAAGCCGTTAGCAAACGTTGCCACTACGATTTTCATTAAGGTTAAACCTTCTCGCATTCAAATATATGTAATTATAAAGCCGCATTTCTATTATTTATCAATCACGAAATCCCTCAAACTTCACCGCCGGGGGTCATCATCTACATCACTCACTGGGGTTTGCCGATTGGCAGACCGAATTTAGTTCGGAGCCAACGGTCTAGAGTCTCCAATCTAATATCTCGAGGCAAAACCGGAGGTGAGCTTGCAAGCTTTGCGCTGGCTTCCTGAGGCTGGCTTCTTGAGGCTGGCTTCCTGAGGCTGCTGCTGTACTGCATCCAAAACAGTTGTTGTGATGCTGACTTGACTTGTGTCAACATGTGAGATGAACACGATGCTTAACCGTCTCCACTGTTGAAACCATTTAAAGACAGTGCCAGGGGCTGGGGGATTGTAGGTGAGCAGTTGTCTTTTTATAAAAGTAGTAGTTGGTATGAATAAGACGGCATTAGAATAAGCATATTCTTTTGTTAGTATAACAGTTTTTATTATGAGATTGTTGATTTTGAACATTAACCACCACTGAAACAAGCAATACGTTTTCCCATTAACCTAGTCAAAATTGAATTCCTTTTTTTTTTTAGATGTCTGATCAGGATACTAACGCAAGGGCTTTTCTTCTTTCTTCTACACAGTTCCTGCCAACTCAGACGCTGCTGAAGTTCATGATTGACATCGCCTCGGGGATGGAGTACCTCAGCGGCCGCAACTTCCTACACCGTGACCTGGCTGCGCGCAACTGCATGTGAGCCTTTCAGCTGCCTCTCACAGAGAGATCAGACCTAGTGAAGATTGAGCGTTGTTACTGGGGACGCACAAAAAACATTTATAAACCATTAATATCTGCCACACCACCAACCAATACCGACATAACTCATTTTGGCCGATATCAACGGATGTACACCGGTGGACAATATATCGGTGCAACGAAAACTACTGTACTGGATTTTTGACAAACAGAATGACATGATTTTAACACTATTTTAGGGCAATATAATCACAGATTTAAATAAAACTGTAATTCTTGTTTCCTGTAATAGGCTGCGTGATGACATGTCGGTGTGCGTGGCTGATTTCGGCTTGTCTAAGAAGATCTATAGCGGGGACTACTACAGGCAGGGTCGGATCGCAAAGATGCCTGTGAAGTGGATCGCTATGGAGAGTCTCGCTGACCGGGTGTTCACTATAAAGAGTGATGTGGTGAGCATTTCCTCCTGCGGATACCACCGTCCCCTTTTAACATGTTCTGCTGCATGACTACAATTCATGTGGTAATAAGGGAATGTTCTTTTCTGCAATCCAAAGAAGAGACACTCATTACTCGTTACAACATTAATTGTGTAACATTTAAATGTCCACATCTAAAAACTGAAAGGAATGCAATTATAGGAATCATGAAATAAATACATTTGCCATACTTCCCAAAAATATCTAACAGCACTGATGATGAAGAGGATATGTCTATAAATACATTCTCCTTCATATATGAAGTACTAAATGAGGGACACTGTGTTTTATGCAGTGGGCGTTTGGAGTCACCATGTGGGAGATTTCCACACGAGGCATGACCCCCTACCCTGGGGTCCAGAACCATGAGATCTACGACTACCTGCTGGAGGGACACAGACTGAAGCAGCCGGCAGACTGCCTAGACGACCTGTAAGCCTTTAACATTAACACAAAATCCATTATGCCTCAAGCGGTACAGTTTATTAAAGATATATGTTTTTGGAGACTAGAATGATTGTCTTCATGTTAATCATTATTTGGATTTGGACAAGTAAATGGTAAATGGTCATTCAAAGCGCTTCACAATTAGTGGCTCACATTCACCCATTCATACACCCATTCATACAGACAGCTCGTAGGGAGTAGTGAGGTTTAGATGTCTTGTGTCAGGGACACCTCGACACTCGGATAGGAGGAGCCGGGTATCAAACCATCAACCTTAAAGACGCGCACACAGCTGACTGTGTGTGTGTGTGTGTTGTGCGTGTGCATGTGCGTGTCCTGCCCCGTGTCCAGGTATGAGATCATGTACAGCTGCTGGAGGCTGGACCCCCTGGACAGACCATTGTTCCCTCAACTGCTGGAGCGCCTGGAGAAGCTGGCGGAGAAGCTTCCCGAGTCCTCCAGCAGGGACGACATCATCTACATCAACACCAGCTTTCCCGAAGAGGAGCACGACGTGGAGGTGCTCGAGGTGGAGGAGGAGCCTCACCCTTGCCCCCACCCCGATCCCCAGGGCGGTGCGTGCTGTTCGCCGTCGCCCGCCTGCGCCCGCCAGGTCCGCAGGCCGGGACACTCGGTGGTCACCGCCGACGTTCACGGGAGCTCAGCGGACTGCCGGGACGGATGCGACTACGACGACGACAACGGTGACGGCGACGATGATGGCGATCGTTACGTTGTGGTAATCTCTCCCTCGGACCCTTCCTCGAGATCCGCCCCCGCCGGCAACTTGGCTGCTGTGGAAATGCCCCTTTTGCCGAGAGACGGTTTATTACGGACGACGGCTAACGGAAGCACGGCCGCTGGCCGGGGGGGCGTAGATCACGTGTCATGTGACACGACTTCCCTCCTCTGAGGATTGCAGCTAAGGGGAAGAGAACATGGTTTCTAAGGGCAGCAGTGTGCGTATCTAATGACTTTTGGAGCACATTGACATTTCGTAGTCGGTTATTTTGTGTTGATTTGGATTTGGAGATGTACAAGGCAAGGTAATATATCCTCTTCGTGGTATACTTACACACCAGTGTTAATAGTGGCAACGTTTCGGATGTCCAAATGTTTTAATAAGCTTTTGATATAACTGTGAAATAGTTTACTTTACTGAACCATTGCTTCATCGTGGAAATCTTGGAATATTTATTTTATAACCCTGAAATTTTGCAGCTTACACTAAAATGTTGTAAATGATCTGATTTACTCTTTGGAGAGCGTCTGCAAGGTGTTCTTCAAAAAAGAGCTCTCTCTATGTTCACAGACAACCATGGAATAGAGGAATAGACATTTGCTTTGGGTTGGGCATCATAAAGAGAGGATGGACTCATTTTCTGCTTTAATGAGGGTTTTTTTGCACCAGAAAATAAATATTATGCTATTTATCAACATGACAAAAGGTATGGAGGTAAAATATCAAGTGACATCTGAACAATTGTCACATTGCCATCAACAGGTTTCACTCCAGTGCAATAAGTGTTTAAAAACATTAAATTAGGTTTATCTCCAGTCCATGTTGTCAATGAACGAAAGCTTGGGGAAATGTATATAAAACATAATATAATACGTTTTTAAATCATTGGTGCCGTTTTTAATAAAAATGCTTCAAAACGTGATAGCGTTGTTAATGTTTTCATGAAAAAAAAGCTTTGATTCAAAACAGAATAATAAATAACGATAAAGCCTATATGGGAATTGGTAATGCTATGCTACCAATACTATATGGTAGCATTGGTCACATTGGACAGCTTTTTATTTTTTAAATATAATATAATAAAGCGGTAAAATGTTACTCAGAATGACTTATTAAATATATTTATTTATTTTTGACTAAGAAATTAATTTCAACATTTATTCATATTTGTCCAGGAGAACTGCAGATTATGCAGTTGACCAATGGTGTGCAACGGAAGATATACACTTTTTTTGTTCTTTATGATTATTGCGCTTAGCAGTATAAGAAAGACAAAGAATAATACAACATACCGGTATGCAAACACACAAACCAGTCAAACACCCGATGACGCGGCTGGTTCCGGGAGTTGGGCTCGATGCGGAAGTGTTCAGCATCCCCGTTCCACAGCAGTCAAGATGAGGACGTGGAACTGTCTGTTGAGAGTACTTTTCAATCAATGGCTAATTCAAATTATTTCAGCGATTTTATTAGGTAATGTCAATAGAGTGATGGCCTCTCCTGAGCCCGGACGATGGGACATTACCTTTTTCAATGTAAGTACTACGAAGTATGATTGTATGAAAGGTAACTTCAAGGCTAGCCCAGGACATTAGCCTGCTAAGCTAGCTCGCTAAAAACATTGAGCCTGGGGTGCAACGCTATGTTGATATAATTATAATCTGTTCTATAATGCGCATGTACTACTTGGTAAAAAGAAAGAAGAAAAAGAGAAATAAGAAGCTATTAAGTTGTTAGAACGGCGGGGATAGCTTCAAGCAGAGCTATGGGGAACTCAAACAAGAGCCGATTGTTTGTGTTGGCTGGCTGACGAGCCTCCTAATACATTGTATTAGATCAAAATGTATATATTTTAAAGGTCAAACAGGGATTGTCAGTACCTATATTTATCATTATTTGGTCGAAGTCGTCATTTCGTCGACTTCGACTTGTTAATACCTGAAATTAGTCAAAAGGAAAGCGTGGCCAGCGAACCACTTATCAATAATGCAAGTTCTGAGAAGTTCTAGTTACCTACACTGATTGCGCTCGATATTGGTATCACGTTACAGAGTAAGGTAAGCTGCTTAATGGCCTACCTGGATCTTTGTCATCGCTCTTTTCTCCCACACACACACACACACACACACACACACACACACACACACACACACACACACACACACACACACACACAC
>JAOPJO010000043.1:3722509-3743435 GCA_027123675.1 Molva macrophthalma | reverse complement strand
CACACACACACACACACACACACACACACACACACACACACACACACACACACACACACACACACACACACCGCGTTCATGTAACCCCACAGTATACAGTAATAGTAATATATTACCATACAACCCAGTTAATATATTTAACATACGTTACTTTGCACTTTATAATAAACACTATAGACCTCCGTGCACTTTTTTCAAATCTACAATTTATTAAATAATAATGAATGCAACATTATACACTTGTAATGTAAAGTCTACTGACCTGAACGGCACCATGGCAGTTGTAGACTGCGGCCAGACAGAGAATAAGCATACAATTGAAACGATAAAGCGGCAGTACCATCTCCAATGTTATGCAGTTACAATAATATGATAAGAAACTGCTAAGAAATTATTCCAAGATTTGAACGTCGTCAGGTAGGCTACTGGAAAAAAATAATCCCAATCAATTTTGATCAAGACAGTCGACAGGTCGAGGTTAGGAGCACTGAAAGTTTGCTTCAAACTTGAGAAGATGCTCATCAGGTGCGCGAGGTACAGAGATGCAGTTCAGTGTCTGAGCTCCAGAGCTCAAGATCTCCTCGCCACCTAGGCTTCCTAGTTATAATCCCTCCCACTGAGCGACTCTTCCACTATTAAGCCGCGTTTCCAAGTGAAAAGTGAAATCATGTCCATTATTAGGCCATGCTTAGCCGCAAGCGACTAAGAGGACGTTCGCATTACGAACTCTTAAATATATAAGGCTTATCTGATTGTATTAAATGGCGAAAAACTCACCAATATTGCACTTCTACGGACAGCTTGGGTCATCCTATTTGTATCTGCATGCCCTTGATTTCACAAAAATCAACGTTTGTCATGTATGACCAACTTATATTTACATTTTTCAAAGTTTTATACAGTGGTCGAACTCTTCACAGACTTATTGACAGAAAGTTGCTATAACATGACGCACGTTGATTTTTGTCAACCCAGCTCAGAGTGTGTTATAGTTGTTGTTCATAGTTTTGTAGCAAAAAGTGAAGTTGATTTTACTTGATAGCATAAGGATCTTTAATTTAGTGGAGCATGTCGGCCTATTGGTCTGTTTAATGGTACTTCTGCCCAAACAGAATAGCGTGTTGATTTAATTATGTATTTATTTTTCAATCTTGTTTGTGTGGGATATTATACATTCTTTCCAAATAAGACGAATCACTAGACATTCCAAATTGAACAACGTCCCCTAAAAGTTGTTTTAGCCCAATGGTTCATTAATATAATTCTAGCTCCATCTGGTGGTAAATAGCAGAGTTGACTCGCTTGAATATGCGATTGCGCGTTGTCAGTTGGCACACCACACATGCGCGCTTTTGCGTCTCTCCTAAAAAATGGACGAAAGAGAACTAAAGACATTTTGAGAATTGAGTATTGCATACACTTTCAACACCATGTAATATAATATAAGCCTACATCCATATTTTATACGAGACGCGAAATGCATCGCACTACGGGTTATAGATGCTGAGCATAACTGACAGATTTAACAACCAATGAGCGTTGACTTGGACTTGTATGGGACAGCCCCGACACCATGGCTGACCAACTGCGTACGAGAGAACCAACCAACCAAGTTAGATCGATCCTGACAGAACAATATATACGTGGACGATACAGTGGTGAAGAATGTTCTCTGCAGACCTCAGAAGCCATTTTGAGATGATGCCCCTGTTGAAAATGCCAAGGAAGATGCTGATATCAACGAAAATGGTTACAATTCTGTGTATTTCTCCCTCGGTCTCCTCTGTTTCACCATGGCAGCTGTCAACCGACGGGACAATAGCAAAGCGGGGTATCAAGCTGTGCTTGCTGAGTTAAAACGTCATTGACATGAAAGAGGACAATGTCTGTTTATTGTCTCTGTCGAGACATGTAACACCGTGAGTTTTTTCCAGTCTGAAAATCTTCCAGCATCTCTCACAACCCAACGTCTCCTTGAGTGATTGTCATTCACTCTTGTACCGGAGAAGGGAGGCAGATCCGTTTCCAATGGCTTCAGTGAGCCTTGTTTCCAGTCCCCAAACCCCCGTTCTTGACAAAAACATGACTGACTCTGAGCTTGCAGGGGACGAAAGGTCGAGTAACAATCTTATGCAATTCTTAATACGCTCATTTGTGCGTCTCAGTGCTGTGGGTCTACATGCTTGTGTTATTGTTTATTTTATCATTATATTTTACCTTTTTTTGTAAGGGAAACATTTTCAGGGTCCCCCCCCCTCCTCCAACCCACAATTATTTGCATGCCTTTTAGTGCAATGGAAAATGCTATCTACATTTCCTACATTCCCATCACATTGTTAATACGCCATCCACGACCATTTTCATGCAACATCAGTGTATTAATGTCAACTGAAATTTGTTTCTCCATTGTTGCCATTTGCAGGAGGCTATGCAAATATAAATAACTCCAGTGTGCCACGCCCATCCTCTCACTATTTCCCCCTACCGAGCAACGTGCGGTACTGCAGGAGCGTGATTATATGCTTGTGTTTTGGCTCAGCTTCAAAAAACACCTGCGTCCTTTATTTGTAGCCTAAAACCGATTCGTCACACTATGGTCTGACTCAAGATATATGCAGCATTTGCTGCAATTTTGTGCAGAGGAAAGTTAATTTCCAAAATATGTTGTTTTATATATTTTTATTTTTTATTTTTTTTTATTGTAATATATATAACACATCTGAATACAAATAACTGAAACAGTGCAGAGACAACTTTTTGCATCAACAGAAATGGGCATCAGCCTCTTCATACATATTAAGATGATTTTTAGACAAAAACTAATGCCTTCAAATCACTGATCTGTCCATCACATGTTTTGTGAAATGGCATGAATATATATTGTGCTATGCAAAATAACTAGAATACTTTCCTATGCCTGCCCTCGGGTTTCCTCTCAACCCCTATACCATATCAACAGCTGTACTGGACAATTGACACATCTAATCCACAAGGAGGGCAGTGATATGGCTTGTGTGTGTATGTGTGAGTGTGTGTCTGTGTGCATGTGTGTGAACATCGCAATGGGAAAAAAGTGAAATATTCTAATATCCATGAAACTGGAAGGCACTTGGAAAACACGTATTCACAATGATATTAATATTTATGGTTTATTTGATAGGGACAGATCTAGTGCACATAGACTGAGAACAGCTGTTTGATGCAAGTAACAGTGTTTAAAGCGCATGCCAATTTGCCACACACGTCCTGTATTCACAACTAAATAATAGGCCTTGGGAAATAATCACTTGCACTTCAAATATGAACACTATCTGATGAAAGTTGAAGAGCAAGCATTTCTTCAAGACCCAGTTTATACGGTACTTGGTTGATTCAACTCAAGCCAAGGAAACGTACGACAGTAGATTAAAGTTAGATTGACACTCTTTTTTAAATTTCTTTAAAGAGAGGACGGTGAATTGGAGGATGGGGAAATAGACGACGAAGGCATTGGAATTGAAGAGGAAAAGGAAACCAAGGAGGCCCATGATGAAAAGGAGAAGGAGAAGGACGTGAAGGAGAAGGACGTAAAGGAGAAGGACCTAAAGGAGAAGGACAAGGAGCGGGACGACAAGGCTCACAGGCACTCCAGGAAACGGTACAAAAAGACGAGAGAGAAGCACAAGTCGAAGAGGAGACGCCGCGACCGGCAGAAAGTAAATAAATACGTTTGTTGTCAGATTTTTATTACAAATTATATTTACACAATGAGTCATAATGCCCTTGTTGTCCCAAAGTAGGTTCTCCTCACTCCTCACTCTCTCTCTCTCTCTCTCTCGCTCTAGCACCACTCTCCGTCCAGTGGGTCCAGCTCCGACAGCTACGACTCTGACTACGACCGGCCAGAGAAGCCCAAGACCCGGAAGGGCCAAGGGTCCAACCTGGAGTCTAATGGCCAGTCCTCTCAGGTGAGGCCCACAGGCACACTGTTTACTGTTTAACTCATGACATTTATAGATGTCATTAAGAAGCAGGTAGGATTGAGGCTTTTTGCTCAAGCAGGCCTACAGTCAGGTTGATGACCTTGCCCATGAAATCCATTACCCCATGGTTGTGAGTCGAGCACCCTAAACACCACACTATTCTGCTCCTCTAAACTAAATAAAGAAACACATATATGATAAATATATTAGACATAAATCTTGTATTTGCTCTTCCAAAAAGGCTTTTTAGTGAGGTATGTTTATTACTGTGTATTTAGTTATTATTACTGTATTCATAACGTGTTCATTTATGATTGAGTTACTGTATTTATTAGCTTGTTCATTCGTTTGTTTCTTTATTTTGTATTCATTACTGCATATTTATTAACCTTTATTTCTGTGTATATATTAACATTTATTTCTGTGTATTTATAAACCTTTATTTCTGTGTATTTATTAACCTTTATTTCTGTGTATTTATTAACCTTTATTTCTGTGTATTTATAAACCTTTATTTCTGTGTATTTATTAACCTTTATTTCTGTGTATTTATAAACCTTTATTACTGTGTATTTATTAACCTTTATTTCTGTGTATTTATTAACCTTTATTTCTGTGTATTTATAAACCTTAATTTCTGTGTATTTATTAACCTTTATTTCTGTGTATTTATAAACCTTTATTTTTGTGTATTTATATACCTTTATCACTGTGCCGTGATCTTCCCCAGCGCGGTCGGGAGTCCAGAGGCGGCCTGCACGGGACGTCCCAGAGGAAGTCCCCGCTGGTGAAGAGCGGCGACCTCGACAAGTACAGCGACTTCGGCAACGAAAAGTACGACTACGAAGGAGAGGACGACGACTACGAGGACGACAGCTCCGAGTTCCAGCCGTCCAAAGAGTCAGGGGGCTTCGGGGGCGGCCAGGGGAAGGGACGGCACGGCAAGGACCAGATGAAGAGGTCCAACCAGCGGGGTCTTCAGAAGCAACAGCAACAGTGTATGAGATACACACACACACATACTGGTGGATTAGAATAAGTAATAAGGGGTGAATTCTGGTTGCCGTGTTGACTGATTCAATATTAGAATGTAGTGTTTTGGTCCGATCTTTATCAACTGATTTGTTAAGATGTTTAATTTTGTGAGGATGTTTGTTAATATTATTTATCATAAAAAGTTCCCCTTCTTGGTTTCTGAAGGCATGTTTTGAAAGCACAAGTGTTGGCACTAGGCCTACCAGCTAGTGGTTATTAAACCGATGTGAACCCTTCCTAACCATCTAAGAAACAATAACATTAGAAGAACAATATAATCACTGGGTTATGAATTGGTGAGAGTGTGGATGTCAATGTGTAAGCTAGCCTAGAGTTGAACATCAGGACCCTGCTGACTTCTGGACTGTGTCCCCTGGTTTCAGTCGGTCCGAGGGGTCGAGGCAGGGGCAGCGCGTCAGGCAGAGGACGGGGGATGCTGAAGAACAAGAAGCTCAAGGGCAAGGGCTGGGGAGGAAGAGGGCGGGGCCAAGGGGGAGACCAGGGAATGGAGGGCGGGCCACAGGTAAGACACGCCTCCAACGGCCGAAAGACTACTGTGTGAATATCTTGGTAGTAAATGACCCAACAGTGCTATTTTTTCTTATAACCATCCGCAAAAAAGTGCAGAACACTTCCTGCTCTTTGTCAGAAAACAAACAGCAAATCACTAGTCTTAGTTTCTCACAATGCATGAGAGATTCTTCACATTTCACATTTTCTTCACATTTTGTGGATTAACGAATTATTTTCTCCCTCAGCATCCACAGGACGGAAAGAACTCTTTTCAGAAGAAACGACCAATCATGAGCAAGGAGTTCATCAACCAGCACACAGTGGAACACAACGGCAGATACATCTGCAAATACTTCCTGGAGGGTCGATGCATCAAGGTCCGTAATGATCATGTACAGTTAATACAGTGTTGGCTTGACAACACAGCTTTCAAAACCTGAAACAACTGTTTTAATTCAATGCTGCCATTCAGTGCCAAGCTGTGATCTTCAAGCACTGCACAAACATAAAGCACCACCTATTAGTTTACCAATATTGCTTTTTAATAACACCTTAAGAGTTCTGTAGTGTTCTGTTCCATGCTGTGCTATAGGCTTCCTGACCAGTGTTTCACAACCAGAATGGGTTTACTTTACGCTAAAACTATTTGCATTTGCTAACATATTAATACTTCCATATTAATAAGAACATATTAATACTAATATACTTTTGCAATGTGTCCTTTCACAGGGGGAACAGTGCAAGTTCGAACACGAACTCGTTGTGCCGGATAAGAAAAAGGAACTCTGCAAATTCTACCTCCAGGGTTACTGCAGCAAAGGAGATAACTGTATTTACATGCACAATATCCTTTCATATTCGCTGGATTGATACGTCATGACTGTCCAACTCTTTTCGTTCGATCACTGTTGTCTGGAATTGGGTGAATGCTGATTTTATTTCATTTGGCTGTGGCTTGATACAACTCCTTAACCTCAAATTGCACGCGAATATCCTTGCAAGTTCTTCCACACGGGAGCCAAATGTTACCAAGGAGACAACTGTAAATTCTCCCACGACTCGTTGAACGACGTGACCAAAGATTTGCTTGACAAAGTAAGATCAGAAAGGGAAACAACCATTTTACCTCGTGTTCCCCCGATGTCTGATATTGAATCCTTGGCTTGACGTGGGGGAAAGCAGATGTATGTGTTGGCTAACGTTCTGCTGACCCGCGGCATTCTAGATAATCAGCACCGAGGAGGAGAACGCTCACGAGGATGAGATCGAGCTGGAGAACCTGAGGAAGCAGGGCATCGCCCCACTGCCCAAACCTCCTCCCGGGGTGGGTCTGCTGCCCACGCCGGGCCAAAGCAGCCCCCAGGAAGCAGGGGCCTCTGGCCAGGCTGGGAAGAAGATCCCTTCTCTGTTTGAGATCAAGGTTCAGCCCACAGTGGATCTGGCGCAGAAGATCGGCCTGAGGTGACCGCTGAGTTATTTACAATCAAACCTGTGTAAAGTAAAGCATGCTTTAACTGTGAAGCATGCTTTCAGAATATTAACTCAACTCGAAATTGTATTCACAATGCAATATTATTTCTATGTTTCTTCAAGCGGATCCAAATTCTCTCCCGGAGGCCAGTTTGACGAGGAAGGCTCGGACCAGTTCGGCGGGGAATCCGAGGAGACGGAGCAGGGCGGAGCTGCCGTTCCACCGGGCTCCGGCGCCCCAGCCGGGCCTCCGCCAGAGTCCCCGGGGCCCATGGCCCATCCCAACGCGGGCCCACCGCCCGGGCCTCTGAGCCCGCCGGGGCAGCAGCCTCCACCGCTGCACGGCTACCCCATGCCGCCGCCGCCGTTCCCCCCCGGACAGCCTCCGCCCTTCCTGGGGAACAGACCCCCCATGAGCACCCCGCCCCCCATGAGCGTGGGGCCGCGGCCCCCCTTCCCTCCCATGCCGGACCTGCAGATGCTCCAGAGCCTGTTCCCCTTCCCCCCGCTGGGTCCGAACCCCGTGGAGCTTTTCAGCAATTTCCTCAGAAGCCAGACCATGTCCCAAGGAGGTACGTGAGTGATAACAGTGATAATGCCATTTTCCAGTTAACAACCATTCATATGAATCCCTCTCTCTCGTATTTACTTTCTGAACTACTCCCTCCCTCGTCTTAGTGGACCCCAGCGTGAGCTTCCTGCAGAACCTCCAGCAGCAGATGGGAGCTGAGTCCCAGATGCAGTCCTTACCGCCCGCGGTGCAGAAAGCTCTCTTTTTACACATAACACAACAGCAGCAGCAGCAACAGCATCCACCAAAGCCTCCACACCAACAGGGGATGGATCCCCAGAGGGGAGAGGCCCCGGAGGACAAAAGTTCCATCAGAGGTGAGTGTCCACGGCGCTTTAACTTTTCTTCCCCATAGTCTAGTGAATCTCAGTTGAATCTCACTCCGAATGAATGTGAGCGGACACAAAAACTGTTGTTTACTACATGCATGTAAATACAAAGTATCTTGAAATAGATGATGCGATCTATCTTTTCAGTAGATATTGACTGTAGTGTTTGATTTGATGATTGGCCTCACAGATGAAACCACCAACTGGTACTCGAGCGACGAAGAGGACGGGGGCTGCGTGTCGTCCATCCTCAAGTCACTGAAGAAGCAGAACGAGATGCACCAGAGACAGCAGAGCCAGCTCGGACCCCCCCAGCCGCCCCCGGCCACCCTGACCACGGGGGACCCCCGGCTGCTGAAGGAGAGGGCCCCGCCCAGCGACCCCCGGGTCAAGACGGACCCCCGGCAGCGACACCTGGACCCCAAGAAGGAGCCCGACGGCGCCTCGGACCCCCGGCTCGCAAGGGACCCCAGGAAGGTGAGACCCGCGGAACCGCCGAGCGCCTATCGCCAGCAGAAACACCCGCCTTCCTCCCACAAGCCCCCCGCCGGGGAGGACGACGAGGAGGGCGAGCGGGAGCTGCGGGACAGGGCCACGCTCATCCCCCTGGACCCCGGGCCCGGCATGGTGCTGAGGGACCCCCGCAGCCAGCTCCAGCAGTTCAGCCACATCCGCGTGGACATCCTGCTCCAGAGGCCCGCCTTCGCCGACGCGGTGGTGTGGGGCCCCGAGGACCTGCTCCCGTCCCTGGTGCCCAAACAGGAGCACTCCATCAACCTGCCCCTGCCGCCCCTCATCGCCGACGCCCAGAAGAACCGCGTCAACCTGCTGGAGCCCCCGCCCAGCCACACGCCTGCCGCCATCGACCCCAGAGCGGTGGCGGCCCGCCTCAAAGAGGGCGTGGTCCGGATGCCGCCCTCCAGGAACCTGGAGAGCCGGTCGTCCATGGAGAGACCCCTGGACCCCCGGCAGCTCAAGGCTCTGGACCCCAGGATCAAACGCACCGGGAGCCTGGACTCCAAGCCGCCCCTGCAGAAGGAGGGCTCCTCCCCCGGGGGAGGGGCCGTCGACCCCCGGCTGCAGAGGGCGTCGCCGGGCTCCGCTCCCGCCGTCCGGTCAAAACCCGAAGCGGAGAAGCTGCCTCCCTACGCCCCCCGCCTGGCCTCCTCCACCGGCGGAGGGCTGGAGAGCCCCACCGCCCTACTCGGGGGCATCAGCCTGTACGACCCCCGCCAACACAGCACCGAGCACGCCCAGAAGGAGCAGACGGAGGCCCCTAAAAAGACTGGGATCCTCAAACACCACCCCGTCAAGAAAGACAATACACCGACCACGCCGACACCGCCCCCACCACCGACACCTCCACCACCCTCCTCCTCCTCCTCCTCACGGTCGCCAAGTCAACACAGGGGCCCAGCGGAGGAGAACAGGACCGCTGACTCGGCATCGAACGGCTCCCTGCCCCACCACCACCACCAGTCCCCCGGGGCTCTCACCCCCGGGCCCCCCGTGGCGGCCCCGGTCTCCCCGGTCAAGCCCCCTGCCGTGCATATCCTCCCCATCCAGACTCTGGCCGTCTTGACCCGACCCCAGTACGCAGATCCCCGGCAGGCCAAGCCAGGGGGTCAGGGGTCAGCGGCACCACCAGGTGACACGGAGGACAGCAAGGAGGAGCAGGGGAAGAAGAAGGTGGAGGAGGGGAAGGCGACGGAGGAGGAGGAGAAGAAGAAGAAGGAGGGACCCCAGGAGGAGGCGGGGGCCGAGATGGACGATGACAGGACACTGAAGGACGTGTTCAAGACGTTTGACCCAACCGCCTCCCCTTTCTGCCAGTGAAGACTGCAGAGACCGAAGAGAGGGTTGTGCTTATGTAAATATATATATGCTTTGTATATTGTCGTTTAGACTCACCTCGCGTTCTTTTAAGGAGCTTTACATAAATCTATTTATTTCTGTATATAGCTATGTGTGTCAAATGCCACTCAGTAGAATCATTTGCTATCTATCATGAGACACATTTGTAACACAATACAACGTTGTCCAGTGTTGTTTAAATGTTGATTTTATTACAAGCTACTGGCCTGATGGCTGTATATACTGGACTTTGGGTTTTGGCTATTTCTATGGATTGAATTCAAATGAATTGGCTTGGATAGTTAAGGGACTGAGAGATACAGCCTAGCAAGGGAGAAGGTGAAGTATGAATCTGTAACTGCAGTTTTTAACACTTTTGTATGACTTTTCATGTTACGGACCTTTATTGGATATTCAGTTTTGTGATATAGCATAACAGTCCTTTTTGTAGAACATTCACCGTTTTTTTTACACCGTTTTCTTTGCACATATGATGCAAGTTATTTGTCAATGGCTGAATATTTTATTGGTTTTGTGTTTTTGTGTTTAATAAACCAGCAGATTACTTTTGTTTTGCTTGTTTTCATACTGGATTAGTTTGAAGATTAGTACTGGTTTCAATATTCAATTTATGTCAAAGTTGGCTCCTCATAAACTCATATTGAGTTATTATTCTACAATTGATTCATTCAGGTAAAGTTTGTTTTCTTTGCGTTTGTCATTGTGTGCTGCTACCTTTGTTAAAGAGTGCAAGTCCAAGCTATATTCTGTTTGTGAGCTCCCAAATAGGTTCAGAGAATTACTTTTGTCACATTCAGTGTGATGTTGATGAATTGTGGATATTATTTTTCATGCTTTAATTTCAGTCATCCCGGCTATGGAAGAAGCCTACATATTTCAATGCCTTTGTTAACTATACCATTAATGATATTAAAGACATTTAACTGTTTACACTTGGTGACATGAATAGGGATTTTCAAGGGGTTTCAGATCTTCTCGTTCATACTCGGTTGGTACTTTAAGCACAAAGGATCCAAGCTCATTTGCGCTGTTCAGTGCCCCACACGCAACCATAGGAAGTCAAAGAGTTACATAGTGCTGTGTGCCCTGAATCCCATCTCAGCCATTTTAGTCTACGTTACCAAACGTCCAATAGCAAACCTCAATTTAGATCCTGAGCACATTTCTAACATAACATATTCGCTAAAACTGACTTTGCTGTAAGGGATCTGACTAAAGCGAGGCGACTTTCTGATCTGCCGTTGCTTTCCCATGAGCTGATTCTGTGCGCACGTTGGAGTGTTACAGATGAGGCAGGATATCTATCAGCTGACAAACGCCGATAAGACGACGCCAACTCCTCTTTCTCCAGTCTCCCAGGCTGCGGTTCTTCCTTGCATCTTGCAGCAGGTCTAATGGGGTATGGATATTACATTAAACCTGCGCTATGTAGCTTGTCTACAGCAGTTATTAAAACAAATCTCAACTAGAAAGTTCCTTAAGAATAAAACGTGCCTATCCACGAGTCAATACAGGGATCCTGCTTATATTTGTTTCTATAAATCTTTTTATTCTGGTACCCCACCCCCAATAGGAAAACGTCATTATAAAGCAATAACTGTAGCAACAACTCAAGCCACTAGAGACCGCTAATGAGAAAACTTACATAGTCAGTAATTCCTCCATTGTATTTTGTATCATTCTAATTGCTCATTGTATCTTGAGTGATGAAGGGGCCAGGCTAGGGGCCAGGGGCAGCGGGGAGGTCCTCCTCAGACCCAGGTCGTCGGTCTCGGGGTTGGAGTTCTGCTGGGCTCGGTGGATCTGGAGGTTCCTCCTCCACTGGAAGCAGAGTGCTGCGGCCTCTGCGCCGTCTGAATTGGGCTCAGGCTGCCTCAAACCCTGGCAGGAGAAGACAAATGTACGGACCGGGGGCTGGTGAAACACAGGGTGTCGCATTTGCTCTGTCTCATGTCCCATGTCTGACTCACTTACTCTTAAACTCTTAAAGAGACAACGACGCGGCAAATGTGTGACCGATGCTCTAGTCCTTACTATTGTAGTGGCCTATGCGTTTAAAATGGGAGAAGCTGAACTGCACTTCTATTTCTGGTCTTAACTTTATTGATCAGCAACAACGAAGATATATAATACTCCACTAATTCAACAAAAAAAATTGATATTTTTCTGTTTACGTTTTGTAGGTAAAGCAAAGCAAAATCAACATCCAACCCCTTGGAACCTGCTCACGTAGCCCCACATGACGCACCCCTGGTGGAGAACCACTGCGCTACAGTACCTTAATGCAGGCCGTCTCTGCTGCATGCACCCCCTGCAGCACAATCTTCAGCAGGTTCTGCGCGTTCTTCACCAGAATCTCATCGGACGACTTGCACCCCGGAGTCACGGCATTGACGCTGCACACGCAGACGTAAGAAAAACCAAACAATGAACCTCAATACATGTGGTCCATGACAGTGGACTCAGGAGGTTTTGGGGCATCGCACGCTCACCTGGAGATGATGCTGAGCTGGTTGGTGATGGTGAGGATCTGCTCGACGATCAGGGACAGCTCTGCCGTACACTGCTTATCCAGGCAGTGGTCGGCGATGACTCGGACGAACTGTGTGATGGACTGGCAGTTTGCTGTGACCTCTTTAGCCGTGCCAACGAAGGCCTCTTTGTTCTGGAGAAAAAAAACAATTTTTTAGGTGAGAATAACGCACAATGTTAATGATTGTTTATCTTGTTTTGAGTATATCTTCATGAAAATACACAAATACATATAATAAATACAATTGAACTTGACATAAAAGTTGTATTCAGATATAATGTATTTTAGTTCTTGTAAATTACCACTTATTATAGTACCTCTTCACATGAATTAGCAAGATGTAAAACGTTTATTTTGTAAACATTTCATGATTATTGTCATAATAATATCACTCAGTCACACATGACTAATGGAACGATCCAATGGAAAGTGGGGGTCATCACCGCTATTGGCCCCTTCCTCCTCAGGTATTGTGTCATGTAATATATCTTGTCAGCCATCTGCCTGGTGACCTGGACTATTCTGTTGTCTTTGGGGTCCCAGCTTTCAGTCTCTTGCTTTAGAAACAGTGAGGTGTAGGCGAGGGAAGACGCTTCTCTGCACACCGAGAACCCAGACTTATCCTGAAGACAAAGTGTGAGTGTGAAGCAAAATACATAAGTATTGTACTGAATTATTTCACTATGAAAATCTTTAATAAACAAAACAAAAGAGGAAACCTCACATGTCTTTTGAGATAGTCTTCTTTCACCGTGATAGCTTCAGACATTCCCATATTTGCCGCGTCTACGTTTTCTGCATGGCTTTTAGGCCAAGTTGTGAAGGTTGTGGCCGTCGGGGTTTTTCCTTCCTTTACCTCACAGGCAGGTGGCACTAGCCCACCGCGAGCTGCCTCTGGCCCAATGCCCTGCAGAGCCATCCTGATGTGATCTTTAGCCTGCTGCTGAATCCCGTCGGTCTTGAGGATCTCCTCTGTGACATAGCGAGCCTTGGCAGACCAGCACTGTATCTGAACCTCGAGGCTGAGGCTGTCAGAGACAAAACGAGTCTCCACGATCAGCCGGGCCCTGCTCACTATGTCGGAGATCTGAAAAGACAGGTGGTCGTTGACGGAGCGGAGGTTGCTGCGTGCGCGTGGGTCACGCACATAGTTCAAGCAGTCCTCCACCTTTTTGGCGGCAGATTTGACGTTTTCAAAAAGTTGCTGCGCTGCGGCTTCAAATTGCCGCTCCGCTAATTCTGCCGTCTTCTCGTCCGTTATGTGTTTGGCTGCGTTTTCAGCAATGTTGACAATATTTTGAATCGTGTCGACGTAGTCCTTGTTTGTTTTACCCAACTGGCCACACAAAACTCTCAGTTTAATCAGAAGACCTCTTTGGAAGAATTCAGACTTGGTGAGCTGCACCACACTTTGCACAAGGCTGAACTCCTCCGCAACCTGTAGGTAGTTCTCGGTTAGTGTTTTGAGTTCTTCCTTGATTTCAGTGAATTCTTTAGCCTTGTGGGCACTTTTACAAATCTGACTGGTTAGCCTCGCAGCCTCCTGGATCCGTAGTGAGTTTTCAGACATTGTTGACAGCTTCTTTTGAACAGACAGCTGACTCACCGCACTCGACGGGCCCAAAATCTTATCCAGAGACTTTAACAGAATTTGCATCGACAGAGCCCACAGTACGCACGGTCCCTCCAGTTGATCTACTGGACCTTTCAGTGCACTGGAGAGTTCTGCCAGGAGCCTGCTGTTGTTCTGGGCCTTGTTCAGCTTGCTGTGTAAAACAGTAAAACTCTCTGAACCTTGCGGGGTCACGTCAGACCTTGTGAGGAGTTGGACAACGTCGGCAGATAAACTGATCACCTCAGAGAGTTGCTCGGTGGCCGTGGCGGCCATGTTGTGTGCGGTGTCACGGACCAGGGCGTGAATGGCGTGGTACCAGGAACCGGCCACCGGCAGTAGCAGTTTGCGCATGTTGTTGATCAGGTCCGAAAACTGTGCGCTGTGCTTGTAAACTCCCTCTGTGCTCATCGCCGAGCTCATCGCGGTCTCCTGCGCTGTCTGGACCAGCAGTGGTGTGAGGGATACGAGCTCTGCCCTGAAGCCATCTAATGACTGGGAGTCAATTGCATCAACAATACAGGAGGCGTCCTTTGCTGCTTGAACGTAACAGTTTGACAGCTCCAGGACAGCAGTGCATACCAGGTTGAGGCCTGTCACATCTTTCCCTTTAGTCACAGTCACCACTTCATACAGGAGGGGCAGTAGATCAAAATCCACAAGCCTGTGGATTAGGTTTGGCTTCTTTGAGACAGCTGGCACCATTAAATCAACCCTGTCATATTTACGATACGCTGCCGTTTCTACAGTTTCCCCTGTTGGCTCTCCTCCAGGTTCCGTTTCAGTCTCCCTCTCCAGAGCAGAGGAGAGGAATCCAATGTTGAAGGGATCGTCATTGCCCTGAACTTTAATATCCAGGTCTTCTTCTTCAGGCTCAGGGGAAGGAGGAGGCGAGACTACCTGCTCCATGCGGACATCCTCTCGGAGCGGGCTGAGGAGATGTGGATGCTGCTGGCCATCCAGTCCCTCTCTGAGCACCTTTACCTGCTGAAGTGCTGTGGTAACATGGTCCGAAAAGTACGGATACACCTCCACGTTTAAGTCAGGCCCAGCCAACATTTCACTGACAGACCCTTCCACTTTGGTCTGGGCCGTTCGTACCTGCTTCAGCAGAACCAGGAGTCCGTTCCTGTAGATGGGGTTATCACTCCTGTCCAAGTGCCGCTTCACAGAGTCCACCACCTGTCTCAGGTGACAGTTGAAGTGCCTTGCGTTCTGCGCGAACATCTGATAGTGCTGATCTTTGTACGCCTCATCACATCCACGGCGGTCGTTCACCAACTCATCGATTGCGACGCTGGTGAACTCCCGTACATCCAGCACATCGCTGAGAGCGTCTAGCAGCTGACTGCTCTCCTCCTCCCATCTCTCGCCGAGCTCCTGGAGTCTGTGGACCGCTTGCTGTGGATCATCTCCCGGCTCCAGAGAAAAGGAGGCGATCCAAGCGCGGAGTCTGGTGAGAGAGATACAGGAGCTTTCCACATTCTCCATACTCTTTGCGTCAAACGCCATTGCCGATACAAAACGAGCAACTTCTATAAGTCTGTCCGTATACGCTACGAAATCCTCAAGAAGTGGCTGGAGCAAGTCCAGGTTCATCTCGGTAGGGGAGTCCACATCCAGGGTTTGCCTCACATTCCCAAGTTCTTCAAATAAGTCAGATACTGAAAGAAATGCATCCAACACTTGATATAGGACAGTGGCCATCAAGTCTTCATCAAGCATTTCTAATTGCTCTTTTAATAAAGTAGATACATTCTCGATATGGTGCCAAGGGCTGTCCGGATCCGCTGACAGTTTGGATATGGCTATTATTTCCGACCAGAACTGTAGAATATGTTGACAGTGACTGACTACTCTTCGCTGTAAGTTGCAGCGGGACGAGTTTGCCACTAGCATACAGTGGAACACAAGATCACGCACCATGCTGTCCAATCCATTGCTTCTAAACAAGTTGATGGAGAAGGTGTCCAGCATCTTCAGCAGACTGTTGCGTCTCCCGGTGTAAAACCCAAAAGGACCATGGGATCCCGGGTCACACCTGCTGTGGAGGGTATCTATGATGTCCTTTACAGAGCTCTCCACCTTGTTGAGGATGTATGTTTTGGCCAGCTGTGCCTGCTCGTTGCTGGGGTGTTTGATGGTCGCGACCATAGCGGTGTGCAGCATGGAGATGCACTTGCTCAAGGTCCCCAATGAGTCCAGCAGACTTTGGGCCTGTCTGGGATCCTGTAATGACTTCGCCCTCTCGACGGTGAGGCCCTTCAGGAGCAATAGAGCGTCGGAAAACTCCTGAAATGATTTGAGCAGAGTCTTGGTATCCAGGGAGCAACCCAGCTGGGAGAGACACTCCAACACCTGGGCTGCAGTGACCACTATCCTCCTCACGGTGGCGTCATCGCTCACTAATAGGACCTGTATGAGAGAAGTTGAACCACAGTTGCCACTTTGTAACTCTTTCAATATATTTTTGTAGCACACTTGAAATTGTTTGCACAAACGAATACATTTTTCCAAGGTTCAAAGAAACACACACACACACACACACACACGCATATAAATATTTATCTCTGGGAAAACTTAAAAAGCTTAGAATAATAAATAAAGTTCAGAAGAAACTCTAAGGAGCGATGGAAAAGCCAGACTACTATCATGTTATAGCCATTGACAAAGACCCGATGATGGCTTGACAAAAACAGAGCTGCGGTGATTTACAGCTTTTATTGCACAAAAGCTTCAGACGTTACACATGTTCTATGTAGACGGCCAACCCATTTAATGCTGCCAAAAACGGCAACTATAAACTATGGCCATAGATATAGGACATTCATATTCCACTTATAGATGTTTATCTTTCAAATGTTCAATTCAAACATATTTATTACATTTGGGTATATAGTCAATCCTACTGTACTTTGACCACTCCCAGCATGACGTTTTGCGTGGCTGTGATGAGTTCTTCCCTGTGCTCGGGCAAACTGGGCTGGATGCTAAGCTTCTGGGATACCAGCAACACATGCTGTCCAGACACTGTCACTGCTTCCAGCAGAGCAGACATCTCCATCCTCGTGACTTCATCCTCGGTCTCATTCATCAGCCTAGGAATAAACCAAACCAGGTGTACATCTGATAATGTAGGCCCTACCGAACATGTGTCATCTATCAAATGAGAACATTGAAGCCCTGCTAATAAAAACTGCTAACATAACGTGATATTGGCATCGTAAGCGTGTTCATCGTAAGCACCCTTTTTCCCTGTTCCCTTAAACACCACATACCTGGACGCTTCCGACGCCATGTTCTCGGTGGCTTTGGCCACGGCATGGGCAGCTCCCTCCAGGTGGAGGAACTGCTCGGGATCCTTAGCGTTCTCGCATAAAAGTACCAACAGACACAGGTGGCCGGCGATGGGAGCCACTACCTGCTCTACCGCCGCGGTCTTGATCAGGCCGTGATCCATTACGGACGCCATTGGAGGAAGCAGCCGCAAGTCAATTCCACACGTTAGACAAAGTAGCGTTGTTGGTGCCTATTGATGTCGGCTTGTTTGCGTGTAGGCCTACTCACTGACATCAATTAGTAATGCATTTTACTGCAATGGAAATGGACCTCAGGGTTTCATAGCAACCAGAGCCGGATGACCAACAGCTATCATATGACCATGTGGTATATAACTTGGTCATAGCCTAACGTTACTTATATTATATATATAACTCATGTAAACTGAAGCTGTCAAATAGACATAGGAACCATTTGAAGAATGGGACCGTTTCTAATCCACGCAACACAACAATTATAAACAGTGTAGGCTAGTGCACATGTCCGTCCAAGTACATTATATTCGTGGAATTGTTTGCATTGTTTTTATTTCAGCTTTTGATCCTATAGGATTAGGCCTACAGTCCAGTGGAAAAGAGGGGTTTCCAGCAGAGGCCACTATACACCACAAAAAGAACAGAGGAAGCCAGAAACGATAACTCCCCCCAATAAATTCACCAGGACGCCACGCCATTCCATTGTAACATTTATCACGAGATAAATATACATCTTTAAAGTTTAAACATCAAAATATAAAGCACACTCTAATGCAAATGATCTTCAGTGACAGTAGTATAATCAAAACCCCAAAAAACAATACATATGTAATGATGGTGACAACATACATACACACACAAAATAATCTATCCATCACAGTTAAAAAAAAACAAGAACAAAAACAAAAGTCAAGTGTATTTTCTGCAAACACGTACAGAGATGACAAGAACAGGGTGCAGAGGGAAGATATGAATGTGCACAGTATACACCATGCCGGTGGAATATAGTGAAGGGTTGAAATGAACGTAGGCTTATTTGTTCCAAGTCCGTAAAATAATCCTTGCAGCGTGATAGGGTTCCAAGCCATCAAAAAAGGTGGACAATAAAGTGTCTTCTTTTAGCACTAAAGTTTGGTGAGTGCTACATAATTTTGTCACTCCAAGAGAAACACATTCAAATATACTTAATCTTGTTCTTTGGCATTGCACATTCAAAATCTGGCTCCAGGGTGTCTTGAAAAAATACAGCTAAACCCCTTGTTCAATTAAAGGGTTTAATTTAATCCTTCAATATCCCCGGAACAAACATAACTAACAAAAAAAAAAAAGATTATATATTTGGAAATGTCGAACAATCGAACAAAACACCATTGGCTGCAAATTCTCTTTTACACAAATGGACACTGTCAACGTTTTGCTCTAATGGGACATCCATTTACTACACATTCAAAAAAACACCGGATGTAGCCCCAACATTTGAAAAGACATCAGAGCATGCGGTGTTCAAAACAGGTTCATGTGCGGCCTGGTGCCTTTCTCAGTTTAACGGTGGCAGATTTTGAGGGCGCTAACATTCCGACGTGTTGACTTAAAAATGAGTGTTTCCCATGAGGCTGAAAGCACTAGTTTGTGTGTAGTGATGGAGTGGCACACATTCCCACCTATTTTTAGGGGATTACTCATGCCAGGGGGCCTCTATAAATGTAGGTAGACTTCCCTCCCAGACTTTCATCTGCCCACGGGGACTCGAAGTATCTCACATTTCTCCCTAAGCCTTAAGATTCTTCTAACACAAAACAGTATTATGTCGCCGAAAGTTTAAACTGCTAGAGTACAATATCACAGACATGTGTATACCACAGAAACACAATCAAGCAGATTCTTTGGACGTAGGCTACACCAACATCATCAAACGTTTAACGCAAACTCCAAAGACCAACAAATCACGTGTTGTTTAGTCTGCAGAGGTTTCAGAGTTTGTTTACCAGCGACAGGTTTGTTGTTGGGTTCAAGTGTATACCAGTGCTGCAACAGTTCCTCACAAGAGCCGCATTTGATATGGTCCTTTCTCTCTCTCCATTGTACTTTCAAAGTTGTTTTTTTTGCGGTATTCAAATCCTGCCGACAGCCATGGTTACTATTGTGTATTTTTTGGGCCTCTTCGCCAAATGGTAATTCCTTCAAATATCACTAACACAAACCCAGGTCAAGAGCCTAACCCCAATGGAAAAGGAATGCTTGCATTGGGAGGTCACAAACCATTCAAAGATATAGCCTTTTTTTTTTTTCTTGCGTGGGGGAAAAAGAGATCAATAGATAAGCGATAACGTGGAATCAGGAATAGTACAGAGAAGATACAATCTTTGGCTGGCAGCCAGCGCTGAATATATAAACGGACCAATCATACATCGTTCACAGCCTCTCTTTGGCTTGCAAAAGATAAACCATGGATCCAACAACACATCTAACCCTATCATACATCAGTGCTTTTAAACATATGCTAGATTCAGATTCAGTATGGTCATCATTGAGAAAAAACAACCCCTCCTCCCGTCCTCAATCGTTCTTGAAGGCCAAATTTGGTATTTTATATGTAAAAAAATAAATGTGCTATTTAACACTGCCCTGAGGGATCTGTTGTCCAATAATACCTATTTCATTCCAACAACCCCAGAAGGATGTCGACCTCCATCGTCAGCTCCACACGGCAGGGCTGGGCGTTACCTTCCGCTGGGGGGGGGGGGGGTCCTCTGTCTCTGGTGACAACACATGAGCGCCTCACCAATGTCTGTTTCCTGGACCCCGGTGCCCCCAGCGGAAAAATAGCAGGTCTCCAGAAAATATGGAGAATATTTGAGTTCTCTCTTCCACATATGGAAGACTGAGAGGGGCTGTGATCCCCACTGGATTGTCTGGGCTGAGGTGGGGGAAGGGGATCAGCGGTGCCACATAGGGTCAGTTCGGTGACGCCACTACCCCACCCACACTCGCGTTGTCTCCCCCGCCCCGCCCCCACCCACCACCGCCCCAAATGCGCACTCTCAGTGGTCGTTGTCCATCCAATCCCAGCTCTCGTCGCTGTCCTTCCTGTTCTTTTCCGCCTCGATGATCTCCCTGTAGCGTCTGCGGAAGAAGCCCATCTGCGGAGACGGAGACACAGAGAGAGAGGCAGCGTTGGTAGTCAGGGGCCAGTGGATATCCAGTCAGCTGTTCCCTAGCTGCTGGTCCCATGTCTGGAGACTTCACTGTTTGTTTGTTGTTGCTTTTTTTTTATCATTTATTAAACGAAAACAACATATGCTTTGAAAACAGTCGAACAATAATGGAAAACCAATGACCAATGATTTTTTTTGGATGAATTTCCGACTTCCATCAAAAAAACAAACACTTTAACACAAAAAACACTATGACACAAACATTCCACCACAGGGTGAGTGGAGGTGGAGGGGGACAGAGCAAGAGTGCATCAAAGAGACTAAAGATAAAGCAACAGTGGGGACACAAATGTCCGTCAAACTGCCTTTTCCCCCCACAACTCCATTCATTTATCTGCGCTGCAGCAACCCCAATAACACCCGTTTCTTGATAACAAAGAAAAACCCACCCATGGCTCTCCTCAGGCATTTCCTGAAAATAGCAATACAGGACATGTGCTTTGCTTGTAAGACAGGTTTATTTTGGCAAGGCCCAAGGAGAAGGGGGGTAAAGGGGG
>JAOPJO010000043.1:3652650-3662650 GCA_027123675.1 Molva macrophthalma | reverse complement strand
AGGGAGGGAGGGAGAGAGGGAGCGAGAGAGAGGGAGAGGGAGAGCGAGAGACATAGAGTGAGAGCGAGCGAGTGAAATATAATCATGACACCTTGTTTGGTTACATTTTCTTTCACCTGAGCTCATATTTGAAACTTTTTCTACCAACCCTCAAGAGAGAAAGAAACGAGAGAAAAAGACAGAAAGAAAGAAAAAAAAGACAGAAAAAGAGAGACGGACAGTGAGTGAGCAAGAGAGCTATGGAGCTAGACAGTGAGAGCACAAGTGAACTGGGGAGAGCAGTGCAAAGAGAGATAGTGACAGGGGAAGAGAGATAAACCAGAGGAGTGACAGCGAGATGCAGTGAGCGAGTGAGCGACAGACAGACAGACAGACGAAGGAAGAGGAGGAGAAGGAGAGTGAGGGGGGGTGATAAGAGACTCACTCGGTCAACAAACTCCTGCTCCTTCAGCCTTGCCTCGCTCAACAGAGTGTTCCTCTCAGCCAGCTGAGCCTGCGGCCGGTGGGGATGACCGGGACGGCACAAACAAACACCATTAAAGTGGAGCACTTGAAGGGGGATGATGCACCACAGACACTTCCATTACTACACACAAGGGGCCCATTGATGGTGCTGGGTCACCAAACAAGCCACTGATAAAGAGGTAATGTAAGCATGGTTACAAAGATGGATAGACTGATATTAAAGCCAAGATGCTCACCTGCAGTTCTTCTATGCCCATCTGAAACAAGGAAAGGGAAGATGTTCAACTGTTGGGTCACTTAATGGAAATATTGAGTCTGGTTTGGGTTTATGGGTTTTATACATTTAGCAGCTTTTGCTTCCCAATTCTGCAATGGCACATTTTGAACACCTGGCTTTAAAGACTTTAATTGACCCTAATTTGTCCGACCACACATTCACATTTCTCTTTTTTAATGGGAATACCACCATATAACACCACATAACACCAAATGACTATGTAGGCTAGAAATTAGGGCAGGAATCTTAATGATCAAGTCCAGAGCCATTACCCTAATCAGAAGAGAGTCCAGCCAACGGATGCTAAGCAGTAGCCAAACTAAAGTCTGACAAACAAACAGGGGAGTATAGACACCCAGTCTTAACACTGGCTATTCAGCCCAGTCTCCTGAGCATGTGGCCTGCTGTCTACAGAGGATATTTGTGAGACCCTGAGCGAGAGGAGGCCTCTCGGAGCATAAACCCGCACAATCCCCCATGAAGTGATTACGTCACCTGAATAGCATGCAGTGAAAGTAAAAAGACTGCTAGGACTCTCTGGGAATCAGTGCCTTGGGAGTTTAAGCGTCGTCTATATATTATAGATACGTTAAACAGATATGTATATTTACATCTGCGACGGGGTCTCAGGAGCTCCACGCCAGCTGGGTAAAAGCGATCTGGCCCGCTACCCGGAGCGCAGACTACGCATGAGAACCTTCTCGGGAGTATAAATCCTAAGGCTGGCGGATCAGCAGCGCCGACGATAATTGGTAACAGGGATCCAGGCTAACTGAAGCCCCGCAGCCTCCCGTGTTCCAGTAAGAGCATTCCAGACTGATTCGAGTGACCCTCGGAGCATCCGGCGCGCGCTGGAGAGTCGCCCGCGCCGGCGGAGACACAGAGAGAGAGAGAGAGAGAGAGAGACCGGGATCCTCGCCGGAGAGGATGCAGACGAAACGTCCCGCAACTCACCAGAAGGAATCTTTCAATTATGACGAGGGAAAAAAGGGGGACAGAGCGGGGGAGAGAGCGGATCTTAAGACCTGTTAAACCTGTTGGAACTAAAACCGTCGAATTGTCCAAATAATAGGACACCTTGAGGGAGAGTCGGAGAATGCGGGAGACGGAACACTCCTGTGTGGGAATGACTGTCCAAATAAGTAATGGATCCATCAGACTTTGTATGACTTACAAACTCATGCTCAGAGTGAGTACAGAGGTTACAGAAGCACTGCCATTCCATCTTCACGTGGACACCGTTTATGACTTTAACAGAATCCGATAGTTAATAATAGTAATAGCCCCCACCGGCCTGCTTTCCTTAGAAAGTCAACTATTGATCAAATACACGCTTCAGTCGATTCCACAACAGACAATGGCTATGGGCAACTACACGTGAACCTGTGGGGTCAAAGGTCAAACAAGGTACCTCAGAATCATCACCAGCCCTTGCTTGCAGCATAAACATGGCTGAGTCACTTCCTATGTGTCATCGGAGCATCACTGACCAAGTATTTAGATTATTGCCCAATTCGTTCTTTTAGACCTCCTGGCTTCCATTTGTTTAGAAGAGAGTTTCAAACAAAGACAGCTTAAGCTGCCCACTGTGTTCCTGAGCCTTACAATATGGGCTACAGAAGACCAGAATATAAATAGGTCAAATTGTTTATGAACCATTATACCACAGTCTTCATCCCGATTGGTCAATAACATTCCAACGGTGTTCATTCAAATTTCGTTAACGGGACACCCCTGACTTTTAACAGTTCCGAATCAATGAGCTACAAATCCAACATTTACAACAATGGTCATATAAATCTATTGACCAGATAGTTCCATGACAACGCAAAAACAATATGCTCAAAGCACCGTGGGAGAATATTTTGATTTCAGCAGATTAAAGTAAATAAAAAGCCAATAAAGTTATAGATGAAAGTAACTAATATCTAATCAGTGTTTGGAACTGTGTTATTAGCCATTTATAAACCACTCCAGGATGTCCCGTTATTGGAAAATAATGTAAGGTAATGTATGTAATGATTTGTAATGTGTGTGTGTGTATGTGTATGTGTATGGGTATGTGTGTGTGTGTGTGTGTGAGAAAGTTAATCTTGATATTAGCCCTATATTTTCTTCTCGGGCCAAAATAGTCAAATTATTCAGTCGACTGTCTGTGATTGCCGTTAAATGAAGTGTTGTACCACGTAACCAAAACAAAATAATACATGTTTATAGATATATATATAAATAAATAGGTGCAGTACCTGCAAAACCTGTTCATATTTCTGAACAGTCCTTTGCAGGTCATCGTCCTTCTGCGCAAGCAGCTTATGAAGCTGGCTGACTTCTTCCCGGTTGCTGGTAATAAGCTCAGCTTCCACACACTGAGCCTTCCCTGTTGAAGCAAGCCAAGAAGAGCTGGTCTTAGCATACGGAAACATTGCATTCATTATCCTAACCCACTAGAAAAGTGTTTCTGGAACGTGACAAGAACGGACTATTTTGAAACAACTTGGTTTTTCGGAACGTGATTTCCTAATTTCTCATTAATCATGGTTTGTTTATTTAGTTCTACACATCGTCTAGGATAAAAGAGATTGGTTTCCAACCGACTGTTGAACATCAATGTCAACCAAAATGCGGCAGTGAATAGTTTGTTGAAGACGCACATTACATTAATTATAATGTGCATACATACATTCTTTGTAATCACAGCACATCAGATCAATCACTGCATACCAAACAACATTGTTTTTACAGTATAACATAACAATGGTGAAGCACACTTTTTCAAAAAAGCGCTATTTTTTGTGAATGAAGTACTACACTGCACACTTACCAATAGTCTCCTTTACTGTCAGTTCAATCTCCCTCTCCTTTAGAGCCATTTGTGTGTTGAAGTCCCTCATGAGCTGCTTTAGAGCAGAGTTTTGCTTCATTTCCTGATCTTCCAACTCCAACCTGGAACAGAACGATCACGTGAATACAGCAGAAATACTCTTGCAACCAGACGATTTCTTTTGTTAATATACACATTAATTTCTACCTGGACTTACTTCAGATTCTTGTCATTCTCCTCCACCAACTCCTTCTTGAGGTGGTCGAGATCCTGCTCGTGCTCTCTCCTAAGCGACCGGAAATCTTTCTGCAACCTGGTGAAGTCTTTTTGGATTTTCTGTTTCTCATTCTTGACCTCAGTCAGTTTCTCCTTCAAGGACTCCAGAGACTCTCCGTCTTCATCTCTCTGTTCTACCTTCTCCACTCTCGGGGCCTGCACTGTACTGCTTTGTTCCATCCTCACCACATCGTCCTGCTGCACCAGAGTCTGCTTCTCCAAGGAAACCATGGCGACCTGTTGTTGATTAAGCCGAGCTTCCCTCTCGAGGAGCTCTTCTTTCAGATGACCTATTTCGGCAACAAGGTTTCTATTCTGCTCCTCTGCTTCATGAAGTCTTTCTCCAAGTTCGTCAAGTTTAGAGGGAGTTTCATCCACCTTGGCAACGAGAGTGGCCGTTTCATCTCTCTGAAGTAACAAGATTTTCTCCTCGTATACGCATTTCAACTCCTCTAAAGACTTGTCCTTCTCTAGCCTCTGCTCGCTCTTAGTCTCTTCGAGGCGTTTCTCATGATCTTCTTTAAGCTTTCCAAGTGCTTCCTCAAGGTTTCTTCCCTGCTCTTCTAAGGTCTCTATGTGCCGCTTGTTTCCCGCTTCCCTTTCATTGATTTCCTCCAAGCTTGACTTCAAAGACTGAACGATATGCTCTTTTTCCTCAAGCTGGGATGTTGACTGTTTTTTAAGCTGTCCAATTTTCTGCTCAGCCTTCTTTTTGAGTTCTGCCATTTTCTTTGCACTCTCCGCAGACAGCCTCTCTTCAGTGTCCTTCAGGCTTTCCTCCTTGCTCTTCAGTATGTCGCTTCTCATCTTCTCAAACTCTACCCGTTGAGCCTCAAGCTCCAATTTACAAGTGTGGTTCTCCTTCTCCAGGATGTGCAGCTTGTCCGCCGTCGCTTGGAACAAATGGCCGTTCTGCGTGAACTGCTCCTGTGTCTGCTGTAGCTGTTCTGTGAACTCTCTTTTCTCGCTTTCCCTGATACTGAGCTGCTGCTTGAGGTCAGCCGAGAGTTGCTCACACTCTTTCGTCTTTAAGGCCAAATGGTCTTGAAGCTCGCAGAGTCTGCCGTTGCAGCTCTCCAGCTCGGAGGCAAGTGCACTGACCCTCTGCTCCTTCTCGCTCAGGGCCTGGTCCATCTCAGACTTGCTGATGGACTGATTGTCTATATTCGCAGTCAAACTCTGCAACGCCTCATTCTTCTCTGAGATTTCTCGCTCCAGGTCTTGCAGCCGGTCCTGCAGAGACACGACGGTGTTGTGGTTCTGTGTGAACTTGGACTCTGCCTTGTTCTTAAACTCAGACAGGCTGTTCCTGAGTGTGTCTGCTTGCTCCACTGCAGACTTCTTGTCCTGCTCAAGTCTCTCAATGGTCTCCCTCATGTTAGCAACAATCTGCTGACTCTCCTCTTTGCACCGCTGGTTCTGTAGATTTATGGCTTCCTCCTTCTCCATGACACTACCTGCTACCTGACTTTTTAAGGTATCAATGATGCTTTCCAAGTTGCTGATATGCAAAACATTTGCACTCATGTTTTCTGATATCGTTTTGTTTTCTTCGCTGAGCTTTTCAATTCTGAGGACGTTTTCTGAAATGGACAGAGAATGACCCTCCGCTTCCTTTAGCAGACGGCCCCTCTCATTTGTTAAGGCTTCAATATGCTCTGCGTGAGCACCAAGCTGAGCGTTCAACTGCTCAATTGAACTGCATAGATTCATGTTCTCCTCCGTCTGCTTGCGGAGTTTCTCCTCTAAAGTGCAAATTGTATCCAATTTAGTGAGGATAACATTTTTAAGCTCCACCACCCTCTTCTGGTTACACAGAACTTGGTCTTTCAGCACGGTCACCCTAGACTCAACTCTTCCGTAGAGCTCAGTGGTGCCACTCTCAACCTTTGACTGAACCTCCCTACAGTAGTGCTCCATTTGGTTGGTGATTACCATTAACTGCTTCTGGAAATCACCTTCCTTTGCTTGGAGTTGAAGAGCACTCTCCTCAAGTTTCCTCTCCAAGTCTTCACCATGCTTGCTTTTGGAAGTTTTAAGAGATTTAAGCTCGCCTTCGCTTGTGTCCAATTTTTCGGATAAAGCCTTCAAATTAGTCCTGCTCTCTTCCTCCGTCCTACTCAGCTGATCTTGGAGACCATTTTGCTCGATCAGAGCCTGGTTTAGGTTCCTTTCCATGGACTCAATTTGCTCCTTAAGCAAAGCCTCACTCTGGGACAAACCCTCAAGCTTAGCTGCTGCTTCCTTAAGCTCCACTTGGAGTTTCTGCACAGTGGTCTCTCGAATTGCCAGCTCTTCTTTAAACTCGTTTATCTCAAGCAATGCTTGGTCCTTCTCTACTCTGCTAGTACTGAGCTGCTGAGATGCGTCTTCCAATTCCAGGGCCTTCTCCTGCAATACACGCAAGTGTTTCTCAGCAATATCCTCTTCCTGTTGTCTTAACTTCTCTTGCCAGCGAAGTTCCAAATCCTCAACTTCACGCTTATGGGCTTGAAGCAGTTTCTCCAGCTCCTCCTTGTGGTTGGTCTGTAACTCTGACATGGCACTGCTGAGCCCGTGGGAACTTTTCTGGGCCATCTCTAGGATTTTATCTCTGACTTGTTGCTCTTTCTGCTGGAGCTCTTCCTCCTTCTTGGCAAGTTCTTTCTTCATAGACTCCTCATTTTCCTGAAGTCTTTTCTTGAATTTCTCCTGCATCTCTTTGGCCTTCTGTTTAATCTTGTCCATCTTTGCTTCCTGTGTCTTAAGCTTACCTTCCATCTCTTTTACAGTGCTTGCAATCTTCTTTGCATGGGTAGCCTTTTCCTCATCCAGCCCTTTCCTCATCCGTTGTTCCTCTTCTTGCCTGGCGGTAACTTCCTCAATGTACAATTTCTCTTTCTCAGAAAGTTCTTTCTTAGTCTGTTGCAACTGTTGCTCCATGTCTTCAAGTTCCTTCAATTTTTGCTGTAGGGACTCCTCTTTTTCCTTAAAATCTGCTTGTGTAACCTCCAGCTGGTTCTCCAACTGTTTCAACTGTTTCTTGCACTGAACTAGATCATTGGTAATCTTGCTTAAATGAGCATTGGAGTCCACCAGGCTTTCCTTTGCAGACTGAGCTTCTGATAGACTGCGTCTCAACTCTTCTAATTCATTTGACTTCATATTCAGGTCTTGCAGAGCAGTCTCTGATTTCTCTTCCAATGTTTTTTCTACAAGGATGCGTTCCTCAAGTTCCCTTTGTTTCTCTTCCAGAACCATTTTCAAGTTGTTGAGCTCCTCCTTTAGTGTTTTTTCCATACCTCCAAGTGACTGTTCATGCTGCTGCATGATATCTGCCATCTCTGCATTGTGCTTTGCTACCTCATCTTGTAGTCTCTGCTCCATGGCTTGCTGAGTTAAACTAACCGAACCATCCAGTGCTGCAAGCTTCTCTTCTAGAAGCTGCTTAACCCTCAACGCCTCAGAGAGTTCAGAAGATAGACCCTCAAGCTCTGTTTGTTTCACATCCAATTTCTCTAAGGTTTTCTGGTTCATGTCTTCAACATGAGCTTGGAACTGGAGTTCTTTATCTTTCAAGATGGCCTCTACTTTGAGGCTGTGATTTTGCTTCAGCTTCGCCAGAGCTGCGTTGTGCTGCTGCGTTAAGGTGTCAGTGTGCTTCTCTAGCTGTTCCCGTTGCTTCGCCTTTAATGCCGACATCTGCTCCTTGTGTTTGGCTCTCAATTCTTTCATCTGCTTGGAAAAATCATTGGACTGAACCGATCCATCTTCTGAACTCTTTTCTACCGTGCTCTCAAGCTCCAGTATTCTCTGCAATCAATAGATATGTTATTAGTAACAATGGATTGTAAATAATCATGTTGATGTTATATTTGAAAAAATGCTAATGGAGGTTAAAAATACAAACACAATGTGATCTCAGGGCCCCATAAACCATTCTACATTCAACCATGGGACTGAAACAGCCCTAGGAAAGAGCCTCACAGTTCTGGCAGCTTCCAGCTCCAACTGTGTCTCTTTGACTTTGTTCTCAGCCTCCGTCTTTTGGGCTGTCATCTGCAGTTCTGCGTCCTCCAGCGCAAGAGACGATTGCTGTTCCCTCTCCTTTGCAGCCTGGGAAAACTCCTCTTTGCATTGCTCCTAAAAAAAGAGTCTAATTTTAGAGCCATGGATACTAAAATCATACTTCAAGTCATACAATCAAAAAAGATGTGTGTAAGAAGAAGATGATAGGGATTTACCACAGCTTGGTTAATTCGAGCCATTAGTTCATGCTCTTTGGCAGCAAGCAGTTCATTGTGTTGTTTTTCCATATTGGCAACAGTCTCCTCAGATGATTTCTACAATATTTTAGTCAGAGAAATAAAGCAACCGTTGAACATAAGAAAGTGACCAGATCTTGTGCACTCCCACTAAAGTGATCATGCAGAATAACTTTCACATTCAGAAGAACATGGCTAATGCAATTTTCATGCTAATTAAGAAAATATCTGTCATGAGTTTAGGAGGAAAACAGAATCCATGTATGGCAAGAAGGATATTTTGCCTGGTTGTTCACTGGAGTTATTTAAACTTTGTAAATTGTCATCTTCAAATAACATCTTGTGCGTAAATAATGAAATTCACAGTGTTAATGAGAGTGTTTTCATAGCTCTCGAAAAGATGGCCTCATTCCATTCTTTGAAAATCTCGGACGCAAAATCTGCAGTCTGACCTTCATGATGGAGACGACCTCTTGCTTGACCCTGGAGAGTTCCTGCTGCAAACTCTTCCTCTCCTCCTCGCCCTCCCGCTCCACCTCCTTCACCTGCTCCTCCAGCTGAACCTGCAGCTGCTTCCTGGCTTCTTCCGCCCTCTGAGCAATGCCCAATGCCCTCTCCAGCTCTTCGAACGCTAAACGAAATGAATAGCAAAATATATATAAATAACCCTACCATCGACACCATTCCCCATGCATATTTGAGACCGGTTCCCATTATACCTGACTTCTCATTCTTCTCCTTCTGCTCCTGCAGCTCCTCCTTCTGGGAGGTTATCTGCTGTATCCTGGTACGTAGCTGTGCGATCTCGTCTTCTTTCATCTCCAGCGTTTCATGCATCTGACGCTTGGTCTCAGCGATCACCATGCCCTAAAAGACACCGTTTTTAGTTTATACTACGGAGGAACAGTGTGGACATTCATAAATAGACGGTGTTGTCTCTATATCGAAGGCCCTAAATCAAGCTGTTGGTTTTTAAACAGCCGTGGACATTTTGAGGGGCTCTCCACATTCCTCAGAGTAACCTCAAGAGCCACCGTTTATGTCCTGCGGAGCGCGGGGGGGTTAAAGTTTACCAGCTTCAACCAGGAGGGAACTTCAAGGCCGATGACCCCTGTACTCGGTGGCAGAACAAAAACATGCCCTATATCATGAGGGTCAGCGGGACAGTCCGTCAAGATGTGGCCGAGGCTTGAAGGAGCTCTGCTTGCTCACCTTGTCCTGCTCCAGCTGCTCAATGAGGTTCTTGGCATCGCGCAGCTGCGTGATCAGCTTCGTCTTCTCTGTAGTGTGCAGCTCCTAGGATAACAAATGAAATCCTTTAAAATCCCCGCCTCACTTGCAAGTCCCTTTGAATCAAAGTGTCTGCTAAAGGGCTAATTGCTGATGTAAAATGGCCAGCTCAAAATGTAAGGGAAATGAGTAAAAAATACAAACAAACAGATGACGATATAACAGCAACACATTGCCTTGACTTGTATGCCTGCGGATAACTTCAAAATGAAACTTGGTACACTAGCCAGGCAGCCCAACCCACAAGCCTATGATCGCAAGCGTCGACAAAAAACCCCAAACAGCACACGATGCGACCCAAATTACAGCCCGGGTTAGCACCGGCGCCCTGCTACTCCTCTGCACCACTTCCCTTTTACTGGCGGTTGGTGGAGGACATGCAAGGCCTACTGCATCACCTAACTCTTTGATCAAGACTCCAATGACGTGTGAACCGAATGTAAGGGTTAATAGCACAGCAGAGTTTAAAAGTGCCAAACGTTCCTCATAAGGTGCAATTGGTTAGGATTCATACATTTTGTATCAACCGTTTGATAAGCATTACTGAACAGAACCACCAACGCTGGAGTGAGTGGCTCTAGGTGGGAGACCACACTTAATCTATTGCAAATTCTCTACGGTAAGGGG
>JAOPJO010000043.1:3633907-3652550 GCA_027123675.1 Molva macrophthalma | reverse complement strand
CCCCCCCCCCCCCCCCCCCCCCCCCCCCCCCCCGCCCCCCCCCCCCCCCCCGCCCCCGCACCGGTCTGTTATATGCTGTATTTTAACCGAGACAGCAGCTCAGCGGAGACTGTCGCACCAGGACACCTCGATGCTGCTGAGGAGGGCTAAGTACCCGTTAACCTCTGCTACGCTTTCCCCAGACAGCTCACCATCCACGCACACGTAGAAGGTATGTGCGGCACCGGCTAATGAGCTAAATGAAGTGAGCTTCCAGATGCTGTGAAACATCACCAAGGCACGCAACTAAACCTCCAGAATGCGCCAAAAGTTTCTATAAGCAGTGTTTGTGTATAATGTTTGTGTGTCGAAGGAAATTAAGTTTCTAGTCATGTCACATCGACATGACCTTTGCTGCTGAAGCAGAGGCCAGGGTATCTTGAGGCAGTTAGAACCGCGGCATTTCACACAGCGCCGTGAATTGAGTGACATTACCGTCCGACCATGACCACCAGGGCAGATGAGCCAGAGCGGAACTTTCATTTTCCGAAAGACATTCCTCTGATGTGCGGCACCCCATAACCCAGCCCCATTATAATCAATCCTCCACAAACACAATACCACCAGCATCAGTCTCTAGTAACCTGCGGTCTCGGAATACATTTCATTGAAAAATAATAGCGTGACACTTCCATGAGAAACCTTTATGTGTAAATGAATGAAAATGGCCCTCAAGGTTATTCATCAAGAGGCCAAGGAGGAGGCTCTGTCTATATTTCTTTAATAGCGTGGACATTCTATGAAGACTATTACTAGTATAAACTTTGTGTAAATGTAGACTACAAGTATGAATAAAGCCAACGGTCGCCCTTGAGTGGTAAGCTGTGCGGGCCGCTGGCTGCCAGATGTTTGCCAGCCACTTCACTATACCTTCATCTTCTCCAGCTCCTGCAGCCTCTCCTGCAGCTGCTCCTGCAGGGTCTCGTTCTCGCTGCCCAGCTGGGCGCTTCGCTCCTTGTGTGTCCGCAGCAGATCCTTGCACTTCAGCAGCAGGTTCTCCTGCCTCGTCACCCTCTTCTGGAGCACCTCCATCACTTGGGCTGAGTCACCACTGCCCTCTTCTGGTCAGGAGATGTAACGCAGCACCACAATTGTCATTGAGATGAAGATCATGCAAGTCTAACAGAATGGGCGGAGGTTACCATTTTGCATTGCATAACTGAAACTGCTGATTGGATTTAAAATTATAACAATGAATGACCATTCCCCAATATATTTGTTATGAACACAGTCATCATAATAATAATACTAATTAATATATTTCAATTTGATGCTGTGTATGCCTGTGATCTCAAATCATTGTTTTAATTGCTTGTTTGAACAGTACTTCCTCTGAAGTAACCCTTTACTTTGGATCAAGATAGCATTTGCCCTCTCGGGATCGATGCGAATCGACCCATCGACTCCTCTCTAATCTAATCGAACGCCTGCTGACCGTTGCCGACGGCACCCTCTGCGTCCGTGTCCTTGGTCGGGGTCCGCAGTGCGGCGGTGGAGTTGGCAGTGTCTTCAGACGCAGACACCTCGTCCTGGGAGGGCACGGCGAGGTCGGTGACCCCCTTGAGTCTTTTCTTCATCAGAGCCACCTGATAGGAAAGCAACACCATGAGTGACGAGCATTTGAGTCCACCAGTCCTTGTGATGGACTGCGTCTCAACTCAACCCGCGAGAGCCCCTGGGGCCAGTCCAGGGCCAGCGCAAGATATCGTTACTGTATCGTTACTCACACATTGATGCTTCACACAAGCACATTGATGCTTCACACATATTCATGCTGGGTGCAGGTTTGCATAGTTAAAGTGGCAATCACGAAGATCTCCAAAAAATGTTAATTTAAATAAATGTCTGTCACTGTCACTGGCCCAATGACGAAAAGCCCTTGAATTTGCAGTATTATGAGTGTTATGTACTGGGTGTAGATGGCATCTTTCTGGCTATGCATTCAAATCACAAGCAGCGCAGTTAGTGACACGTTTTCCATCACCCAACAATAGTTGTTCTGCCAGAGTGGGTAGGCGGAGCTAACACAACAGACTCGCTCTTCAACTCACTTCTGTGTGTAGCTGCGTAATGTTTGTTTCTTCACCATAGGTGTCGCCAAAGAGAACGAAACAAAGATCTTCGCGCTTGCCACTGTTAACAGGTTCGGTCTGGGTTTAATAACCTGACTACGATTTGGTTTTAGTTCCTTTAGGTGTTGAGATATATGCAGAGATATAACAAGGTCAACCTGTAACACATATGCACTCATCAGACTGGATCCCAGACTACAAGCCCATGAGAACTGACCTGGGTTTGGAGCACCGTGATCATCTGGTCCTTCTCCTCCAGGGTGGCATCAAACTCCTCCTGCAGGTGCTTCTTTGCCAGCTGGTCCATTTGGAGCTCCTAAGCAGACCATTCAACAGATTCAAACAGCACACATTGTATGTGATTACATCAAACTCACCTACTAGTGTGCTTATACTGCAAAAATAAATCAATAACAATATGATTAGCCAATTAACAATTAATCAACGTGATTTTACTAGGAAATTTAAGTCGAATCAAGATCCAAATCCGTACAGCATAACCTGTTTAACAGACCTAGATCTCTCATCTGTTTATCCGAGTGTGTTTATGCTTTACTCTAATGGAGAGCACTGAAATTGTGCATGACCCAGATATTCATATTGAACATTGAGTGCATGTACACACACTACACACACTACACACACTACACGCACATATGTACTGCAAACTCATCTGAGGTAAACAAGAGCATTAATGGTGTGCTACTTTACCTCAAGTTAAACCTACACTATTAAACGTTTAAAAAAGGAGTGTGTTCTTTGAACTGTAACTGAAATAAAGATTGTGCAATAACAAAACAAAGCAATCCACAAATCAATACACTCTGGCAGTCTGCAGGGCTTCTATTTCGGTGTGAACTAATGATCCTGCCGGTGGAGGAGAATCATGGCTGCAAAGATAGTGATGTTTTGAGCCTATTAGGACTCCTCACATTGATAAACAATAATAGGGTTTTACTGCATATATTTGCGGTACTCTGCGGTATTTATAGTACATCTTTGATAGCAGCTCCTCCTTTTTCAGACCACAAAAGGCGAAAAATAAGATCTGGATGCAGGGTAACAATGGAAACACTTGGATCATACCTCCCTGAGCTCTCCTATCCTGCGCAGGGCTTTGTCTTGACTCTGACTTAGGATCACCTGGGGTGCGAGCATAAAGAACAACCCGTCAGTTAACGGCGACAATCCTCTACATCCTCCGGAAGAGACCCGTGTTATCCCGTGCGGTTTACCTGGCTCTTCTCTTTGTCGCGCTGCACGGTCCGATAGGCCGTAACAAGCTGAATGGAGAAGATGCGGGAGATAAATAGCTATATCACAACACGTGTGCAGTGAGAGAGAACATAGTGGCTGACGCCCACGGAACGAAAAAGTCAAGATACAAAAGAGGGGCGAAGACCTCCAGCCGGGGGGGGGGGGGGGTTCTGTGGGGCATCTGTGTGAGCCTCACCTCTGAATACTTCCCTCTGTAGTTCCCCAGGCTCCGCTCCGCCCGGTGCAGGCGGTGCAGCAGCTGCTCTCGGGACAGCGCCTCCACGTTCCCCGGGGAGTCCTCCGCCTCGCTCTCCACGTCCGACGAGGGGTCGTACCCGGGGGTCCCCGGGGGCTCGACCTCCCCCACCGTGGTGAGGGACTCCCGGGACGCGCTGCGGCCCAGGCTCTCCTTGGACGGGGAGCGGAAGAGGCCCTCCGCCCGGCTGGCCCCGCTGCGGAACAGCGACTCCACCGAGGGCACCTTCAGCTGCAGCTTCTGGGCGAACGTCTGGGGCTCCTCTCTCCTCGGGGGCTGCACGAGGGGGGAGACCACACCACAAAAAGACTTACAATATCGTTCGCGACAACAAGATCGACGGCAAGGAATAAACGTCAATTAAAATTACAAGAACACTGCGACGGTGTAGAAGGGGAAATGAAACTTGCCTGCGGAGAAGCACTTCCATCTCCATTAATACTACCTCTGGGGGACCTGGATGCTGCACCGGAGGCCCCCTGCAAGATAACGGCACACAGCATGAGAGAGAGAGCCGTGCCGGATGGCCTGACCCTTAAGACAGTTAGTGAATCCACACCCAGCGTGCTACTCCCTGATTACTTTGGAGGGAGCAATGTTAGAATTGCTCACAGCAATGCAGGCAGCAATGGGATCCCTCATGCAACTTGGAAAAAAACAGAGGGGTTAAAATACACAAAACGGAAGGCATCTCTCCAGGACGTGACAACAAAAAAGGGGTTAAAAACGTAGTCTACGTAACAGCCACAAAGACGGAAAACAAAATGTAAAAAGAAGTTTAAATTGTCAATTAGAAGAGCCGGAGTTTGAATTGTCAGTTCTTGGCAGCGCCACAAGCATCTGTGTTAAAACAGCAGCAGAGTCATAGTATGCTGAAAGAGTGTGGACTTTAGGCCAGCTTTGTGGGTTAATATTACTGGTAAGAAGCAGGTTCAGAGAAAGTAGATTGTTTTTCCTATGTCCAACACCATGCTTCCCCTTGTTCAGAGTTATTTACTTCATTTCATGTTTATTGTTGTAGGATGTCAGCTGAAAAGCTTAGCCGGGATAAGGCCCTGATATACGGGTTACTGTTTACTCAGGACTAGAAGGTAAACCGTGCGCTAAGATAACATTTAACAGTTTGTTCATCGCCAGAGGAGGGAGCAGCAAATCAGATTTGTGTCACATTTAGGCAACACAATTTAGTTTACATTGTACCTAGCATCAAATTACTTACCAGCATAAGCATAGGAAAAAGAAAGACAAAGTTCATTACTAATATTAATACTAATATTGATTACGGTTTTTCATTTTCCATCAATACAGCATTACTTAAATGAAGTATCATCAACCCAGTACAACCAGTATTAAGTTGAGGAACACATTTTTGTTCTTTATGGAGAAGCAGCTCATGTTTCTTGTGCTCTGGGCGAGCTGTATGCTAAATTGATTAGCATGCTATCTTTAACCAAGTCTATTTGTAAGGATATTTGCTTTTTCGAAAATATGATTATGGCAACGATGGTATTATGATAAGATTAATGTGAAACATGATAAACATGACAAAACTCATTTTGGAGGAATAAGTGGCCAATCAGTTCATATTGAAGATAACGACAGGAGACACATTTCTGTCTGAGCATGTGACCTCCAAATTGCAGGGAAATGTTAAGAGGTAGTTGGGAGGCACTGTGTTCCTTTGTAGATAGTATTCTCTAAGAGCAGTCAGAGGGTAAAATCAATGCAGAGACACAATTGTGCACTATAGTTTAGAAGAAGATAAGATGATTGATTGGCCTGTGCAGCCTGTGGTTTGTCTTCCCAGTTGATTGTGCTACTTTAATTTGAAAGACTACCAGAACTTTAGGGTCATAAAAGCTATTTTTGAAAGAGTGAATCTAAGACTGTTGTGTATGAGACTCATTACCACTTCATGACTTTTTTATAATAAATGTTGTGCCACTATTATAGTATTTCTTTTCGACTTTAAATTCTGTTGATCCTTACCTTTTGTGACATTTTAGTTTGTCTAGTCTATTACATTATTCAAATGGGCTTTCTAAATGCAATCATCAATGCATACTCTGGTTTCATAATAAGGGTTCTATGACAATATACAACAAAAGGTACACGGTTTGTTTATTTGGGAAAACAGGACATAAATAAACCTTGCCCCATTGAACCACAACTTGTGAAATACAAATACAAATCCCAAATAAACAAACGCGTGGGGATGGGAGACCACATCAGTTCAAATAAGGAATAAGGGGTTCTGGGAATTTTAAAATGCAGGCATCTAAAGTCTAAAAGGACCTCTAAGGGAGAAAGCATACATTTCTGTAACAGATTAGAACCAAGTAAAATGGAAGGGTTGTAAACCGGCATGACGTAAAGGCCAAAAGCTTCTACCCCACAATACAAACCATGAATCCCCATTGGATGCAATGTTAGCCTACGACTGAGATGCCTTCAGGTTACTAAGGATAGCCCATAAGAAACGGGATTAAAAGAGAGAGCAGGGTGCAAACAGCCCTCACTGGAGCTACGTGGGTACCAGTCTTCTACCTACTCCCCGGAGGCACAGAGATGCAAGGAAGGAAGAGAGGAGGTGGAGAAGGACGGGGGGTACGAGGAGGTAGGAGGAAGCAGGGAGTGAGAACAACTCACCACACTGGCTACCTGGGCCGGTTTGGGTCGTTTTGAATGGTCCAGAGCAAAGATAGTATACTCAGAGAGAAAAGCGGGCTCGGCTATCATCCCGGCCAGCGCCTGAACCCGTCAGTGCAGTAACAAGACAGAAGGTATGGAGGGGAGGAGAGGGAGACAGAGAGCAATGACAAAATAACACCATGAGTGCAAAACAGTGCTGGGGGACCGTCTGGCCAGACTGCCCGGAAAATGCCATCGGGAGAGACTGGCCAGAAAGACGAAGATGAACAGACCCATAACGAGTCTGAGAGACAGAGACGGACAAAAGGACAGAGCATGTGAAATAGAGAAAAGGGGCAAGAGGTGAGGAAACTGATTTACCCAGTCATCATTGACGCCATGGATGGCCCGTTAGCATCCCTGTATAGTCTCATGCCATGGTAGTAATAGCTCAAACAAGCTAGACTGGTTTCTATAGTTATCACAACAATATGAACATAATGAAGAGACTGTTCCAGGGAGGCCAAAGGGTGTGAGACCGTTAGGTGAAAAATTAAAGGTGTGATGGTTGAAGAACTTCAGAGTGAGAATGGGGTGAGCAGTACATTATGAAGAGCTTCCGCGATATCAGAAGGTAAAAGGGAGTGATGATTCCTGTACTGGAACCACTAAGGCTGTGCAACATATTACACTGTACCTAGCTATGTTTTGAGAATCAGTATAGTATAGAGAAAAAAATAACTGACTCTCAATTAATTGTGTTTTACACCCTTACTAGCCAATAACCATGAAACCCTGAGAGAGAGCTGGGTTATACGTTTAAATGTATTATCACGATAATCACAGGGAATTTTACACGATATCGATAAATATCATGATACTCGCTCATGAATTCAAAATAACATTACTAACAGTCTAACAGGATCTTTACATTTTAGTATATGGACTTTTAAAGTATTCGACCAAAACCAGTTGTTCTTTTTCTCTGACGTTTCAGACCTCATATTTTGATAATTTTACAGGCATATCTTGCCTCACTATAAGTCGATATTTTCTTTCAAAGACAATAAACGAGAATAGTGAATTATTGCCCGGGCCTGGAGTCGACGGTCATAAAACAATTCTTCATAAATAAATAATTGACAATATAAAGCCTGTACAATGGCACAAAGATCAAACAACCACACAAGCTCAGTCTTCTAAATAACCTAAAAAAAAAACAAAGAAGATACCTTAAAGATCTTCCACATAATGACAAGCAAGTTACATACATCACTGTAGCTAAATTGAATATAGGTTCATTGCTTCCAACATGTAATGGCAAATGTTTCATAGCCTGCCCACATCCATTAAGAAGGTTCACTAGTGGGGAACGCTGTAAAGAGGAAGCATCAATAATTCAGACACATGCTCTAAAATGTCCTACATTTTCCCAACAAAATGCCTTTCTTTGTTCCCAAGAAGGGATTTCTGGCTTTGGAAAAATTGTTTGGCAAAAGGGTACAATCGAATTGTTGTTTTAAATAGAATGAGGGGATAAAAACATGATGTACCATTAGCCGCTGTTAGATTTCTTACTAATTGAACCATATTGTTTTTAAGACAATCCATTAGTGTAACACAATCCTCTTAGGGATATTAGTTTGATTATGACATTGGAAACTATGGAAAAGCAGAGAAGTAATGAGTAAGAACACATTATATTACAGTAATATTAAATATGAATCTAAATTCTCACAAAAATAAAATAGAATAGTTGAATTGCAGCCCTGCTGTAATAATTACCTTTTAAACCCCTGAACACTGGAATATCCAAAGCCCCCTGTACCATTATTTGCTCAATAAACCAGCTTTGGGTGTAAAGAATAATAAGATCTTGAACAGAAGGCATTTAAGGTTGAAAGCCAACAACTGTAAAATGAATAGCCCACCATAGCCTGCCTTGAAATGTTGAAAGAAATTTCTTTGTTTTAGTTTTTTTTACTAATGTAATGCTTTATTGTAACTCATGACTAATGGTTAAACACAGTTAAATAAAAAAGGGGTGCTAAGCCAAGACAGCCTTTTAGATTTGGCCGATTTTCAAGAGCAGGCAGAGGTTTCATCCAGCTACATGATGCAGTGGGGTTAGGAGAGGACTGATTCACCTTTGCAGACAGCCTGGAATATGAACAGAATTGTGATTAAGCTTGAGTTAAACTGTGCTGTACCTCTCTGTCACTTGGAGAGGGTGTGCCATCCTGTTGAAAGGAGGGGGTGTGGCTACTACGCCTCTCTCCAGGTCCCGCCTATAACAACAATGAGAGACGACACATCAGAGGTTGCCAAAATACCTTTCATGCTTACACACTCCCATCAGGCTTTTGCACTCACACAAGGATTTTGAGACACCTTGTGTTTGAATGAATGTTCAATTATCTTTGTCTTTAATGTATCAATATTGGTTTAGCATTGTTAATCAACAACCACTACTGTGTTCATTGGAAAACCTGTCACTATAAACCCCTCAAGTTTAAAATGAAATGGCAAGCATATGCTACAGCCAACAGCTGAAACCCACAGCATCCAAGACAGTTACACGTCACACTTTCTATTTGACGACAGCAGGACATAGCTCAAGACAAATCAGTATATATCGAATGCTGACGTGTGCAATACAAATTAAGACATAGGTGCCTTTACATCGACTGCAAGAGGACCAGGCTCCCTGATCGGTCCAAACAGTTCTGGATGGACTTGAGCAGCAGCTGATGACAGCAGTGGTCAGCTATGTTGGGAAGCTAACAGATGAGCTAGATAGCAGCTAGATATGTTACATGACGTACTAATTATGTTCTTTACATGTACAACATTGTCAACTAACTATTTCATTATATCGTCCTCTAATTTTAGGGCCAGTGTCGTTGGGTATTATGATCCCAGAAACATTCCTGAAGCTATAGAAGAGCCAGCAGAACAGTAGTTAGCTAGTAGTTAGCTACCAGTATCACAACAACCCGACCTGCTGGGCCTGAAGTGGTGACTGCGCGTTCCTCTGCGGAGACTGCTCCTCGTTGATCTTCTGCTTGAGCTTTTTAAACATGGCTCCACGCCGGTGTAGCTATTCACTCGATAGTCCGTAACTACTTCGCAGCGTATATGTGTGTGATGTTCTCTTGACATCCAAGATCGTCCGGTCGCTCTACTTCCTCATTCGTAGTCAGATTCCAGCAGGTGGCTTCATTTATTGCGCATGTGCAGCCAACGTTGGCAAACTGCTGAATCGATTAAAGGTCCACTAGATGAAATAATGAACAATAGCGCCTCCATTAAAGTGAACGGATTCAATTGAGATTAATTTTATTTGTCTTATGATAATGAATGTACATTTATTGATAAGGGAATGATATAATATATTGATATTATAGTCAAGTACATTTTATTTGTATAGTTACAGTCTCAAAGGGCTTTACAGGCCATATATTAATGACACCCCCTAACCCTAGCCCCCTAAAGGGCCAGAAAAATCTCCTTTAATTATCAAGGAAGAAACATTGATAAGGAACTCGGAGTGGGGGATCCCTCCTTCCAGGGATGTTAGGAGTGCAATGGGTGCCATAATTGAAATACATTACAATGAAATACATACAGTACAAAGTAGTATAACAAGCATACATTTTAACCACAATGTTAAGTCGTCATTGATGCCATGGATGGCCTGTTAGCATCCCTGTATAGTCTCAAGCCATGATAGTAATAGCTCAAACAAGCTAGACTGGTTTCTGTAGTTATGACTAACCGTGCTGCCTATCACAGCAAGCTTAGGCTATTGCTGGCTAACAGGTTGATTTAGCTTTGGTGTCAGCTGAGGGACACCCATAGGAGTCAAATAAGAGAGAGTAAAGGGGTAGGTTTTAGGTTTGGATTTGAATTTCACAGCAAAGTTTCCCTGATCACAAGTGGCAGACTATTCCGAAGATAGGGCGCGCAATAAGAGAAAGCTCTGTTTCCTGCTGCTTTCTTTTTAACTTTTGATAGAAAGTCAGCTCATGAAGACCACAGGAGCTGAGAAGGGAAGGGACAATAGGGATAAACTAAAAGACTGAAGACAAATATGGGGCGAATGCAATCTCTACATGCACTGAAGGCACTAAACAAACTAATACTTGAAAGGATAGGTTCTGTTTTTAAAATTATGTTTTGGTCATGGTTTTCAGTTATTATACATTATGTAATAATACAAAATAAAATAGCTTATGAATATATTATTTAAATAGTGTGTGTGTTTTTAAAAAAAAAATTTTTTACGTTAGCTATCTTGTATTAAATATTGATTGGCTTGATATACGATTTATTTTGGGATTATGATTAACATTGACCGTATCAATCTTTAATATATTTGTATTGAGGTAATTCCGGAACAAGTAGAGTAGGGTTTGGTTTTTCGTCTTTTTGAGCAGGGAAGGATCAACAAGGCCCGGATGAACAGTATTCAAGCAATGACACTTATTTTATCATCGAGAAAGACAACAATGAGTGTTCAACTATTAATTTGTATAGTGCCTACAATGCATGCAGTGATTTAATTCACCCCAAATTTGACTTAAGTCTTTTCATCACTGTAAATTGCTGCCATTACAGTCTGCCCTTTGGCCAGTCTCCCAGAAATTGCAGCAGTATGCCATATGGCAATTTATGTCTTATACAAGGCTATTACACTTCACGTAATGTCAACAAGCAGGCTGCTTACTAATGCAAATTTGTGTCAATTGAACAGGACAGAGATATTTGCACCAAGATGAGAGATGATTATTGGTGACCTTCAGCATTTCTATTTGATTGTTTTAGTTGTTATGCAGCTTTAACCGTCCTTTCTTATCAGAGTACCATTCATTAGATAACTGATTACCTGGGTCACAGTGGCCCCTGGGTGGAAATTGATAATATAATGAAATGCAGAATCTATAAATACACACACAGTTGAGACTACCAATGCAAACATGGTCGCTTCTTTTAATGTCAAAGCACGCTTAGTTATATAAAGAGCTCTCAATTTATAGCCCCAGATTTATGAAGGGTATATCCAAGTGGATTGCTCAAAATGTACACTGAACAGAAAATATTACTACATGATTTACATGTTTTGGTAATTTGGGTGCTAACGCTCTTGACTCAACTGGATCTTTTTCCATGGGTGAGCGAAGGTGGGTGGATGAGTGATGTGGTTAACGGCAAAGTGATCGCAGATACCCTCTCCCTTGTGGCAGTTTGCCTCACTCTGACTCACAGAGTGGAAGAATGGGCCAGGACATTGCGAGCCAACTGTCTCTGCCACTGCAGTTTTATTTTGAGCCTCTGGTTTTCTGCAGCACAGTTCCATAATATGATGGTTTGGCAAACGGCATATGGCAAGCACTGACGTTATGCTATAACCCGAAGGTCAGAAAAGGCTGTATAAAATATAACTGAGAGTGTTATCTAAGTATGTAATGTTCATTGTGCAAAATGAGTAACCAAGTGTACCTTTTACAGGTGAAATTGTGTTCCTGCAAAAACAAGTAATCCTGTTTTGAGCATCCTGGTTTGTTTCCTATCAACATCAGCAGTCCAGGGTTGAGCTTTTGTTTTTTTTTAAACGAACAAGCATTTTGCGGCCCAATTGTGAAGCTTCCCCTGGTGATTTTGATTGCCTCCATTATATTCTCAGCGGCCCCGTCTATGAGGCGCACATATTTCTCAGCGCTCAATAAATGGCTTTTGGTGGCCAATGACATCCACCCCTCAACAGCGCTTCACAGGACAAAGCTGGTGGTTTGAGTCTGCTGATTCTCTCTACTTCAATTCAACTCCAAGGCGGTAGTGGAAATAACAATAGATTTTGCTTTGCAGATGTCGACAGGTTAGAGATGTTGGACTTTGAATGCAAGACATCTGCAAGACAGCTAATGTTGCTACTCCTGCTTTGTGTTGTACAGAGCCATTAGGGAACGTAACTGCGACAGCAACATGTGGGAGAACCACATGTTGATAAGTGGGGGGCTTCAAGCTACTGCATTCCCCCACATGGTGTGCGTTCATGACCTTAAGGAGGCATCTTACTGGTTTGAAGTGTGAGCCAACGCTGTAACCCACCCATTTCTCTCCTCTTCACACACTAGAACCAGAGGATTACAAGCCGTGCCCTGCAGGAAGTCTCCTGTGGTGCCCGAGTGTTGAGTTTCTAATGGATCATTTGTGGGGTTTCTACTTGGCACGGCATGGTACAAATAGTAGCTAACAGTATACTGAAAATTTTGGGGTGGCATGCGCCGAACAACAAAACCAAAAGCATTACTGAATTTCAGGAATTCTGTTATGCTGTTGTGGTTTATAGGCCCTTTGAAAACGATGTCAATATGAGAGTAGAGGAATTGCGTACTGATATATTTTGGTTTCTTACTAATACAGTTGATGCTACAAATGATCTGATGTGCATAGACTAATAGCGACACGGTTAACATTATGAGTTCAACAACAATCCTGTCTCAAGAGTGGATTGTGTGGATTGTAAGGAACCAAACATTGACTGGTGCTGGCTCGCTATGCATTTGTTATTTTCTTTTATAAAAAATAAACATTATTGATATAAATGAATAGTACCTAATAGTACCTAAAATATAATATAATATAATACATACAATCAAAGTGTTCTGCAGTACCGCTAGCTCCTCCCCTGTGGCACGGATGATGCACTTGGTAGCTGGCCAAGACCCATAGCTAAAACCAGTATGGGTACTACAGTGAGGTGCACCTTAGATGACACAGTGGAAACACATCACCAAAGCGTGAGCTCGGGTTCCATTAAGGTACGGGTTGAAAGGGGAAATGTGGCATTGCCTGTTTGTCAGAAGGAGTTGATACGCCCTGTAGGACAGGTAACATTCTCGGCCAAATCATGCTGCCAAATAAAGCAGTGGGTTTGAGCCCAGTGGTGGTTGAAGCTGACCAGGTGCTGCTGCAGGCCTTGCGGCCATGCAGGCTGCAGGGTATTGTGTATATTACTCGTGAGTGACATGGCTGTTCCCCTGCCTTCTCCAGAGATGCCGTCATGATGAGAGTAAAGTTCTTGAAGATGTTTAAGGAGCCCATAGGTGGAACCACTCAACAACAGGCTGAAGCCCAAATCGGACTTGACTAACAATAAACAAATATATATATGATATAATAAAAACATAAATCCATCCATCTCCCTCCTGACTTACCTTGGCACAGACACCATTAGGCAAGCAACTTGAATCAAGAGACCATTAAGGACAAGATGGTGGTTAGGGACCTTGGCCAATGATGTGTACAGACTTGCTAAGGACATTGGGGATCAAACTCAGAACCTGGAAGCATGGAGTTGAATACCCTCACTGCACCACATGACGGCCTGCCCCCACATCACTCCCTGCCCCCAGAAGAACAAAATATTGTATTTGCTCAAAATATTGAATCACAAATATATTGAATCCAAAATCCCAACGTACCAAGGGAAGGTGATGGCATTCTAATTCCCATACAATGGTTATGCAAAACATAGGAATACATTTTGTTGCCCTCTAGACCAAAGCGGGTTGTGGCTAATCAAGATGGACAGGTTGGCTCAGAGGAAGGGGAATGCAATATTATAAAGTGGGCCATTTCAGCAAAGTTACATTTGGCCTTAAGATATGGAAATTATTGATATGTGTCAGATCATATTTTTCTAATAATTCCTAACGAGCAGAGTCCATCATTTTACTTGGCCAGAGGCTTCTCTCTCTCTTCAGGAACATTTTTTGACGTAATTGTGGGAGTGTGTGTGGATGATGGCTGGTTTAAGCAGCCTCACCTGGCCGAATCTGATTGGACTCTGGGGCTCGGTGAGGCTGCACACCTGTTGTATCTAGCACACATTTAGTATCTAGTATATTCAGTGTGCAACAGGTTTAACCAGCCATCACCACACACACACTCACTCAGAGAGCGAGCTCCTACATGGCAACAGCTCCAGGCCATGTATCATTATATGCAAAACGTACAATAAACCGGATTTCCAACCCCACCACCCTGCGTCCTTGTCTGGAGGAGCCCAATAAAAGTCACCTAGGTGGAGTGTGTCAGTCACCTAGGTGGAGTGTGTCAGTCACCTAGGTGGAGTGTGTCAGCCACCTAGGTGACAATGCATTCCTGAAGACAAACATGAGCCACAGTAGGCATGTATGTAAAAAAAATCTAATTACGGGATTTATACCGTACATAGGGTGCAAAACTAGCATGGATTTAGAGTGAGTCTGTGACTACCCTTTTTTGGCCAGCAAGACATTTACTGTAGTTTCAGATCAACACATCACAAAAATATGAGATTGACGTTTTAGCTGTTGGCTCACAGCGATTGAAGTTCACCCCTCAAAATGTTCTGTATCAAATAATAACGTGTTAAATGGTTAGTTCCCCATTTTCCTTTTTATAAAGTCTAAACTGTAAAACCCGAAAAAACCCTGAGTTAGTTCATACTGTTTGAGGCCTTAAACCATTTTGGATCATTAACTCAAACAATTGAAGCATAAAATACTTGATTTTGATTACAAATAACTCAAATACCCATTGTTAAGGTAACGTAGTTGAATAAAGTTAATAGCATCAATTCCATTCAGTTCATTGAACGTAAAACGAACAAAGTATAAAAACCTTATTTGGCATTTCTCCAAATGTATTCAAAAGGACATTTACAGTGTACTGTATACTACACAGTATACTATATACTGTAAATGTCAGTATTGTCACCCTCTCACTTATCTATGTAATAGTAAATAAAACGATGACTATGGTCCAGCTGCTCCACCCCGGCATTTCCCTCTGAGGTTAACAGGCGGTTTTACTGCGGTATCCCCCCGAGACCCCTTGCACATATCTGATTGAAAAGGTGAGTTATGGACCTGCATCTCCTGTCGCTTGGTTTCGGGCTCAGCATAGCCCCAAGAACTATCATGAATATTTCATAACGGACAAAACTGAGAACTGTCAACTATAGTGTTACTTCCAGAGGATGTATGAGTGCCTAGTTTTGCAGGTTGTTGCCACATCACGGTCCGAAGATGTCCATTAGACAATGATAAATGACAATTTGTGCTCGCACCTGCACATTACCGACTCTGATACAAGCTGGATACGGAGGACGAATTCTGTCAAAGTCGTGCTCCTGCGATGAGTTGAGGACAAAGGAAAGATGTGTTTGGTTGAAGAATGGTACCTGTAATTTCATCAATCTCTTTCTTCTGAAGAACTGACAACGTACGGGACCAGCTCTCACCAAACAAACTAGAATACTATCATTTCATTTCAAACCGAGCAGAACATTGGCCCACTCAGGATGTTTGTTCTGTATGAATACATGTGACTTGACTTGACACTGAGTCAATAAAGCCACTCAGTAATGCTGTTATTAACACTCATGTGTTATTTTGTTAAGCATATGCTCATGTCAACTGATGGCACGAAATGATATGATAAATATTTACTGTAACTAAACAACCCACAAATTCATTAAGGGTTAATTGTTAAATATACAGTATAAAGTGACATAAACAACATTACATTTCAAGTGTAGGCCTACTCAACATTGAATAACACGTATATTGCGCTCACCGTGCAGCCCTGCATTCGATACAGTCTTTGTCGCACAATACATTTTATTATAATCTAACTTGTGCAAATATAGACCACTTGACACAGCTTGATGATGAAGAGATTCTGTGAACATTGAACTCATTTGTGTTTAAATGTGGTGCACGACAAAGACCTGAGAGGCATCCGAGCGTGAGTAGATCGGTGGGCAGCTGCCACTTTGCAGACGCTTCAAACCAATTCACGGATGACATTTGGTGTTTAGCAATGTGTCGGTTGGATGATGAAATTAAGTTCAGGCCATTTCACAATCCCCTAGCCACTGGAATATTGCTGCTGTTGGTTAGGATCTGTTTGGACTCCAATCTATATCATTACAACAGCAGAGGACATTTTGTTTTTCCTGGAAATTGAATCTAATGGGAATTGATAACAGTGCAAGACAGTCACGCAAAGCCCTCTCGTTCTCTCAGCGTCTCTCGGACACTCGCTCAAAGTCAAGCATCTACAGGTCTCTCTCTCTCTCTCTCTCTCTTTCTCTCTCTCTCTCTCCCCCTTTGTCTGCTTTTTACTCACAGGCTCAGATTCAAATAGACAGGCAGAGGACGACGCACTGGCATGTGTGGTGGACGTTGATGTGCCTTGTCATTTTGTAGTTTTTGTTTTGTGTGGGTCGGCTTTTATTAAGTTGTTCATCGGGACGTCAGCCGCAATGACCGCCTCCATGTTGGAAGCGTAGGAGCATTAGAATGTTAGTTCTTGTGTTGGTAGTGATCCTTTTTATGTCATTGTTTAGTTAATAATCGTGAAATGATTCGTCACTATGGGAAGACATTGTTGTGTTTGAACGTGCCACAGCGTGTGGCGGGCGGACTGACACTTTGGCTGCGCCTATTGGCCAAGACAACAGCATATAATTAAAAGAAAAACACTTTGTTTGTGTGTGTGTGTGTGTGTGTGTGTGTGTGTGTGTGTCTCACAAAGTCCTTCTCGCGGTCGTGCCGCTCCTCAGACTGCTGCAGCAGCTCATGGGCCTGCAGCAGCTTGGCGTCCACCAGCTGCTGCTGCAGCTCCTTGTGGTTCACCACCTTGTCTATGTGCTGAGAGGGAGGGGGGCTTCGTTTACAAAGGGCACACATTTGCGGAACACATTTGGTAGCATTAATGGCTACTAGCTTACTGTTGAACTGAATTCATTATTCTCTCTTATTTACAATTGTGTTTAGGCAGAAGTAAAAGCCCTTTCTGATGCGTTGTTCCTGCTTTCTCTAGGCCCTCCAACACTGCACATCTTTAATGTTGCTGCTTGTTTCAGAGAACAAGAGGGGGAGCAGTGGGTCAGCATGTGTGGGACACACCTCTTCACGGAGCTTGTACTGTTGGTACAGCTTGTTGAGCTTGTCGGCCAGCACCGTGTTCTCCTGGCGGAGGCTGGCGTTCCTCTCGTTGTGCTGCTCCATCTGAGACTGGATGTCCTGCAGCGTCACCTGGAAGTGGGACGTCACCTCCTTCCGCTTCTCCTCCTCCAGGCGCGTCCGCTGTACCCCCTCTTCCTTCAGGAGGTGGTGGTGAGTGAGTGAGTGAGTGAGTGAGTGAAACATTGTAAGTAGGAAGTCAACATCGTCAGTCAACTACTCATGCTCCACCAAGCAAAGCCTGCCCCCATTTTAATAAAGAACAATGAACGGATATGAATACATCGTTTGAATCATGGTAAAAGTTGTAAATCATCCATCCTGTTCATTTAAGAACATTTTTCAAGGACACATCAACCAGTGGAACGCATTTTAAAGAAGCATCATCATAGGACAAACACAGTTTTCACTCATAACACTAATTCTGCTCCTTATATGTACCAGGGCATGGACTATACTAGACTGGCCGTTTTCCATGACACCAAACTGGCCGTTTCCCATGACACCAGACTGGCCGTTTCCCATGTCCTTGATATGAGGAATGAAACGCATCGAATATCAAGATCAGCGATCTAATAGTGTGAAATATTGTCCAATGTCCAGTGTTTACACCAAGACTTATTTGAAAGGAAACGTTTTTGCAAGCAAATACCAAACTTAAACACTGTGGTGCATTGTAATCCTTCATTACCCTTTATAATGAGGCTTATATAGTTATAGGACCGAATGAATAATAAAGAATCAAGCTGTTGAGAACTCCAGCCATACTTTAGTGTAATGAGACGTGTTATAAGTGTTATAGTTATAGTTCTTCAATTTGATATACAACTTGCTCCAAACAACAAGCAGGGCTGAGGTCACAGCGGCCCACTTGGAGGCTGTCGGGCTTCAGCGGTCCACCACCTCACCCTGCAGCTCACAGCCTTCAGACTGGTAAAGGAAACGCAGCATGGTTTGACTCTGCACGGCCAAAAGAGCCAATGGAATAGGGCCTCACCCTCACCAGTTTAGTCTACTTCCTGTGCGCCGGTACATAAAAGCAGCGGAGCCGCGGTTAGCGACGCCCTGGACGAAGGGTCTGCTGATGCGCTAAATGAAGGGGGCTCCCGGGCGCGGGGCGTACCTTGAGCGTCCGGTTGTGCCGCTGCAGCTCTCGGCAGAGGCTCTCCAGCTGGCCGCGGGCCAGGAGGGCCTTGCTGTGCTCGTTACGCAGGTTGTCCTTCTCCTGCACCAGCTGGCTCTGCTTCTTCTGCAGCGCACGCATCTGCCTCTGGGAGTTACGCTGCTCCTCCAGCTAACACACACACACACACACACACACACACACACACACACACACACACACACACACACACACACACACACAC
>JAOPJO010000043.1:3567440-3580670 GCA_027123675.1 Molva macrophthalma | reverse complement strand
GTGTATGTGTGTGTGTGTGTGTGTGTGTGTGTGTGTGAGAGAGAGAGAGAGAGTGAATGTGGTTGTTTATGTATGTGTAGATTTGTTAAAAGCACTTAAAGTGGGTATGCTGTTCAAAGAGTGAAAGTATCTGCAGTGGTTTTTTGCATGTTATAACTACAGGATTTTTCCATACAATTTCTGGTCTCTACCTGCAGCAAAGAAGTGAGCAGGCAGGGGTGGCTCGTTTAATTGCCAATTTATGACAGCTGCGTAGAGAGAGAGCGAGAGCGAGCGCGAGCGCGAGAGCGAGAGCGCGCGAGAGAGAGAGAGAGAGATTGCGCTTCGGGCAAACTACAGTAACCTTCTGCAAGGTGCTCACAGGAGAAATCTTGTGGACCGCACGCGCGAGGCTTTTACTCTCTTTGCGCGTATGCATTACAAATACAAAGTGGTTTGCATTGGTTTTGAATATTGAAAATACCAATGCACGATTATTATTATGAACTAAAAACACTATTACTAACTTTTCTGAACCAAATAACGGGGGACAGTTCCTCTTCTGCCAGGTCTATTTAACCAATCCAACAGCTACACTCCTAACAGTAACTAATGAGCCCCTAGCCTAGGGACCCATCATTAGTTGCGTGTAATATGCAGCGCCTCCTCTCTTCTCTCTGTCCCATATCACACTGAAGAACTGCAGAAGGGATACAGCACTCAGTTGTACCTTCTTCTGACAAAACCGTCTATAATTACTGCAGCACTTCAAAGATAGAAGTATTTGTTTAGGTAATATATGTAATTAGGTATTCTATGGTCACCTATTGATTCACTGCAGGAGTGCTTCTAAAACAACTGAGTCCTTCACAGTACAAGGTGCCTCCTTCTCTTTACGACTCCATGACCCTGACACGACTCGTAAAGGCTCTGGTGTTATACTGTGCTGTCATATTACAATTAAATATTAGTACCTTTCCCACAAACAATTGTGTGTGTTCTGCTGTGAGTATGAAAACATCTCATTAAATTGGGTGAAAGTAATACAACTCTCTGGTGTGGCAATAAACCACACTCTTTCTACTATGTTTGCCAAATGTTTCTCTTGAATTAATTATGTATAGAGCTGCGGTTAAAAAAAGAAAAGTGTGTGCACAAAATCACGTTTTTGTATATTTTCATTGTATACCCTTTGGCTAAATATGGCTCCATTAAACAGATTGATTAAAAAGATAGAGCACAACAACAATAAACACACAAATTGAATTAAGCTAAAGTAGTAAATCCTCTGTGTGAATTTGTAGCATTAAAACAGCTGTTCTTAAAGTCTTATAGTGTAAATATCTTTCTTCAGCATGTACAGAGTATGATTGATAGCCCAAACATTATACACAACTGAAAGTTATGAGGAAAAGATGTACCTACATCGGAAAGACTCTCTCATCTTCATCATTATTGTTTTGGAAACTTGAGTGTACTTTTTTTGGAAAAAAGTACACTCAATATACACTTAATCTAAGTCGAATTAGTATTCTTACATGTGCGTACATGATTAATGTCCTTAAAGTGTGCTTTTTTCGATGTACTAACAATACACTTAATATGCTAATGATGTCATTAGTGCTACTAAAGACATACTTAAATACACTTAAATGTACTTGACCATACTAATTTGAGACAACATTAAGATGCACTAAAATAAATTTAAGTATACCATTTTTACTAATACTATACTTTTTTTTTTAACAATATACTTTTTTACTAATTTAAGTATATTTCAAACAGTTTTTTTTAGATAACTGTTATTACACTTATACTTTATAAGAAATATATTAGTAATTCAATAAAAAAAATACATTGTAAGTATACTTTATTTTAATTTGTAATGACTTTCAAGAGCAATTCCAATTTATATATATTAAAGAAAAGACTTCCAGTTTAAACATTGTAGGGCTTTTCAGGAAAGGGGAAATCATATTTTTTCTGAAAATAATGGCTTGCTCCATCACTTACCCCATTTGAAACTTTTATTTAAACACAAAATATTCCATTACACATTTTAGGTAGTCAGTATTTTCCATTGACACAAAAAGGTCTGATTTACACCAATTATGTACTATTCAGTGGACTCAATATACTGTTTTATTCCCATGTAAAAAATATTAATATATATATCCCATTGACCATCGACCATAAAAAGGTAGTCCAATGACAAAAATTTAATTCCATCTGTGCAGTTGAATCTAAGAAAAAAATATGGATCTCATATCTGAATCCTTTTCTCTCATAAATATACATTTACATTGAGTCATTAAGCAGACTACGCTTTCATCCAAAGACTTGCAAGTGAGGCTGAGAACCATCAAACCAAGCATACAATCAAAATTGCAGAGGCTACAAAAAAAGATAGTGCTGAACAACCTGGTTAAAAACAAACCTGGAGACTGTGCAGAATAGCCATAGGGATTAGAAAATAGCTTCTGCCCTCACAGGACAGGACAGATATCCCCTGACCGTTGCGGTTTTTACCAGTGCCTGGCCGAACTTTGGGACTGCAGGTATATAGTTAGTTTACGTACTACTATACTATACTGTCCTGTAACCCTGCTCTATACACCACTGTCTGCAGGCTACTTGTATGCATCCTTGAGAGTCTACCCTTCAATAAAAGTGCTGTAGGTATGAGAATGTACGCCCAAAGTAAAACTTTATGTGCGCAATGCGCATATAGTGACCCAAAGTCCCACCTACTTCAGGTGCCAGCCACAGGGCCCTAACACCACACAGCAGAGCTGCTAAGGAAGTTCATTGTCAACTTCATGAAGGAATTCAATTTGTGGAAGGTATTTCCCTGGTGGTTCACCCTGTTGGAAGCCTGATCCTAAACAGCTGGAGAGTGTATTCTGACCATGATCTGGAAGATGGGCTGGTGTTATCAATGATCCTGGAGACTAACCCAGGAGAACCCAGGGTACTGAGCACACAAAGCAGTGCGGAGCTGTCAACGCACGGCAGGAGAGGAACGGTGTCTCATTAGACACGGTGGATGGCGATAGACTTCAACAGCCATCAGCCTTGTTTTCAGAGTCTAAAGAAGCGAGGGCCAAACAAAATCGATCAATGCTATGACTTCAGCTCACCTTGGTAATCGATTATTTTTATGCGAAGCCATCCCCTATTAGTTGTGTCTCTCTGTATGTCTGTGTGTCGGTCTGTGTGTCTGATTGTTTTTTCTGTCTAGTTCTCTGCCTGTTTGTCTCTGACCTTGAGGCAAATGCCATTTCATTTGTTTTTGTGATTCCTTTCAATGTGGTTACGTCATTTTATACAGCTCCAATTTAATTTTTTTAACAATCTCCCGGTGTTAAGCGATGCAAAACATCCCCCCACCCCTAACACTCCTTCCTCCTCACACATTAACATGGACATAACGTGAGGAGAAGACACTCAGAGAGGAACAAGACAATGCACTGCCATTTTTGGTTTCACTGGTGGAAGTCCAAGGCATGGTGGCTGTGGGCTGCATACTAATGGCCATCAAATGCTCTCAACATCCACACTCTTGTCATCATTTTTCCTGGTGTCCTGCCGAGGTTAGTGTTTGGTAGAGACTAAGAATGAATAATTGATTTTCCTTTAAACACACAGACACACACATACTCACATACTGTAACGGACGATTCAACGAAGCATGTGCACACCCCTGTACGGTGAATATGTGCTTGTGTGTGTGCATGCTCACATGTGCGCACACACACACACATCCCCACCCCCTTACACACACACAAAGAAAGGATTTCTAAAGGTCGATTGAGTATAATCATAAAACCAATAACTCATAGAGTGTACCTGATAATACCTTAAGTAGATGTTCACTGATCATTCAACTTCAGTATCGTCCTACTGCAGCTCTAGCGGGCGGCCAGTGTGTGAGTGATATCAGTCACTGGGGTTATCAAGTGGAAATGTATTTACAGTTATTAATAGGATTGTATTTGGATGTAGTCCACGATCCTGGGCCAACACTCCTCCCCCTTAATCAAGGTCCTTCACAGCCCATGCAATCCTGCTGGCCCTCTATGCCTACATGCATAGGACGAGGTGCTTTTTTCTATAGCTATTCTGTTATAAATCCAATGTAAGCATTGTTTTCCCTAACAGAGTTTGGCCCCGTTTGCAATACATTGGTAATAACTACGGAAATTGCAATCTAGATACCATCATACGAAAAACGAAAAGCAAAAAACCGCTACAGTAAAACCATAGAAAACGTAGCACCTCCCGTGGAGAATATCGCTCTCATACTGCACTCTGCTGGTGTGTGTTTATCAGCACATATTATCGGTAGGTAATACCGATAATATGCAGACAGACACCTATCTAACCTGGCTGTCTGTATAGTAAGCAAGGCATACATTATGGAAAATATTTGTGTCATTATTTTGGGGAGTTTTGTTATGTCCTTTTTTTCTGTTGTGTTTTGTACATCATAAACATTGTCATGTGACACATGCGTACAGGGCGCTCAAATAGGCTCACGTGACTTATTTGTTTTCACTTCTGATTGGATAATGTGTGTTTCCCCGCCCAGACCAGCCATGCTCTGCTTTCCCGCGAAGAGCACCGCGAAGACGCAGGCCTGCAAGGGTAGTGCTAGGATAACAGGAAAGTAAATACGAAAAAAATATTTTTTACAACAGTTTTGTTAGGGTGCTAAAAGCAAAATAACAAATGGCCAAGCAAAGTTCACTGTTCAATTTCTTTACCAAGTCTCCACCATCGGTTTCCAAACCGAAGCCAAGTCCTTCTCCGACTGAGGCAGACGTCCCGTCCTCCGGCCTGAAGTCAAACTCTTCTCCTAAAGAACAGGCTAAGCTAGCTACACAGAATCAGCCCGTCAAACATGCTAAACCTAAACAAAAGTCTAAATCAAAGATCTCGAATGGAGGATTCGGTCAACTATTTGGGGATAAAGCGCCTGCGGCCAAGGAAAGGTAAGTGTTGACATGGTCCTCGCATCGTGCACATTGTACACAATGCATCTAACTAAATGTCTTTGAACCGCAGCAAACATGTAACGTTATTAACTTTCTGAATTGCGTGCTAAGACATGTTTGTGAGGTTTTCGGCAAAGTATCAAATTATTACTCGTTAACTTTTGAATGTAACAGTTAGCCAACGTAAATATATCGTGCTGTATTAAAGTACAATGTTCCTATTGTATGGAGAGTGATGAAGCTACATCCTTGCTTTGACGATGTATTTACACAATGTACAATTATGTGCCCAGCCCTCCATGCCCATTCAACGCTGGCTCCCTGGTCTGGGCTAAACTGGAGGGGCACCCATGGTGGCCGTGCATGGTGGTCTCCCAGCCCCTGAGTGGGCAACAGATGAGGGGTCGTGGGCGGGACCAACGCATCCATGTCCATTTCTTTGACGAACCTCCTACCAGGGGGTGGGTCAGCACCAAGTATATACGAGAATACCTAGGTGAGAGGGAGTCGGTTGAACTTTATACATATGCTGCCAGTGTCATAATTAGTAGATGTTTAGAAGAAGTTTTGATTTATTTTATTTTACGAATTTGAATGATTTAAAGTGTGAGTGAACCCAAGTGCTTTCTCCATGGTTATGACCCGGATATTTTTTTGATACTTTTTTGTAAGCTGGTACCGTCATTGATAAGGACGAGGTTGTAAATGAAATGTGCCACACAGCATGGCGTCTTGGAGCTTGAGAAATGCTTTTTTAGTGTGTTTCATTTATGTGTTAAAGATTTATTTTTATGGTAAATACTAATGCCAAAGCTGTAAATACTGAAGGAGGTATTAAATGCTTAACCCATTTCTGTCGCAGGCTCTGACAGCAGTGATGCTAAAAGTACTGGCTTGTTCTTCAGTGGGAAGCCTGAGATTCGCCGTGCCATGAAGCTAGCGGACAAAGTTATGTTTGACAGTCCAGAGCAAAGACTGCAGATGCCTCTCTGCATGGACCCATCTGACGAGGAAGAGGAGGAGGAGGAAGATATGGAGGTGGTTTAGAAGGACTATTGCCATCGTGTGATGTTTTTGTTGTCTTTTATTCCCAGAACACCTTTGGGTTTGTTGTATTTAGTCCTGAATTTCCCGGCTGGGATTGATAAAGTAGAGTATTGTTATGTTATGAAAGACCTCATTATGTTACAAGATTTTTATTCGTCCATCCTTATTTGTGCTTTCAGCTTGACAAGTCAGCGCTTACTGATGAAGAGATCAGTGACGAGGAGGTGGACGAAGGGGAGAAGCCATCCAAACCCAGCCGGCGTTCCTCCCGATCTACGTTGGACCGGGGAAGCAAGCCCAAACGCCGGCGCATCATCGTAGCCTCGGACACCGACGGTTCGGACGAGGAATTCAACCCGACCAAAGCTGCGGCCAGCAGCGAAGACGATGACGAAGAAGAAGAGGAGGTGGAGCAGGTGGTGAGCAGTTCAGAGGAGGAGGTTGAGGAGAGCGAAATCTCCGAAGTTGACAGCCCAATCAAACCTGTGAAGCGCAAACGTCCCACCGACAAACCCGCCAAGCCAAAGCCCAAGCCTGCTGCCGCCGCTGCTCCAGCGATTACCCCAAAACGCCCTCCGGTATCCGCTGTTACCGCAGACACCAAGTCCCGACTGTCGGCCTTCTCGGCGCCGGACAACTGTGAGAGCCAGGCGAGCGGCACAGCCGGCGGCAGTGGGGCTACCGTCTGGGACCACGAGAAGCTGGAGTGGCTGCAGGACGGCAAACGGAAAGACGGCCGCCGCCGGCGTCAGGCTGACAACGACTACGACCCCACCACAATCTATGTGCCCGAAGACTTCCTGAACAAATGCACTCCCGGGATTCGGCGCTGGTGGCAGCTGAAGGCGGACATGTTTGACACGGTGATCTTCTACAAGGTAGGCAAGTTCTACGAGCTGTACCACATGGACGCCGTGGTCGGGGTCAACGAGGTGAACCTCACGTTCATGAAGGGCACCTGGGCCCACTCGGGCTTCCCCGAAATCGGGTTTGGCCGTTTTTCGGATGCGCTCGTTCAGAAGGGCTACAAGGTGGCCCGGGTGGAGCAGACGGAGACCCCGGAGATGATGGAGGCCCGCTGCAAGACCATGGCTCGCCCCACCAAGTTCGACCGCGTGGTGAAGAGGGAGGTGTGCCGGATAATTACGCGAGGCACCCAGACCTACAGCGTGCTGGACGGGGCTCCGTCCGAGTGCCAGAGCAAATACCTGCTGAGTCTGAAGGAGAGGGCGGAGGCGGAGAGCTCCGGCTCCTCCCGCACCTACGGCGTCAGCTTCGTGGACACCTCCGTCGGTCACTTCCACGTGGGGCAGTTCCAAGACGACCGCCACTGCTCCCGTCTGCGCACCCTGGTGGCGCACTTTGCCCCCGCACAGGTGCTCTTCGAAAGGGGGAACCCATCGGTTGAAACCCGTAAAATACTCAAGTCGTCGCTGGCCTCTGCGATGCAGGAAGCGCTTACAGCAAACACTCAGTTTTGGGACGCTCAGAAGACCCTCAAGACCCTGGCAGAAGAAGACTACTTCAAAGAGAGTGTTGCGAAGGACCAGGAGGCAGGTGGTAATATTTTACCAAGTGTCCTGAAGAACATGACCTCCGAGAGCGATTCGTTGGGCCTCACCCCCAAGGAGGGCTATGAGCTGGCCCTCTCTGCTCTTGGTGGATGCATGTTCTACCTGAAGAAGTGCTTTGTCGATCACGAGCTGCTCTCCATGGCAAACTTCGAGGAGTATGTCCCCGTTGACGTTGAGATGGAGAAGGCAGCCGGCGCCTCCAGCTTTTTTGCCCAGACACGTCAGCGCATGGTCCTGGATGGAGTAACACTGACCAACCTGGAGATTCTCCAGAACGGCTCGGGAGGAATGGAGGGGACTCTGCTGGAGCGCCTGGACACCTGCTCTACGCCATTTGGAAAGAGGCTCCTCAAGCAGTGGCTCTGCGCGCCCCTCTGTAACCCCACCTCCATTGAGGATCGGCTGGACGCACTGGAAGACTTGATGGGAGCCCAGGGAGAGGCTTCCGAGGCCTCGGAGCTGCTGAAGAAGCTCCCCGATCTGGAGCGCCTCCTGAGCAAGATCCACAGCATTGGCACACCGCTGAAGGGCAAGGACCACCCCGACAGCAGAGCCGTTCTCTACGAGGAGGTCACCTACAGCAAGCGCAAAATAGCAGACTTCCTGTCAGCCCTGGAGGGTTTCAAAACCATGCAGGAGATCATTTCCGGCTTCGCTAAAGTCTCCGGGGAATTCCGTTCCGTGCTGCTTCGCCAAGTGGTGAACCTGAAAGCCAGTAGTGAAGAGGGCCTGTTCCCCGACCTATCTGGGGAACTCAGACGGTGGGAAACCGCCTTCGATCACCAGAAGGCCAGAACGACCGGCGTCATCACCCCCAAGACTGGCTTTGACCCTGAGTTCGACCAGGCGCTAGGCGAAATCAAGAACTGCGAAAGAGAGCTTCAGGACTACCTGGATAGGCAGAAGAAGCGGCTGGGCTGTAGGAACATGACCTTCTGGGGCACGGGCCGGAACCGCTTCCAGATGGAGGTGCCGGAGAGCATCTCGGAGAGGAACATTCCCGAGGAGTACGAAGTGAAGTCCACCAAGAAAGGCTGGAAGCGCTATGTGACCAAGGAGGTGGAGGGCCTGTTCTCTGAGCTGCAAGGCTTCGAGGAGAAGAGGGATGCGGCGCTCAAGGACTGCATGCGGAGACTCTTCTACAACTTTGATAAGAACTACAGAGACTGGCAGACCGGCGTCGAGTGCATGGCGGTGCTAGGTATGGACATTGTTTTTTGCAGTTCCATTATTTCCGGCTCTCGGAACATGCCTGTAAGGAATAAAACAATAGAAACAATCCGCCAACCAGGTGGTGTGAAGACTGTTTGTGTTTATGTGTGTGCTTTTAAAATATGCTAAAATAATGCATCCCTTTAAATAACTATTCTGAGGCCGTGAATCGCTCGGTGGCTAGCCATTGGGCACATTAAGGCCCTTTAAGTTTCAATTTTAGTCAGATAGTGTTTTACAGTAATGACTAGTCTTGCAGAGATGATTACATTGTAAACGATGGAGTTTTACAGTGGAGGCATAATGCGCTCATAATGGGATTTCTTATCAACAGGCCATTTCTCAAACACACATTGCTGTTCTATTTTCAGAAGCACTCTGCTGCTAAAAGCCTGGTTATACCAGACAACGGATGGTGATTCAAAACTTGGGGGGGCGGGCTCGAAGGAGCTCAAGTATACATGTACTTCCCATCGTTTTAAGGGCGTAATAACGACGGCAGATGCTGTGGTTTCAACGGATTTCCTCACGTTTGGTTTCCCCCCAGACGTGCTGCTGAGCCTAATGCGATACAGCCAGGGGGGCGACGGACCCATGTGCAGGCCCCAGTTGTTGATCCCCGAGGGGGCCCGTGACCCCTCGGCCCCTTTCCTGGACCTGCGGGGCTCGCGCCACCCCTGCGTCACCAAGACCTTTTTCGGAGACGACTTCATCCCCAACGACGTCTTCATCAACTGCCCCGGGGGGGAGGAAGAGGCGGGGGGCGGCCATGCGCCCTGCGTCCTCGTCACGGGGCCCAACATGGGCGGCAAGTCCACCCTCATGAGACAGGTGAGGCTCGTTGCCGGGCAGAGACATGAGGGGTGCGGTGACGTATTTCCCCCCCCCCCCGGTGTGAATGGGTCAACTGACTACAAACAAATATTTTAATTTTTTGTTTGTGCCATTTCATAAGAAAATATAAAAAGTGAGGCATCCCCTGAAGAAACCTTAATATCGGCCTGACAAATGTCATATTGGTGCGTCCCTAGTAACCATTGAAGTTTTCACAACAAGCAAGAATGCAAAATATACATGTTGCACAGAGTTCTGGGTAAAGGGGGCCCTTTTTCTGAGCCAGCCTGAATCGCTATGTTCCTAATATGCATGTCTTGTGTTGTAGTGTGGGCTTGTGCTGATCCTGGCTCAGCTGGGCTGTTACGTTCCTGCTGACAGCCTGCGGTTCTCCCCCGTGGACCGAGTCTTCACTCGCCTGGGGGCCTCTGATCGTATCATGGCCGGTAAAACATCCCCCACATTCTCATTTAGCTCCTGCTAAATAGACAGGTATTCTTAACACCTCCGTTGTTATCTGCCGGTACCTCAACCTCAATGTGTTTTGTCTTTTTTATTTTTACCTCCAGGGGAAAGTACGTTCTTTGTGGAGCTGAGTGAAACTGCCAGTATCCTGCACCATGCCACCGAACACTCCCTTGTGCTCCTAGATGAACTGGGTAAGTGTTTGATGCTGGGGGAGCAAAAGCTAGAATGAAGCACGGAAATTATGGGATTTTGTTTTATACAATATTGCTATTGTTGATTCCAAAACCTGTGCTAACGAATCCAACTGTAGATGTATGATGTTTTGAGTTTTTGGGAATTCTACAGTATAATAAGACTCAAATCCATTTTTCATATACTACCCATTCCGAAGCTCATATTGTGCTTTCACATTTCACAGTTCCATTTTAATATAGCTCTCCCTAACTGTAAAACTGTAGTTCTTCTGGCATGTAATCTAATTCTTCACCAAAGCCGTTTCAAAACATCACATTACCTTCCCGTTTCCCCTGACTTGGCAACAAGATTTGTAAACGTTCTTTTGGGAATGTCTTTGCAGGCAGGGGCACGGCTACCTACGATGGCACCGCCATCGCCAGTGCCGTTGTGAAGGAGCTGGCGGAGAAGATCGGCTGCCGCACCCTTTTCTCCACACATTACCACTCTCTGGTGGAGGACTACGCCAGCAACCCTGCGGTGCGGCTGGGACACATGGTGAGCAACACCCTCCTCGCCTGCAGAGGCACACTAGATCTGCATAAGTACGTCACTCTTCACTATTTAGTAATTTAGCCCAATTTTGTTCACGTGCAAGTGAATTGAGATGCAGGTCAGGTTCGACTGGACGTGGGACTCGAACCCGGGACCTTTTGGCTAGGAGTCGACCATCCCGGCCACTACACTGTCCTGCCCCCAAGAGTAGAATACTGTGGATATCATTTGGATTCCAATGCAATAACGTAGAATACATTTTATTCAGTTTCATCAAATATATCACTGACTTTCAAACCAATTTTTCTAACCACCGTCTTTTTTTTTTCTCCTTAAATACAAATCAGCAGTTTAAATACTGGATATCAAACATTATGACAATCACTTAGGAAGTCAGCTGTAGATCAAAAATGATAAATGGCCGGCGGTCATCAAATTCTGGCAACGGACATCCCCATCTTTAAAAATGTAAATAGGCTGCCTTAAATTTGGCAAGTATGAAGAACCCGTCTGTTTCCTCCAGGCCTGCATGGTAGAGAATGAATGCGAGGATCCCAGCCAAGAGACCATCACCTTCCTCTACAAGTTCATCGCTGGGGCCTGTCCAAAGAGCTATGGCTTCAACGCAGCTCGCCTGGCCAATCTGCCTGAGGAGGTGATCCAGGCTGGGCACCAGAAGGCCAGAGAGTTTGAGAAGAGCACCATGAGCCTCAGGATCTTCAGGTACAGCACACGTTGCAGTGTTGCTCCCACAGTGACACCGTAATTGGTGATTCATCATTGGTGCTGTATTTCATTGGCAAGGAAGATTTGATTACTGATCCTGTCTTTGTGTCCCCCCCCTCTTCACAGGAAGCTCTGCCAATTTGCTGAAGACTCCACTTTGGGAAAAGCTCACTTTGTTTCATTAGTTCAAACGATCAGCAGTCTCTGAACATGTTTGTTCCGTTTCTACTTGTTCCAATGTTTCCATTTGAAGACGACACAAATAAATCCACTACTGTAATGATCTAATAAAGTTTATTTTAAAAAAAGACAATTTCTTATGTAGGAAATTGAACCCTTTAAATTCACACTATCGCCTACATTATGGTTATTGAATACTTCACAATATATTAAGTCTAGATGTTATGATACATGCATACAATTTAGGTTGTATGGAAACCAATACAGATGGAGGGGAGGGGGAATAAAACATACCACTGTATAGATACTTGTCTCAGCTTAATTTGAGTAAGTTTCTTATCCTCCAGCAATGTTGGGGAAGCCACGTTTATCTTAAGTTTCTTAAAAAACGGCTGCTCACAAGACTTGCTCACTACATCTTAAAATTCCCTACGGACATTTTCAAATTGACCAAGAATTTCCACCCAAGTAAAAATGGTGTAGGTTTATTAGTCCATTTGAGTTGGATATACCATATAGTATTACAAAAAAAATAAGTTTACAACAGGTACAAATTGTGCAAGACAGTGGAGCTGTAAAATGGACACGGTATACATGAATACATCATGAATGTATAAAAACATTGTGTGGCATTCCCATCCGGACTGATGACTGCCAACAGCCACTGTAGAGGAAATCTAGAGAATTTTAACCACAAACACCATAAGAAGACGGTCAAAGTTCAGGTCAAGTATACTAAAAACGACACAAGCTATACATGGGAGACTGGGCTTTAACAAGTCTTGTGAAATTAAAAAAGTTTTTTTTTGTTTTACGTGAACGATAAATGTAAATAAGCCAACATTGCTGGAGGAAATGTTTAGTGTTTCCTCATGTTCTCTTTCACAGAAAGAATTTAAGATACTGCGACGTACATTTACAGCGGGTGTGGGGGAGCGATTGCTGGGTGAGAAAAATAAAAAAATAAAACCACGTTGAATAAAATAAAGACATTCAAGTACAGTACGATTTTTGCATGAAATACAAAACTACACAAAAAGCATTAAAAATTAAATCTTTTTTTTTTTTTTTTATCGCTGAAGTGCTGTGTCTTTTTTTTTTCTTCCGGATGTGCATACAAGCTCAACGGTTGCCCGGTGATGGAAGTATTGTTGCCATGGGGACCACTTGAGTCAGCGTTGCTGTCCATGAAGATTCTTGTATACATGACGTGTTGTCGTCTGCATGTTGCTCAACAGACAGACGTGCTTGCTGGCTCTTCCTTGGCATCTCCCACCCAACTCGGGACGCCCCCCCGCCCAAATCCTGAGTCCTCGGTCAATAAATTGTAAAAAATAAAATAATAAGAATTGAGGCGTCCATTGGAGAAACGTTATCCCCTTCGTGTCCCACTCCTGCATATAAAGGCTCCAGGCAGGCGTGGCCATCATTTACAATAGCGCCGTCAAACGAGTCCAACTCCAATGCCAACAGGTTACAGTAGT
>JAOPJO010000043.1:3535840-3567340 GCA_027123675.1 Molva macrophthalma | reverse complement strand
TGTGTGTGTGTGTGTGTGTGTGTGTGTGTGTGTGTGTGTGTGTGTGTGTGTGTGTGTGTGTGTGTGTGTGCGCGAGCATGCCTTTGGTCCCGGTGGTGGAGTCGGTCAGGGAGGAGAGCTTGGTAACGTGTCCCCTAACCCCAAGGGACCGGCCCGCTCTCCGTCCGCTCTCCGCCCATTCTCGGCCCGCTGTTCAATCTCGGCCTGTTGTTCCATCTCGGCCCGATCTCGGCACACTTTGGTGTTGATGAACAGCCCAAATGAACCCGACCGGGCGGTTTTCAAACAGCTGCCCCCCCCTCAGGTGTATAGAAGTGCAGGTTAGGTGGAGGTCCGGAGCACAGAAGGCAAATTCTCATTTCTATATATTTCTATATATTTTTTATTGTTATTATCGTTACACACCACCACTCCCATAAAATGTGTCTTGGTAAGTCAACCAAAAAACATGTGTGTATGCATATGGCATGTGTGCAGAACGTATACAGTATGTAACATATGCATATGTACATGTATACAGATTGATAGATGGATAGATAGATAGAATGATTATAGATTTGTGCGTGAATACATACGGGATATATCTAGATAGATAGATAGAGGTTCATGTTCAGACACAACATGTGATATTGCTTGAATTAATTTATTGATTTGTTCTTAAATGGAGGGTGTTAAATGAAATGGTAAAAATGACTCCTGGCTCGCAGCTCTACTTGGGCTGTCCCCGGGTTCAGGACAATATGTTGTCCTCTGGAGGGGAACCAGAACTACTTGTTAGTTACAGTCAGGGCACAGCCCTTTTTGGATAGGACCTCTCCTGGCTGTTCTCATATCAGGCTCCATATTTTTTTCTGCATGTTCACAGAAGAAGCGCTCTCTTTCTCTCTCTCTCTCTCTCTCTCTCTCTCTCGTGCTCTCTCTTATGCTCTCTCACTCTCTTTCTCGCCTTTATTTTAAAATTTCTACATCGTCTAAGAAAAAACAAGTAGGTGAGTTCAATGCAGATACAAAAAGTATTTGTTTGCTGTGTTGTAGACTTGAGTTTTTTTATTTTTTATTTTTTAGAATAACGGAGTTAAGTGGATCATTCATTTTATAATCGTTGTATACAATTTGCACTTTGAATGGGAGGAAAACGCTTTAAAGAACATGAAAAGCATTACATGTGAATGGAATAAATGTGTGTGGACCAAATGCCATCTAATGCATGTTTGGAAAATGTAAAAATGTAAGAAATAAAAAGAAGAAAACATATTCTTTGCTTGGTAAATTGAATTACAAACCTCAAAGAAAACAAGAGACAAAATTTTGAATTTCAGCCTGACTAAAGTGCATCAGCAAATACCTATTAAAAGTGTGGCATTATTTCTGAATGTTACATTTCAAAAATAAATGTCACTAAGTGATGCGGTTTTATTTGCTGACAAATTACCCACTTCTTTTGGTTACAAATATGCGTGATGAGGTCACGTCTCTTCTCAGGTTGAAACTTCATGGTATAGTCTTATGAACTGAATGACATTTTGATTTCTATGTTTGATGCATTGACGAATAATATCCAGAAACCAATTTTATATCCTAATTTACAAAATACAAAAAAAAAGAGTGTGTACATGTGATTAGGAAGGCCAGGAAATGTTAAGGTAATTCGAACTAAAATATTGTTTTGTTTTATTTGGAAGTCACCTCATAACTATGGATATATTTTTTTCTTTGTTTTAAGTTGTATTCACATTTAAATGTATTAATAATTTTGATTTTAACACACTTGATCAAGAATTAAAGAATTAAGAACTGAGTTGAAAATGAATCTGTCATTATATTGTATTATTCCGTACTAGCTAAAATAATACAGTTAAATATTACACTTTGTAATTTATTTGCAATCCTTTTGAAAACTTTAAATTGCTTTTTCTTGTTATACAGGGTTGGAAGCCTTTTTTTATTCTTATTTCAATGTATATTCCATGCTTTATAAATTATAATACCTTCAAATTATAACACAATTCATCTTGTATATAATTCTTCTTTTTAGCTAATGTTTTCTCTTTTTTTATTGCTGAATGTCATTATAATATAAAAAAAATACATTCTTGCAACTTCTCCCTTCACTCCCAAACTTAAAATACACAGGCCTAAGAATTTTTAATGATATGCTAGAAATATGTGTTTAATTAAATCTTTAGCAAACTTCAACTGAATTTCAACAGCTACCTTTAATTTGATGGCACGGACATGACCTTGAACTTCTGAGATTATCATTAATGAGCCATCCCTGAGGAATCCACCCCAGATAATCACATGGCATTCTATTTCATATATACTTCATTTGTTTCTGTTGGTAGGCCTATTAGGGAGAAGTTATTTAGGGTGGATAATCCAATTATTTTAATAATTTGGCATACACTGGAATCCTTCTAGGTGTGTTGGAAGACAAAACATTAAGGTTAATCGTGGTTATACAGGGTTAAGCTATATTGTGCATCCAGATTTTTTAAGATAAAAGTTAGGGCAGAAATAGTTGGTTTGAGGAAACCAGAACTGTGCACTTTGCATCGTGTTATATTATCTGGGACATCAACACTGCGCATGTCTCGTCCACCATTTTGTAATCAGAACTTTACTCACATGCCCCCATTTTACGAACACGAAGGGAGCCAAAAGTCAATGTCCTAAAAAAAAAAAACGGTTTGAAAGGCTTTGTGGGTCACAAATTTAATTTCTCAACAAATATTTCGTTACATGCATAAAGTATTTAGCTGAGGCTGTACTGCTTGATAAATGTTTAGCCTCTGTCAGACATTTTCAATTATTGCAGTACAACTAAAGAAACTGGTTTTGCAGATTCTCAATTTTTCTCCTGCTTAAATTAGTGTGTGTGTGTGTGTGTGTCTGTGTGTGTGTGTTTGGTGAGAGAGTTTGTGCATGTATGTGTGCGTGTGGTCATTTGGTGTGTGTGTCTGATCATGTCTGTTGTGTTTGTGCCTGTGTGTGTGTTTTTTTGTGCGTGTGTATTCATGTCCGGTGTTTGTGTACGTGTGTGTGTGTGTGTGCTCATATCTGGTGTTTGTGTGTGTGTGTGTGTGTGTGTGTATGTGTGTGTGTATGTGTGTGTGTGCTCATATCTGGTGTGTTTGTGTGTGTGTGTGTGTCTGTGTGGGCTCTCAGTTGTGCTGCAGGGTGTTGGACTCTATGGGGGGGGCAGAGTCGTACAGCGTGTCCGTGTCGTGCGTCGGCTCCCCGGCTAACGTGCAAGGGTTTGACAGTGTCCCGGCACCGCAGTCACAGAAGAACCTGCGGGCAGGAGGACGGAACATTTTTCCCATCATGCACGGCAACAAACCTCTCCATGACACAATTCCTTTGTGAAATATGATTGGACGTAATAAAACTATTGTCGTGGGATTGAGTTTAGCTTGATGTTAATGTTGCTTTAATCCAAAGCAACAGGTGAACAGATCAAGAGAAAGCCTCTTGCTCAATGATGGCTACAGGTAACACACTGGGGATCAGACCCGGTACGTTTCGGGAAGGGAATCGCACGCCCCGGTCACTTCACTATCCCGTGCCCCACCAATAAAACGTTTTTCATGCAAGATGCAAAGGATTTCAGTGACTTACCGGTCATGTCGGATGAACTCCACGTCGTGTCCCTGGTGACACTTTTTAATGCAGTTCACGCAGATGGCGTTGCGGTCTGTTGTGTTACAGGTGTGGCACCTGTGGGACCCAGAGGAGCCGCGTTAGTGACGTAGACGCAAAACTCGGTCCAGAGCAAGAGACTCACACCAAACCACTTCAAACAACGCGACTATCAACGGTAAGCTAGAACCGGAAGAGTTACCTGTAAAAATCGTGCATTGGGTAGCTGGTGTAACTTGAAATCTTGTACAGGCACTGACCTCTGCTCACAGCCTTTTCAATGGCATCCTGATTGTTCATTATTTTGTTATCTGGAGAGAGAAACAGAAGGAGAACAACTCATTAGATCATTCCTGGATCGATTACCTTTGGTGTAAAGGTGGCCATTTCAGGAATGCACGACGAGGTCTTTGTGAAGGACCTCGGCAGTACCTTTCATTGTCACGTTGACGCCAGATGCCAGGAAAAGCCCTCCGAAGCGGTTGTTGAAGATCTGATTTCCCTCCAAAGTTGCTGTGGCGTGGTTTGTGATCTCGATACCTACGGAGAAAATAACATGTTCCAAGTTGCTCTCAAATCTCTCTTGCATACGTGTTTTTACAGGTTTTGGGAGAGAGACAGATTAGCCTCATTAGCCCCGTTCGTTTGTTTATAATGGCGGCACATTAGCGAGGCTGTAACAAAGCCATGACTATTAGACTGAAATAACAAATTAGCCTCATGCTAAGGAGATACCAAATTGCCAAATCCGTGTGCAGGAGCTACCCACCTGCAGCGAAGCCGTCGAATATTCTGTTTTTCCGCAGTATGGGGTGGCTGTTGGTGCTAATGAGAACTCCTGCCTGAGCGTTTCGGAAGATGTCGTTTTCTTCTAGCAACCCTGAGAATAGAAAACAAATGAAATGGTTGATTTGCTCGCCTTTTTTTTCCCCTCCACAGACCGACTTCATCACAGAGAAACAGAACGAAATCTGCCAATTGATCCAGTTGTGGGTGGATGGCTTTTATTCTTTAGACACCAAAAGTGATTGCTGTTGTGGTAAAAACCTTACGTAGTTCAAGTTCAAATTTCAAACATATTAGTCAAAAAGTATCCATTGTATAATATAGAGTTCTGTCTGATTGCGCAAGGTATTCAAATCTGCATGGTTGCATCGATAAAGAGAATGTAGAAGCGTTTGACTGATTAACAAATTAAATATACATGTGAATGTATCATTCACAGGGAACCATTCAATTTAGCACAACAGCGAAAATGCACTACCGTTACTGCGAGGGAATCATTTTCACTAATGCTAGTGGTATAATATGAGAGCTGCTGTTGAAGCAGTTTGAATTTGACTTTTTCCATTTTTAATAGTTTTTTTTCCACTTTAATAGTTTCGAAATGAAGAAGACTGAAATGATCAATCCCCCACCCTCACAAACATTGTATTTTCCTCCTAGAACCCAAGCAATGCTGTTGTATCACTCGTTTAGCACCCCCATCCTCCCAATGAAACGTCCCGCTGTTACACACGCACCATTTTCCCGGTCGACGATTAGACTGTAAAAGATGACGCAGACTTAAGGTCTTTCTATTGAAGATTTGAATTGCCGAACATTTAAGGTCCCCCAAGTATGAAACAAGGTCTTTGTAATTTTTAAATACCTCGTCCTCCATTGAAGATACAGATCCCTCCATCTCTGCCGTCGTGGATCTTGTTCCTGCGCAGCGTAGGGTTGCTGTCTGTCTTGATCCACACTCCGGCCATAGCGTTGTCGAAGATCTCGTTGTCCTCAATGAAGCCCAAGCCTTAAGTGCACAAAAAGGCCTGGTTGTTCATTGTTCTTTATTGGCAACTGAAGACATCCATGACATGGAGAGATGATACATAAGGTTTCTCACCCGAGTTGTAAACCAAAATGCCTCCGTTTTGACCTCCCCAGATCTTGTTCCGTCTGATTTTGGGATTACTGCCAGTTCTGTTTAAGGAATAGAAATTGTGAATATGTACACTTGACGTAAATCATTGGGAGTTTGATATTTTCAAGGAAATCTGTATGGCGCACAATTAGCCCTTCAAGTTTTTAAACCGCAGGCCCATCAAGAGGACCAGGACCCGAATACTTGACCCACCTAATTTGTACTCCAGAGTACATGTGGTTGTAGATGTCGTTATCCTCCAGCACACCGTGACCGTTGTCGTAGAAGTAGACCCCAACCTGTTAACACAACCACAATGCTGGTCAGTTCCCCTCGGTGCCCCCAATGCTGCATTCTGGCCATAATACAGACTTTAATTTTAACACTGACATAGACCGACTATTTGATGATACATATTCCTGCATCTTTTGTCGCGTTAATGCTTTGGTCTCACAAAAGGGGCTGTGAACCCAGTGCGGTCAGGTCGGCATGGTCATTGAGCGAGTCCCGATAGGCTACACCCTTACCTGCTTGCCGCTGTGTATTCTGTTCCTCCTCAGTACTGGCGTGCTGCCGGTCGTCACCCAGACCCCCGCCAGCGTGTTACTGTACACCTCGTTCTCCTCGATCACCCCCTGTCCCTTTTCATGCTGCGGGGCACAGGGCACACAGGGTCAGACACAAAAGTCAGCGGGATCGCTGCGAACGTGATACGCCCCGGACCGCGACAGATCATTTGCATTTTGGTCATTGAGCCGACCCTTTCGATCCAACGCCGTATTCCCTCCGCCGGCCGAGCGTATGCATGAGTGTGTCGATGATATTCACCACGTATATGCCCCCGTGCTGGCCATCGTGGATCTTGTTGTGTCTGACGATGGGGCAGCTGTTTGTGCGGATCTGGATCCCCGCCAGGGCGTTGCCGTAGATGTCGTTGCCCTCGATGAGGCCTCGGCCGTCGCCGAAGATGTAGACTCCTCCCTGGTTCCCGTTATAGATGGCGTTGCCCCTGCAAGCCGGTGGAAGAGCGCACATCAGATAGGACCACTTTGGGACACCAAGGGACGGATGCCGTTTTAAAGAAATTGCTTGCACATTGCCACAATCACCGAACAACGTCGGCAGTGTGCCTGACCCGTTGGTGGTTGTTGGCTGGATTATTATTGCGAATGTGTTTGTTAAAAAAATAACAAAAGATAAGAATAAAAGCAATAGAGTAATAAAGTGTAAGGAGGAGGACTTAACGCTGGTGCCTGATAGAATATCAATAAAAGCCGGGTAAATTAGGTATGATAAATCAACTCCAATAGACAAAGTACAACAGAAAGGTAATCGTGCACATATGAAAACGTTATCATGATGCGCATGAGCCACGCTAACCTTATGGTGGGATCACTGTTGGAGGTGATCCACACGCCGGCAAAGTTGTTTGCATAGATCTTGTTGTCGATGAACTGGCCGCGGCCCTTCTCGTGTACGTAGATGCCCCCGGTCTGGCCGTGGTGGATCTCACAGCACACCACCGTGGGGTTGGCGTACGCCTTTACCTCGAAGCCCGCGATGCGGTTCCTGTGGATGTTGCAGCTGTCGAAGTAGCCCTGCGATACACAAACTTTGCTTTAGTACCAAATTATAAAAAACTTAATTATATATTTTTTTTAACCTGACATTTACGATTTTACTTGACATTTATAGATTTTCAAAAGGATCTCTGTTGTCGTAAAAATAAGTTCAATTATTAATATTGAATATATATTCTTTACTTGATATTTACGATTTTCGAAAGGACCAGTAATAGATGCAGGCGAAAATAATGGATCTCTGTTGTCGTAAAAAAATAAGTAAAAGTCAACGGTGTGAATGAAAGTTTGCATCCGCTTGAGTAGAATCAATAGATAATCAATCGAGGGCTGTTGGTTCAAGGCTTCGCAAGGCAGGGCAGGAGGAGGAGGAGGAGCCTTTGGGGCCTCACCATGCCGTGGTCAAACGTGAACACCCCCACGTCTCTGCCGTGGTGGATGTGGTTCCGCCGGATGATGGGGTTGCCGTGGTTCTTCACCCAGATGCCCGCCAGCGCGTTGTTGGAGATCTCGTTGTCCTCGTACATACCCTGGGGGGGGCACGGAGATCAGTGACCGTCAGCAGGTAACGCGCCGGGGCTTCAGATATAAATCAACACTGTGTTCTCCATCAGCGCCGTGTCTTCCGGCTTCTAATACCAAGGCTGAATTATCGGTGCGGGTTTCACTGCGACACAACTGCGTGTGAGGTCACGGTCGTTACCTGTGCGTGGTCAGTGATGTAGAGGCCCACGTTTTCACAGTCGCTGATGTTGCAGTGCTTGATGGTGGGAAAGGCACCCTGGCCACTCACGCAAACTGCCGACCCAACTGAAACCGCCAGGGAGACATTGGTTTTATGACCTCTAGAAAGGTTGAACACCAGATCCAACAGTAACCAACATTGTAGGCTTGATGCTTGAGAAGTCTAGATTTGAAGTTCCTGTGCATGATTCATAAGCAGGCGTTTTTAGTGTTTGAGCAAGAGATACCTTTGAAATGACTTATCTAGCTCTGACAAATGGAAGTGTTTTGGATCGTTCCACATGAGGTCAATGGGTTGTGCGTAAAGATGCTACCTGTGCATGTGCAGCGAATGATGCAGTGGTCTATGATGGGGCTGCAGTTGACCGTGATTTCCAGGCAGTGATGTGCGTTGTGGTGCTGGGCAGACTTATCATCAGGGTTGAACTACGACAGAGAGACAAACGCATCGACTGGTTAGGATTATAAAACCATTTCTTTGACTGGAAGTAACCAACCATTTATCCAGTAATAAAAAAAATAACCAAATAATTTTAAAAAAAACATGGTTACCCGTATGGTCATGTATCCGACGTATGCATCCTCAGAACCCTCCATGAATACAAACGTAGAATCGCGGGTGTTCTCAATGACTACTTTGTCGGCTACTTTCCCTGGGGCTGTGGAGTAAGAGACGCGGGAGGTGTTAGAGGGAAGACAGGGACCCCTTTGAAAGCACGCACGGGTGGAGTGGGGGATGGGGGACGGGGTGGATGGGTTCTTCAGACACACGTACCGGCTCCAACCATTGTGATGGGCGACTCGATGTAGATCCACTCGTCCGTGTAGACGCCGGAGTGGACGAAGATGAGGCCGTCAAAGTGGCCCTCCTGGACGCCTCCCAGGGCGTCTTCGATGGTGTCGTAGTACTGAAGGGAACACCGGGAATTATCATTATTATATTTAAAATGACAATTAGGAAAAGGCAGTCTCTGGTTGGATGTCTCTGTTTGCGGTGACATGGGAACGCACGCCCGACGCAAAAGAGTGGTCACTTACCAGCATGCTCTCCCGTCCTTTGTATCGGTCGGGATTACTGTAAAAGTGCTCGGCGAAGCCCGGCTTTACATGCGCTCCCTTGTACTGTGAAGGAAAACAGTCGTATGGATGAATATTGCACAAAAGCGTATAATGGCTATCTTCATTTGCAGTCCATTTACTCTAGTGAAAGTAAAAGTGTTTTCAACAACTGCTATAAACTAGCCGAAATAGTGGCTGGGCTAAAGTGTATTCAAAATCCATGAATGTGAAAACATGGGAATGAATATCTGCATCAATGTGCTGTATATGGCATAGAGCATGCAAGAACCTAATATTTCATAGCGCAGGTAAAAGCTGAACTTTGTTATAGTGGCTATGAATACCATCCTGTTACCATCAAGGGCAGTGCAGTTTCCTGTGATCTATGTGAGATTTGGGCTGCAGTGGATTGAAATGTACCACATTTAAAAACCCCAAATGGTTTAAGGCGGAATATTAACCTTCAATTAACAGCAGCACATAAATATACTATAAAATACTAGCTAGACTATCTCTTGTGTTGTGAGGCTTCTTCTATAATCTAAGGACTACATCCATGCAATTAAGTTAAATTAAAGTGGTGGTGAATTAGCATGCATAAGCGAGGCTCATTACCAGTTGCTGGAAGCTCTCCTTCCAAGGATTGGGCTGTTCATACTCCTCTGGGTTGATCTGGAAAAACTTCCCTGCCTCGGGGTGCATCATAGGCCGTGTGTATTCAAAAACCTCCATGTACAGCCTCTTCCTGCAATGCAGCATAGACACCGTTAGGGCTCTCTGAATATTGACAGCAGCACTATATTGAATCTGTAACTGCAGTTTTCAACCTCAAGGCACGCTTCAAGCCAATATGCATAAATAACAGAAGACTTTATTTTTATTTGATTTAAAATCCATAGCACCTCTCACATTTTCAATTATTGAATTAGTTCTGTCAAAAACCTCAAGAACTAATCATAACATTACTTGTATACTATTTGCATACCTCAAAAATAACTACATAATTGACTGCTATCACCATTTCCCATTAAACAACTAATGATCACTAATGGCCCTCATAATATAACATGTCTGACGATAGAACATAAACAAACTCAATGATGACTAATCAGTCATTCATCGCACCAATATCCACATTAATGATGATTAACAGCCCATTAACAACTAATGGGGATGTAGTTATAATAACAGCACTGGGGAGCAGGGGGTCTCACCAGATGATTGGGTCATTGGCCAGCTCGCTGAAGCGCTTGCACACGCACGCAGCGCGACACAGGTCCTGCTCCAGGAGGTACGAGAAGATCTTCAGCACCACCTCGTCCGGGAGTTTCTCCTGGAGGTACTGCTCTGCTGGCGCTGCCGGGAACACACAAATCGTCGTTAGGTGCGCCTGTTTTACGAGAGCTTGCGTTCTCAAGTGTGTAAGGGGGAGAACTAAATGGCAGCCGATTCGTTGTGTTTGTCGTGTACATCTTTCTTTTGGGACCAGAAAAATGGGTGATACCTCATGGTTACTATATTCTATATATGTACGACTGCATTATTTAAGTTTTTCTCATCGAAAGATGATTGTTTTTTCTGATTACCTGATAAATCTTGACACTTTCCCGAAACTCTGGGGCGTTTTGCTCGATGCCCAAAGTTGTCAGTGGTGGATGTGGAAGCACCCTGTATGAAGAAAAGAGTGTTTCCAAATTAGATAAGGCCTCATTTGATACGTTAATTATTTGCAGGATTGACAATGGGATCACCCTAGTTTTTCAACCTATGATTCACAATAACAAAACTGATAGGCTATATGATTTAATGTGTACGGTTCACTCAGTTGAATGTACCAAAGATCCCTGTTAGTTGGCTTTGAGATGTTGTACCTCCATGTTCGCCTTGGCTGGACACACTGTTCTCTTCTGTAGTAGAGACTTCCTTCTAAGTTGGTAGGGACTGTTCTGAGCTCCTGGACCGGATTCTTCTGCGACCATATCTGCAGGAACGTCCTCATCTTAAAAATAAAAAATGAACACAATGAGACAACCATTTCTGACATGCGCTGCAAATATTGTTTCAAAAGCCTGGTTGAGATTGATGTATGCATAGCTCTTATTTTAACAGAACACTGCTTTTGATGCAGAGCTTAACACTACTTCAAAAATCTCTCCAATCAGACGCTAGGTTTTTGTAAACTCTTATGTCTTCAGTGTTGTATAATTCTACTTGACCACTCTACTTGAGCAGTCTAAATTCATTTTTCATCACATGCACTTCAGCTATTTTCATTCCCTCTTATGTTTAATCTTCACTCAAGCATGTTAGAATGGAGACACGCACAGGCTTTTTTCAGCCTTATCAATATTAACCATTAAATAACAAATCTACTCAAAGCATTTAAACAACTACAAAGGCCAATAATCAAACAGCATCAAGCAGCAACATATACGTAAATTCACCATACCATTTTTTTCTCATTCTTTCACTTCACATTATTTTTGCTATATCCTACACAAGTGTAATATTTACAATTTACCGACCCACACACACACGCAACACGAGATCACCTTTTGATTGAGAAAAGGCCATTATTGTAAAGGTTTTAGAAAGAAGGGATGAGCTGTCGGCTACTAGTTTACCCCAGGTGAAGGACGCAGACGGTGCTTGTTGCTTTGGTTGCACATGACTCCCAGGCTACTAGACCAGTAACCACTACAAACACCAAAGACCTAACTTGTCCAGATCAATCAGCAACAATCCCAATGCACTGTGGCTACACTCTAAAAACAACGAGCGGAACAGGCTGAGCATACATGCATGCTAACAACATACATGATAACATAGTGTATACAATGTGAAATGGTTGATTGCATCACTACCAAAACGAACGATTGGAGGGATGATGGCTCAACCTGCTAGTGCGCTAACCATGAAGGTAGATTCCCACCTGTGGTCCTAGGCTAACGTTACATATCATTCCCTCAACTAAATGTAAGCCGCTTTGGACAAAAGCGTCGGCTAAATAATTGTAATAATGAGGCGGAAGATGTAATATTTATATTTCTAGCTCTAGTTAAAATGCGCTGGAGCGAGTACATGATGTATACAGCATTTATTTGGTTGGACAAATTAACAATTAACATAAGTTATGTAAATTAATTACTACGTCTTAACGTTTATACTGTGCTGAATTAACGTTACCTTGTGCTCACATAGTCAGCGTTTCAATTACTATTCCTGTGCTCGGTCAAGCAGCTGTTTAATGTTCATTAGATCAAGTGATCCTTCAGCTGGGGTTATCGGGTAGAGTCGGGTGGAAACTAGGGGGACCTCACCGTAGAATTCAGCTTGTTTACTTTTAAGGAAATCGGTGCACACATTCTATATTCCCCGCGTGTCGTCTTGCTCTCTGCAAAAACGCGCAGTTCTACTCTTGATAAACAGAAAATTTAAGAGGTTGCCCGTTACTATGTCAATTATACGTGTACAACGTTGACATTTATGAGGGACAACAACCATGCCGGAGACTGGCGTCATATGGTATACTGATTAGCATGTTAGCACGGCAATACGGATAGCAAACATACGTTATGTAGCTGGCGTTTTCCCTCAGTACATTTGTCACACATATTTGCAGACAAATGATATCTGGGGAAGTGGGACACTGACGTTTGATGGTGAAGCAAGCATGAAATGTGAGCAGGGAGATAGTTTACAAGATAAGGAGCTGAGGCAGTGAGAAGCCGAGCCAGACAAAGCGCGGCCTGTGTGCTGGGCACAGACACAAGCCTCGGTGTTTCCTGAAAGCCGTCTACCGTGTAAGACTGCTATTGTCTGGGGATAGATACAAAACAAATAGGCCAACAATGTCACGCCCGGGCCAATACGTTGACAAAGACGCCCAGTACATGCAATGTTGAGTGGATGCTGATTAAGATACTGGTCCACTTTACCTCTTTCCTGGTTATTCCTTTCCGGCTCTACCGGGCGCGGCCTGGACACTCGCCTGGGTCTTCTGCTACTTGCTCTGACGGAGTTCATTTGGGGGGTTATTAATCTTTGAAGAAATGTCTAACCCTTCGCAGCAGCAGAGACAAAGCGGGGCACACTAGCTAATATGCCTTTTTCTTAAACATTGCGCAGTCCGCCACCTTTTCCGTGTCCAAAAAGGGGAAAACAATTATGTGGTTCGGTTCTAACCCCTGCGCCTGTTCCGCTGCTGCTGTTATGCTATAGCAGGAGGAGCCATAACAAGACGAGCAGCACAGACCATAGAGACTACAGTCTGGTCTTGCCACAACTGCATCACATGGGACGGCCTTCCGTCGTTACGTCACTGATCAAAATAAAACGACGACTGTTCTACCATGAGGAAAATAATATACCATGGGTGCATGATAACGTATATAGTAACACCTATGATTACATAGCTTATGCGAAAGTTGACTTCTATGTCACTAGGAGTGGCTGGATACATTATGTCACAATTCCTCTATGTAGCAAACTGCAGTTGCAGAACCAGACCAGAGTTTGGCCAGTGTTTTGTTATACACATTGAAGTATGGATAGGCCTACTAATTAACGTAGTAAAAATAAAGTGTGGCAACCACATTTGCAGCATATGTGCAGCCTTCTGTCCCACACGCAATTCTTAAAGTATCTCTATAACCACTAATGGGTGTCCTTAATCCAATTTAGTTAACATTCTTAAATTGGATAGTTACAAATGGCGTTATATGTAATTGGCAAAGGTGCAACGATACATGTTATTCTATCAATCAAGTTAATTAATTAGTTAAGGGTACTGACTTGTTGTCAATCTTGTGTTCTGGCTCATTGCTTGAATTGGAGAATATGCTGACCATTTGACCAGATTAATACAAATGTAGCTTACTATCTATGAACATGTGAGGTTTCATATTGGTCTTTATGTGCCAAGGGATAAACCTACACTCTATTTTAAAACCCTGTAACTGCACTGTAGTCTATATGTCCACTAGATGTCTCTCCTGCAAGCTATTATAGATCAACTGGCTAGACGAGATGGTCAGTAAATGGTGCTTTGTCTCCAAAAAAAGAAGCTCTATTCATGTCAATAGGATGTTTATCTTTGAGGAGCTTTTAATATATTTTAATTAATTCATTGATTTCCATGTCCGGAGCTCTCATGTGAGCCATACATGCCACACATAGTTAACTTTCTAGATGAAAACCACGGGCTGCTATCATAACAAAAACATTCTGTGCAAAGGACAGGGAAAATATACCCTCAGATATAAAAAGTATAATTCTAAAATTACTTATTTTTGGTTTGACCAAAGGAAAAGTGACTTCGTCAAAATAACTAGTATTCCTCATGAATGCCTAAAGGTGGCAGTGTCATCATGACTTTTCAAAAGAGCCAATGATCTAACTTTGGTTTCTGGCCCGGGCACATTTAATTAAATTGTATCTGCCGGCCTTTATAATGTATTACCTCATGTACTGAAGTCTGCCACCAACCCCACTAGTAGGGCCATCTGTGCTTTGTGGCTCTATGGCCATTAACCCATCTGTGGGTTTGTCTGTCTGACAGTTAGGGTTAGTGGCCGTTGACCTTATGAGGGGAGGAGTCAAAAGTCATGTATAGAGTTATCTAAGGACACACCATTGTTTTAAGAAGTTTACTAATGGGCATTATGGTTGGCCTTTTTATGAATAAATACATTTTTCACTTCCTTTTTATACATAATATATAATATATAGCCTATATATAGCCTAATGTTATTTTGTATGAGGTAGTATCACGTTTATATGTACTCAATGTGTTACTGCTTGAAATTATTTATTACATTATTTATCTGTTAGAACAGTTGAGCTTAGTGTCTATAAACAACACTTTTTTACATAATAATCCAAAGGACTTTAGCCTACAGGCCTATATATTTTATGTTTACTACTATTGTACAATATCTCAACCAATGGGACTGGATAACATTATCCATGAAAGAGAGAAAAAAAACTAAACCCAAATCCGACCTGCGCTGTTATAACACAACATCTCGGTGATATGATAGTGAGGAACATGTGTTGGCTTGGTAACTCTTCGAGTATCCAGTGGCAACAGAGGTCTTTTGAGAACAAGTGGCTTCGGATTGGCTGGTGTGCCCACCAGTCTTCCATGTCGCCAAGTCTGACCGACACAGTCACATTTAACAGCATTCACTTCCTCTTCCTGTTCTCTCACCAAACGTCTAGCGTTTGCATTGTGTCAAAATGACTGCACACACATTGAGGGATTTAAAACTTTGAAATGACCTCTTTCTTTTATAGCATAGCGTTGAGTCTCATGAAGATATTTTGAGTCATGGATAACCTGTTTCCGAACCACCTTTGCTCTCTAGACCTGCATATGTCTGAAGGCATCCACTGGGACAACGGCAGACATAACAGCATAAGTGTCTTTGTCTCAGTGTCCTGTCTGTCAGACCCCCAACCCCTGCACACGCACCCTCTAGCCCCGCCCATATTTGGGTGGCTGTTACCAAGAGGGCAGATGGCTTATTACCATAAATAGGACAGTGAAAGAGAGAGAGGGGGAGAGAGTCAGATAGAGTGGGAGAGGGAGAGTAAGAGAAAGAGGGGGAGTGTGTGTGTGTATGTGTGTGTGTGAGAGAGAGTGAGAGTAAGCGAGCGAACAGGAGCACCATGCGGCCCAAAAACTAAGGAAATGGAAGGCCGTTGCTAGGAGAAAGGGAAACAGCTTTATGGCAACACAAAGGCAACACCCCCCCCCACACTCCCCTCTTCCTCCTCTTTCCCCTTTACTCCTTCTCTTCATCTCTTTCAGCTCCCCCCCCCCCCTCCCCCCCTGGTTCTTGTTCTGGGGGCCGAAACTGCCACTGCAGGTTGGGCACAGATGGTGCATGGAGCCTAACGTCCATAAAGCTGGACACAGCCTGCGCCAATACTGTAAGACCTGGAACAAGTACCTCACACCTTCTCCTTTCCAGCACAGGAGTGGAGAGTGCTGAAACCCAGGTCAGCATCATCTAGGAATAGGTCACTTGATGCCCACAGGCAGTGAATCAGAAGCTCAAGAGATATCAGATGTGTCTGTGGTCTCTAGTCCAAGGTTGACTCAGTTTTCTGTGTTTCTGTTCGGCCTGGGTTTTCATGTCGATGCGTAAGCAGTAATGATTCTGCTCCGTCAGAATCCTCGTGATGACATTTTCCTTCAACCCGAAAATAAATATAATCCTAATATTTATTTTATATTTTTTCCCACCAGAGTGGGATAATATCCTCTAATGTTATTAGCTGAGTCACCCTTTAAAATAAGAACACATCCACCGTGAGGAGACGACGCAGGTCTGAACGCCATGTGCAGCCAATGGCTTCAAAGAAAGAAAAAAAGATGACTCAAGCCCAACATCCCCAGTCAACCCATTAGCAGAACAAAATGTGACAGGATGTCGGACAGCCTCCACATTTAAAGCCCAGCACCAAGTGATTGCGATTAAGCCAAGGAGTAGCAACAACTACAATTAACAACAGGAAACGTGGCGACGGCACGAGAAGAAAGCGCCATTAGCGTCAGCCCCGCCTCACATCTCCACCCAGCCACCCTGGTTGCATGGGAAAACAGGGACCATGAAGCCATACCCTGAAGACCAATTCCTCTCTCCCTCTCCTCTGCCATGCTTCATTACCCCATGCTCAGCCAGGCACAGGGAGGTGGGGCTGTGGCTTGCTCCGCACTCACAGCCCTGTGCCCACTTACAGCCACACAGCCAGGATCCCCCTAGACACGACAAGGGTGTACAACGCCCTCCGGCTTCAGGTCACTCTAACTCCATTATATGCCCGGTGCAGCAAAGAAGACAGTGGAATATCTGTGTCATCAACGGTACACCAACAGCCCTCTCTCACACCAACCTCTCATAGAAATACCTATCACTAGTTGAAGCAAACTCCCAGCATGCAACAATTGATATGTTAATGTTAATGTAACATTTGGTACATGTAAGATGGTAATGTCAAATTGTCTCTTTCAATGGGAGCTGCTTTTTGGTGTTTTTCTAGATTAAATTATTGGGTTTGTCAGTGAAAACTGTGCACTGCGCTCACACATACACAGGTGGGGGCATACACAGGTGGGGGCATCCTCGCATGCATACACACGCCACAATCACTGCCTGTGGAACCACTGCTAAGTCTCACACATGGCATAATAAACCATGGAGCTGATGGTGCCAGACAACGTCGCTGCAGCCACAAGGCTACTATTGTCCTGGAAGATAAAGTGGACTCTGTGGCGAGGGCATAGCAGGGTAATTAAGATGTGATGAAAAGATGAGGGATGTGTAGAAGTGAGAAATAATCAGCAGGGTGTTGTTGTGGTTTTCAGTGAGGTCGCTGGTCAAATCTTCATACGGAGACAGGTCATGACCATACATAATTCATAAATTATGTTTTAAAATACACAGGGAATGGTTAGGATAGAGAATATCGGTGTGTTTGCCTGCCGTCCTACTCCTCCTCTTGGTTAACTGACTTCCGAAACTGTTCATTTGCCTGCAAGGAGCAGTCATTAGGAGTGAATAACAAAATTTAGCTTGGCAATAGCACACCCCAAGATCAATGGCCTAATTCAATTGGCCCCTTGTGCGTTGTGTTGTATAGCAGGGCCATTTGCAGGGCTTTATAAGGGACCCATGGAGCTTTATTGTGCTTAAAACAACAAAGAAATGCTAATCACATTGGTCAATAGAGGCAGAGCAGACATAATGCCTAAAACTGCTGCTAGAATTTTAAAGAGTGGGAAAAGAGCAACCTTCAATTGTGTTCGGTTGAGTTTTTTGAGGAATTCATTACAATAAGGAACAAATTTGCCAATTAATCATCTGCATTAATTGTGATGTGATAACAATTACAGCATTTGTTTCACTTGAGGTTTATTTTGTCCCCAAAATAAACCTCAACATCTGAATAACAACTTAAACAGTTTCCTAAGCATTGCTCTCAACAGTAGTTTGTAATAATGTAGTTATATATTGTATTCATCTATCGTTATTAGAGTCAGAAATGTTTTTCTTTATAGCCTTTTTACCATAAGATTCTTACGTTTCAGTATTTGTGGATACATTACAGTGTGTTTGCACAATTATTTGACCTATCTGAACTCAACAAATAGGCTGAATCAACACAAAATTACTGTGTATTTGTTTGGCTGCCGAGACAATCATTGCTCTTCAGGCACATCAAGAATGGTATTGCCTCTGCATTAAACCGAGGCACTTATCAAGCTAGAGATAAGAGACAACTAGAGACTGCTGACACAATTCATAAAGCCTGGTTAGCAGAAAGGGCTTTCAAACAAAGAGCTCCTGTAGGCAAACACTCTGCCATTGAATATAAACCGGCAGCCAGACACAGGAGCACCTCCAGGGAAAACAAACCAGAAAAACAGAAAAAGGTGCTGCCTGCATTTAAATCAAGTTAACCACACCTAGATTACAGTTAGAAAGGGCATCAGAAAATATTTCCAGAGCAATGTGGCATTGCTATTAAACATGTCCATTTTGTTGTTCTTGTTAAAAAGCAACAGTTTTTTTTGGTTTGTTTTTAAACCGGTTCCAGTCAGTGCGTTTACTGACTTCTGTCCTTCTGTCACAACATGTATTTACTTAAGTGTCTTATGACCACAAAAACAACTTGTTTGAAACAGTTAGAGGAAGACATATATGGATTTCAACATTAATTGTACCCCTTTGAAAACTGTTTAATCCATTTAGAAATGTTTCCAACAGGTGACCCATCCTGTCTGTTGGAGAGAATGGTTCAGCATCTGAAATAACTTCCGGGTACAGCTGTTGAGGGGCATGGAGTAGGCCCAGTGAATCACAGGAAAATGCATTCACCATATGTTTTACAGGTGTTGTTTGAATGAAAATACATTTTGTGTTTATCATTTACATATGAGAACAAAGAACTAGCTCAAAACCAGAAGTGAAGGGAAATATTTAGATTTAAGTTAAAATATTAAATACAATTCAGCCTTCTATCCAAGCCTTGTTGTGTGTGTGTTTGTGTACGTGAGACAATTAGCCAGATTTAGAGGACATGCATCCACCGTACCATGCCAAGACATCCTTCTCAAGCAGGACACGACAGCCTAACTGTCGCCTTGTTTCATTTCAACTGCTCCATCACCCGAAAGGCTTTACGTCAGTGGCCTGCTCCACAGAGTTTAGTAAGGTGCCATGACAGAACAGGGTGATGAAGAGGAGGAGGGAAAAAAATCTGGGAATAGTAGAATGGAAAAGGAAGAAAAGCACGGAGCATCAAACAAACAGGAGCTGTCACTAATAGAGAGTTTTATGAGCCGGAGTCCAGGCTGAAATGGAGTGCCACACACGAGCCGCAGCCTCTTATCGGCTCGCCGGCAGCACAGCTCCGACACTTGCTCTTCGTAAAAAATGGCCTGATTCATTTTCTGCATGAGAGGGTCTCACTGGGGCGGCACCGGACCAGCCAGGCCACACAGATTTATGGACCATTAAAGCAGCAGGCCTCCTGACCACTGTGCCACCACGGGCTGCCTACTCAGAACACACCGCCACCGCCACCTCATTCATGCTCGCTCACCGCCCTCCATCAGTTCCTCGCCTCTGCTTCAGCCGCTGCCACTTTAACTGCTCTGAACAAACTTGCCCTTTAGTCTGTAATTTAATTATTCAAAATCAAACCCTCTTTACACACTGCTGTGTCTCTTCTACACTGGTTTTTAAATGTTTTCCCTGGAAAAGGCTTTATTAATTATCTCTCCAGTGAATCTTTTAACCACTTCTTTACGCTCAACATTCTGGTTCTTCTTCTTCTTCTTCTTCTTCTTCTTCTTTCTCTTGTTGTTGTTTCATGCTACAGAATTAAAAGCACATTTTGAATTGTGTGGTTTATTAGCAAGCCGGTGTGGACTGTGTGTTATGTGATCGTAGCCGTGGTCTTCAATAATAAACACTCGTGATGGTGGGCAGTGGGGCAGGTTGTTCTGGCCTAACGGTTTTGAAATCAGATTAGAACCATTGCAGACACAGAGACTAATGGGTCTGTCTTTCCAAGGCATCCTCACTCGGCTCTGTTACCTTGGTGATTGCTGTTTCTAGCTCGCCTCTTTCATTTGCTGGCTATGCAACTTCATCATCCCTAGGAGTGATTCTCGAAGGAAAATGGGGCACAGTCTATAACGCTTGTTGGGCCTAAGAATAGGTTTTTGTGCATGGAAATTGTGTGAATAAAGGCAACCTGCAAAGACAGTTAAAGTGAATAAGCAGATGGGATTGACCAGGGAATGATGGCCATGTGTAAGAAGCCATTGCCTTGTTCACAACAATCATATATGAAGCCTGTTCTACAGCTTTGAGGAGGCATGGCCTCATTCAATGGATGCATCGAAGACATTTTTATACATTATTACTTTTAATAATTTAACTATGCAGGCACTATAGACAGTTATTTAATATGCGTAACAGTCTGGTTTACTGATATGTAGGGCAAAAGAGGATTACTAACAAAGTTTCATATAATAAATGCATGCCTCCATTAAGAAAGAAAATGCTGTGTAAACATTTATAATGCATCCACACATGATATATATTGGAATGGTTGAGACTTGACAACGATCCCTATACAGTTACAGCAGGTTGTCGTGGAGTGGCAGACATGATTAAGGCATCACCCTTCTGTGAATATTACAGTTAGGTGTGAAGTCACCTAGCATTCTACAGCTGAACTCAGAGAACACCCAAGCAGGAAAGCAAATTCTCACATGCAACAGCAGCTGCCGAACAGGTTGATCATGCAACTTCTGTTTAGACTTAAATTTAAAATAATCATAGTTGTGTGTCATTTAATGTATCTGGTTCGGATACATTTTTTGTGGCTTGCACTGCCAATAAGCCGCATGAAATTTAAATTATTGTCAGCAGCAAATTAATTCGGTAGAATCGCTGTTTACTTTAGAAGGGGCCCAGAGGAGGGTCCGTCCACGTCATGAATATGGGTGTGGTTGCACTGCCAGCCAGTCCTTTATGTACGCCTGGGCTATTGGTGTGAATAAACGTGTCTTTGTTTAGTAGCCTACTTACAGGGTTTAAATATCAAACGGCCCTCAATATCAATCTATGGCATTCGTTGACTCCCAACCATATTTTGTATGAATACATTTTAAATAACTAATACTGAAAAAAGTAGCAAAACGACTGATTTGTTGTTGAAGCCGTTTGCATCTGGTGAAAAGGTGAAAGCGATGCACATACTGCACGTTGCAAAGTAGGATGGCGTGCGCGTTCGCTGAGCTTCTTCGTTGCGGCAGTTGCCAGGGGATATAGAATGGGAGGGGTTTTCATTGGCTGAAGTGGGTTTGTTGCCATGGCTACGGCGAGGGGTTTGGTAGCGTTGCTGTGCGCGCTGTGATCTGCGCGCTGCGTGTATGGAGGAAGCAGCTGCTGATCTGATCTCTGACATTGTGCGAGACAGACATCTCAATAACCCGCACTCACTTTTGTTTTTTGTGCTACAGCTTTACGAAAAAGTGTGCTTCATTGTGAGTATTCTAATATATATTCTTCGCCATTTAACAAATAATGTGGCCAAAATGTTGCGTGTTTTCCGAATAAGCGAAAAGTAGGTAAATGTGGTCAAGTGACTTTGGTGGATCAGCCAGCATGGCAGATCAGGCGACAGCATGTGGCCAGCTAGCTACATGGCCAACAATTACTTGTCTCATTTCGAGCTGTTTAAATGTGACTCTTTCAATTCGCTGAACTTGTATTCCTAAGTAGACACGGACACGTTTGTACTCAGACCATGAACCAGAGTAACACACGGCTGTGTTTAGGTGGACTTAACGTTACACCAGCCCAAACGAAGGACTCGATGAGCTAGCTTGACATTCGTTCTCATGGGTTTGGTCTGATAAGTTAACGTTGGCTTAGAAATCCCTGTTAGTCCAACGAATGGAGACCGTTGACAAAATCTAAAACTTTCGAAAAGGGAACCAATCTGTTCGTGTGGAATAGTTGCACAATAGGCTACGTCATTACACGTTAGTAATGGCATTCAGCGTTGTGTAAGTGGTGCTTTACTAGTGAACTCGGGGTGGACGCAAACTCCCCACAAAGCTCTGTACAATACAATGTCTCCACTATGCATCGAGTGTGTGTGAGCCTTGCTATGTCAAAAATAACGACTGTTGTTTGCTTATAGTTGGATCCACCAAAGCCATGCATATTTCAAGAGCCGCGTGATAAAGAGTGGATATGATTAATAAAAAGAATGAAGTAACTTGCCTAACTTTAAATGTATAAACCATACATTGCATAATGGCTTTACGCACTATAGATATAGCTTTACCCCCTACTCTTAAATAGTAAGTTGTTTCATTGGGTATCCGCGTCATTGAAGCCTATGAAGCTGCACTTAGGCTAGCTAGCTAAGCACATGATGTAATGGATTATCACAAGATTGTCCCAGATACAGAATTCAGTCTCAAACATCTCTCAATATTGATACAACTATCTATTCTGACTGTTGACGGAAATGTCATCCTATGTTGCGTATTATTATCTTGAATATTATTAACATTCCCCTAATTTTGTGGTTTGGTTACTTCTGTCTCAGTCTTTAGTTTTTATAACGGAGCTATTTCCATACATATGTTACAATATTCAAGCATATTATCATATTATCATTTGACTGAATGCCTCCTGTTCTTTCGGGTCAGTAACTGAAATTCCCCCAAATTTTCATAACCGTTTTATGTATAGGACTTTGTTCAATTTGAAACAGTTGTACACATATCCTGTTTCCCATGACAGATGTTTAGGCTGAGATCTCCAGAAAACAAAGGGGATTATACAGAAGAATCAGCAGCAGTGATTAACCTGTCTTTTTTTTTATTGCATGAAATTCATTGCCGCAACGTATGGTCTGAACCATCTGTTGTTGTTGTTGTTTGTGTCCTTAGCATGTATCCAACTATGTTCATGCTTCTGTGAGCTCAAGCCTGCAGAGTGGGGAGGGTTTTTACCTCCAAGAATAGATCAGGTCATGCTTACTTTTACTGGCATCCATTACTATAAATAAGGGCTCATCATAACCCCAGAACCCAGATTTTGCTGACTTAAAACCTTTTTCGTGGGCAGCAAATATTTTGCCCTGAGGCTGGGCAATCTTTAGTTTTAACATCCTAAGAATTTACATTGCTCATCGTTAGATTATATTGTTTATTTGATTTGTGGGAAACTGTATGCATTGGGTTGAAAGCTGTGCTCATTTTATAAGGGTTCAAATTGAGTGTGTAGGTGGTATCTATTTTATTTTAGCAAGACCACTAAAATTGGCCTATTTAATTATTTTCCATTATTTGATAGATATGCACAAATAGATTTTACGGATGACGTTATGTTATATTAGAGTTCTGAATAGTTTGACAGAATAGTTCTCTCTTGAGAATTAAGGGAGTATTTCCTTGCCATTTGGGGGCTAGGGTTCAGGGGTGGCATTAATATATGGCCTGGGAAGCCCTTTGAGACTGTAACTGTGATTTGACCTAGGCTAGTAATAGCATATCAACTTGCTTGGGTTTACTAGTTCTAGAATCATTATCAATCAGGAAATATTGGTCTGTACTTGATCTCATCAGACACGGTATCAGTAGACACTGTGTGTTGGCAACCCCTCAGCATATATCTCACCCAAAGGTTGGCGTCTTGTTTGCCAAATCATTTAGATGAAGACTTTAGAGGTAGCATTCTTAGGCCCAATAAAGGCATTTTTGGAATACAGTTGATCATCATAAGCTGTCACCCAAATGCCTGATACAGGCTCTTGGATATAGGTAAAACAAATGACGTGGAAGACCACCTTTTAGAACAGTTGAAAGTGCAGCATGTTTGTCGAATATACATGGTACATACATTTCTGTAATAAAGAATTGATGACATTTGCAGAACATGACCCAAAAAATCTGAAGTAAAAAAAATTTGGGGGGATGAAAACAAAAGTCAAGAGAGATTTTGCCCTTTACCCAGCCTTATCAGTGTGGTGTGTACTCTACCCTACTGTAAATACAAGCCTCTGTTCCCTGAATTCTCCTTAGCTCTGCACATACTTTGACTGTTGCTGTAACTTCATTAAGAGAGTTCAGCACTCATTAGTTGGACCTCCATTGGGAAGATCCCTTTTGGGTTTGCTAAAATAGCCCAGAGTAGTTACCTAGGGATTTATTATAATTGAACCACAAAGAACAGTTATTATCAGCACCACTTTTATAACCTACTGACCTCTGCAGGCCCTATACATTTCCCACGTGATGCAACTGTAATGTTTCCTCTATGACACTTTAGTTCTTAGGTTAGTGGTCTACATCGCTTTCTTACGTGTCACGGATGTATCTTTAGGTATGTTTGTACCATAGTGTTGGTGGCTCCGTTGACCTTGTACAAAGTCATTATATTACAGCTTGTGCTGATTTGTTAATGTATGTAGCTACATTCTGTGTTACTGTATAAGATCCATATGAGAAAATGGGTCAATGGAAAACCTTGGCTAAATATGGAAAAAGTACGATAGAGCTACCAATGAGGGAATGCTAACTGTTTATGGCAAGGATATTTCAGTTTTTGCTGCCTTTAAGGGAGGAGTTATACAACATATTCAGCCATTAGACAGAAGATACATTTCTATTCGTAAAAAGGATTGGCATATCACTTTTTAAAGTTTGATTAGCAGACTTCAGTTAGAGGATTATTTCCTATATCATTTGGATTTTAAACTGGTTGGTGTTTTGTCTTTCCCGACCAGCTATTTGTCATTAAGGGGTCTGCTGCCCGCAGGATGGTTGGCTTGCATTTCCCTCCCTAAACGTGTCCAACGGCTATCCATCCTGGACTACAACCAACCAAAGCTCTATTCTTGCATGCCTTCTAATTTGAGTTCTGACTTCTGCTTGAAATGTTCTGAGGTCATTTATTTACAATGTTACCTTGAAAAACTGCAGCTGCATCTTGTAATTGTTTTAACATTAACACATTTTTTGGCCAAAAGGTTTTGCCAGTAGAAGGGGTTTCCCCAGGACTGTACAAGAGGTACACTCCCAGATGTTTTTGTTTAACCCAGAGTCAGAGTTCACTGAAATATAGGTGTAGCAAATTGCTACACCTATATTTTTGGCACAAATGTGTGTGCTTCCTTCCTCCTTGCTATGTTTAGCTAGCCACTATATACTATATATACTATACCTCACTCACTCGAATGATGTGCATTTCAGGGCCTTTGATATTTCTTGTGCATCTTATTATCCAGCAAGTCCGTCCGTATGGCTGTTATAAGTAAAGATCAACAATTCTTATTATTTAACCATGTGGAGAGGGCCTCAAATTACTCACTTTGTTCACTAATGATCTGATATGCAACGTTAAGTAGGAACCACTAGCTAGGGAGGGGAGTTTACTCTCCGGCTTAGCGCTGCATGCGCGTGCGTTCCTGTTATGATGCTTGCTCCATTTCTACTCCAGTTCTTGATTTACATCTCCATAATGGTTGTAAGACTTACGCTTTGAGTCATCAGGGACCTCCTCCCTCTACTTCCCCCCCCCTCCCACAACTGTCCCCCTGTGCCTGTCTGATTCCTAAGCGAGAGAACCAAAGATGTGCCCCCCCCCACCCCCTCTATAAGCAGACGTCACTGAAGGCGATGCTAACGGGACTGTTTCCTTGATTGGGTGCGGGCTGTGCCGGGGAGGCACGTCTGTGTACTGTTGTCACAATGGGCCTTTGTTCTGGTCACCCCTAGCTGAATGAACAGGGTTTACTTTATTGAGATTGTAACGTGACGAATGCAGAACAGGCATCAATACAGTTGGGGAGCTGCAGATTGGGATTCAGTCTACAGTCGGTTAAAAAGCCATCAGCTGCACGTTTAAAACATTTATGGGATAAACACTGTTCTGTGTTATATTAAGGAGAGACCTCCTATTGCGCATCACTGTTGGCATGACAACAACTGTGTCCAATAGACGGCTTAACAACTCTGGTTTGTAGTGGCCAGGGCTCATCCAATGTTCAGATTATTAGAGCATGATGTGTCTAATACAGGCCAGCAATCCCGTCAAAGCGCTGTGGTGACTTACGGGCAATTTACAAGAACTAAAAATGGACGTCCATTGTAAAACATCTGGGTGCTCATCTCACTGTAATTCCATCCCATAAATGAGTATTGAGTAAAGTTTACTGGAGCAGAAACAGTGATGCAGGCCATGAACCCGGCTGCCAGTGGGATGGCTGGCTTCTGTTTCTGTTTTTACAACGGCTGGAAATAAAATCCTTGTCTGGTGCTGCAGGTGGTGACCCTCTCATGGTTTACCAGTCTTTGTATGTTCACAGTTATTTTGATTTGTTTTGTATCCACAATGAGGGAAAATCCAACAACATCCAAAGAATGCAAATAGAGTGGTGCGGACCGATGGCTTTGCCCCATGTGCCTCTGTGTGATTTCACAGAACCGAGCTGCACATATTTCCTTGTTGACACTTGCATGCTCATTATTATGTTTTACTTGCACTAATTTGATGAATATTTTAGCACCTAACCTTTATTATCTTGTATGTTTTGCTTGCTTTTCGTGTTATACACTGGGTATTTATTTTTACCCCGTTTTTAAGGCCACCTTTTATATGCCTTCTGGTTTTATTTGTTTTACCCATTTTTAGTTACAAGTCATTATTGACAAGTCAGACGGCAGGAGTTAAAAAAAAGAAAAGTGCATATTGTGGCAATAATGTGAGGGTGGTGATTGTGAAGGCGTGACCCATGGGATGTACATTTGTCCCTAAACAAAATCAAAATGGTCACTGTGTCACTGTTGTTCTTCATTTAAGAATGTGTATGGCGCTTCGTACCGCATTGCCCGTTCAAGTGGTGGAGAGTGTTTGCACACTGCACTCTGACCACATGACCCAAAGAGATAAGGTTTCAGGGTTGGCTGTGGCTTGACTTGTACTTTGGAAGGCCTTCACCGTGTGTGTGTCTGTGTCTGTGTGTGTCTGTGTGTCTGTGTGATATATACAGGGACATCAACAGCCATATATACATTTCTATAAATATATCTGATATTTTACCTTAAGTTTGTCAAGGGGTTATAGGTTTGTCCCAGAGTAGCCAGGATCCATATTTAGTGAGGTGTCAGTGAAAATATGTGCAAGTCGGCTAAATGGCAACCCTGCTTGTCACAAGAATCAAATTCGGAGACATACGAAAGCCTGTTAAGAAGTGGCTTTTTTTCAAGTTTTAACATTCAACCCAGTCGATATGTTTTTCCAACTTGTACTGCGTACAGGCCCATCGTTTCTCAGAATGTCCACACACTCCAACGTATCAGAGTGGAGCTGTCTGGGTCTGAAGTCTGTCTGAATTTGTTTTTGCTAAATGAACTTCCCCAACAGACCGGAGGTGTTTCCTTCCCCTCCTGCTCCTCTGTTTGATACTGTGAGGGGAATACTGAGCACTACTGAAACATTACCAGGGCAAAAACAACTGGCCTTTTGTATGCCACACATGCCCGGGACCAATTGTAATGTCTTTGTGCGAGCGATCCCATTTGCTTGCTACTTGCGATTTATTTCCTTTTGTCGGGTGTGGTTTGGCAGAGAGGGACAAACAATACCTTGTATGTTGTTAATGTCTTCTACTGTTTGGTTGTAGTCTGTTGAAGTTAAAGTTGTATGCATGTACTACCATTGTGTTGTAATCTCGTCTCCGAAGATCAGATAAGAGGCAGAACTGTGAAGTGTCTCCCTACTTGGGTGACATGCTTTTGCATTTCCAACCCCCTCCCATTATCTATTCCCAGGCACTCCTTTGCTTCTCCCCACCATTCAAAGCCAAATAACGTTTTGCATTGACTTCAGGCAGACTTAATATCAGTTTGTCTTTCCAAATAGCAGCCCTTGCCGAAGGGGTTGGTGACACACCTTTGTTTACCTCATACAGAGGTGTAACTGGTTTTTGTGAACTGGTTTAGCTCTCGTAAACAGGGTGTGTCACATGCTCACCTGCGTCATTACAAACCACCCTTTTGCCGGGAAAGGTTTGGTAGCATTGCAAGTGGTCTGTTGAGCAGCACACTTGGTTTTGGTATGGTTTTATATGGCTGCATATCGAAAGGTAGTTTCGGTTGTGAAAAAGACTTGGACACGGATTGATTGTTGTAAGTATTAAGTAGATATGACGGGGGGGACCGGGTTGTGCTTTAGTGACACTAGGTAATCAGTGTCATGGCATGCAGGTCAGTACTGGCCGCTCCCTGTGCTTTTTTTTTTCAAAATGGTTTTGCAGAGAATGCGGCGCAGACTGCTGGCCTCAGCACTTTCCGCCAGTATTGATCTCCCCACATTAGGCCCTCTCTACATGCACAGACGTGCACAATTGCTTCTCTTACAGCACTGGCTGCCGTGGCAACTGAGCACAGATGCTTAGAGTGGTACCCCGGTATGCTGTCTCTTACAGTGCCTAAGAAAAAAAACATCTAAACCAGGACCCGTAGCTTTAAGGCCGCTATTATCGACTCCTTTCCTCGCGTCGCTGTGTATATTTGATGTGGAGGCTTGAATACAACCCTAAAGATCACCTCCTTGTGTCTTTGTATGCCTATTTTTTTTTAATAGGCTAAGTGCTTCACCGGATAAAAGAGCAGTTTGAAAAGGGAGTGAGATGTGCTCTGGCACCTGCTGTTTGAGGCTGCCTGTTTGCCCATGAATATGATTGCGGCGGCAACGTTACGTGCGGAGCTATTTTAACTTGCAGATTAGCCGTCAGGGTCAGCAGCAGTGAGGCTTGGGTGTATTTTCATGGATGGGCTGCAGTCAACAGGCCAATCCGACTCATTAGCTCCGACTCCCCCTCCACTCTTTACACACTAGTGCCCCATTATCCTCGGCATCCCCCAGCCGCCGTGCTCTTTGATGCTTTTTGATAAGAGCAACGATAGCACAACCACGGCGGTAATTGAGCATCAGTAATCTGGGTGAAAAAGCCCTTGCAGTGTGTGGATGAATGCTAGGCTCCCTTGTTTTATCTGTCGTCTCGCTCTCCTTTCTACCACGCCTACGTTTGATATTTAAATGAGTGTTTGGGGAAGCCATTCAGATAAATATCCCCAGGAACCCCATGGTTCCAGACTACAGCTCCGTGATGTCTGCCGTAGGTCGGGTGGAGGTCCACTGCTCTGGTTCCTGGAGGTTATTCAGTGGTTGGTGATGGTTAGGGCCAGGTAAAGACCCGTCCACCGTTACATTGCTACATGTTGACTTGTTCCAAGACCAACGGTTATGGCTCTGTAAACAATGGCGTCCCTTACATTTACAGCTATAAAACTGATAACAATTTATACGATTGGTGATTTGATGCTAGGAGGGACTTAAAGAGGCCATGCAGATAATTGAAATGGAATATATTTCAGGCATTCACTTTTTTAATGCATTTCCTTGGGAGTAAAAGGTGTTCCTATAGAGCGTGACATTTTAGTTAAGTCACTTCCCTAGTCCTGCCCTTTTTAATTTTGAATTTGTCATCTCACCGGAGCAACAATGTCTACTTCATCTTTAACAAGTGGGTCTTTAAGGAGAGTTGATTTTATTTGGTTATCTTTAGACACTTCAGGAACCAAACGTTTAATAATTGTAATTGTACATTTGGGGCCAGAGCCATATGAGCAGATTTCCACTTTTGTTATGAAAGCTGAGAGGAATCTTAACATTAACAGCACTAGGCAGTTCATGCTCTGCCTGTGACCTCTCTGATTGCTCTACGTTTTTAGGGCTGTGATTCATCTCAGTCTGAAAATGTCGTGCAGTTTAATTCGACCTGTTTGGAGAATCCTTTTGAACCTTCATGTCTTATGTCTTACTTTTATGTGTTGTTTTTTTATGCATTTTTGTATCCGGTCTTCTATTCATTGTGTAAGCAACATTGTGTGCACATCCAGTTGAATCTGGCCTTAAACAAATGTGTCAAATTCAGGAGTTTCCCTTTAGGTGTGGCTCGGTCATAGTTGATATGAAAAACACAACAGTTACAAATTCAAAGCACAGGACACTTCCCCACTTCATTGTATTCACACCATATGTTCCCGTAAGACCTCCATCTTACACCACCACCTCTGTATGTACAAAGTATATGTGGGTGAAGTTACAAGGAGTGCACAACAGCACTGCGATCTGCATCCAGATTTGACCCAATTCTTGTCAGAGCATTGGTGAAAAGACAACCCCCCCCCCACCCCCACCTCATCCCTATCCCCAAGCCTGTGTCCCAGCCCCATCCATCCATCCATACCCCAGCCCAGCCCTGATCCCCAGACCTCCCCAGACTGAGGCATCTGTTGCCACCACACCGTGCTGCAGACGGGAGCATTTCGCTACAGGGCGGCTTCTCAGTGGTGGCTTGGTGTGTGACAGCCAGCCGGGATGGATTACTCATTTTCCCATTGACTATCCTGTTGGGTGGATATCTGCCCTTAATTGACGGGATGGCGTGGTTGTCATGGTGACATTGAGGGCATAGATTAAAGCTTGTTTTGAGCCGAGCTGAGGAGCAATCTCTTTGTGCTCCAGGCCTCATCGAGCTGTGTGTAAAAGCAGGCTGCATGGTGTGGGATTGAAAGATGCAACTCGAATCATACGAACTATGTTTAGCCTCTTGGGAAAATCAAACCCCAAATACCCTATGGTCCATCTTGTGTTCTGATTTTTGATCAATAAATTATAATTGTTAATATAACGTATTGCATCATCTCGTTTATTTGTATTCTGGTTCTATCTCAATTGAGACAATTTCTAAAATTTCAATGACTCACCCTAACCCTTACCCTAATTTCTTGTATTATTGCCTAATTATTAGTCTAAGTTAGTAATAATGCAAATGGTGAGTATTCAAATACAAACATGATACAAATTGAAATGTGAGGCATGATACATCTAACATACCATTTTTAACTATTTTTAGCTATTATTGACATGACATTATTATAACAAAGAAATGTGCCGTATGTCTACATTTGACTTGTAGCCTTTATATATATTTTAAACACAGACCCTCTGTGTTTAAACATGTCTGAGTCCATAGCTTGAGTGTTTTAGGTAACATCCTACCATATGAAGCTAATTTCATTTTATAATCGCACATGTTGAAAGGGTATTTCTCAACCCTAACAGACACTATGAAAAAGTCTGTTAATGTTGGCTGAATTGTTTAGTTGCTCAACTACTACTTTACTGCTGTACTACTTGTATTGGGATGCATTCTGTTCCACTGTCTTGTTTGGTGGTATTTTATTGGCCAAAGCATCTCTTAGTCTTATCTTTCTTCAAGTAATTTAGCAAATGTTAATGGGAGACCATTTTCTTTGTTTAATTTTCAACATGAATGTCTGTTTAGAGGTTTATTATGAAGGGCAGCTACTAAAACCCTGCGCTACACACACACACACACACACACACACACACACACACACACACACACACACACACACACACACACACACAC
>JAOPJO010000043.1:3483790-3508991 GCA_027123675.1 Molva macrophthalma | reverse complement strand
TGTGTGTGTGTGTGTGTGTGTGTGTGTGTGTGTGTGTGTGTGTGTGTGTGTGTGTGTGTGTGTGTGTGTGGTTTAAACTGTTTAGGATATAACGTTGGGTGTTGGTGTTAAAAAAAAACAGCAGAAAATGTGGGAATGGGTCGTCATTATATATTCCTCTAACACCATGTTGTCAGTGGGCTACCACTTGATATGCATCCATGTCTTTTCATATCTTACGAGGAGCTAAGCATCTCTCTGCTCTCCGCTGCTTTTAGGCTAACGCCAAAAAGAACAAGGGCCGCTAGGGAGGCCCTCCCCCCGCACGCCGGATCCGTTTGGCATGTGGGCATCTGGCCTGCGGAACCTTCCCATTGGTTGCCCGGTTTAAAACAGGCTGGGGACATCACAAGGAATCCAATCCACGTCCACTGTGGAGGACGCCGCTGTGATGCAGACGGACACATGTCTTTATGTCTACCAGATGTCCTATATACCTTTTTTGTTTGTTTTTTTTCACCACAGTTAATTGTGACTGGAATAATTTTGTATGATACTCACGTGAAACAATAGCGAAGTGGTTTTTTGGCGTATGGGAAGAAGTTGGGGAGGAGCAGGCAATTTAAGTTCCCTTCAGGGAAGGATGGAGATGAACTGTGAGTGATGGTGATGTTTTCCTGAAGTCCAGACTTGAAGACCAAACTCTGTTGACGTGTGTATGTACATTGTTTGCTCGTGTGTGTGTGTGTGTGTGTGTGTGTGTGTGTGTGTGTGTGTGTGTGTGTGTGTGTGCGCGTTAGCTAAAGATGGCAATTTGTATTGTGTAACTGGACATGTGCAAATTTTATTTGGTAGCAGAATGTGTTTGCCTAATTGTGAGCCTGCTAAAAGAACAAATGAGGGCTTTTATTTCTTAATGACAGTGGACGAAAGGACACATGTAATTCTACATATAATATCCCTGTTAACATTTGACCAACAATTAAATTACACTTGATTACATTTTACTCTAGACAAGTTGTGTTTTCCATTGGGTTACACTACACTGGACGTACAATTGTCCATCCCATACAAATGTCAGTTGCCGTGAACTAGCCCTGTTGTGTCAGTTTTTATCACCAAAAGGTGTATGGATGTACACTAAACACTTGTGTATAATGTCATGCTCCATCGTGAATGGATAAAAAAGGGTAATTTTGAATATAAACACATTTTAAATCATTAAATCCATTGTACCTCTTGTTTTTCTTTTTTGAGTCACTAGTGAAATAACAACTTAAGGAAATAATTAGGCATATTAAGTAAGCTTTTAATGCTGTATTACAACAATATGTTTCAAGAAGGAGCGGTCAAGTGTGAGCTTAGCATAAGTAAATTTTAAATATCAGGAAATGTATGTGTCTCTAACACCTCTTATGCATTGCAGTCTAACTTGCGATAGGTTATTACTTATTTAAAAGCTAATTTCAGAATAAGATATGATCAGCAGCCCTCCTAACATAAATCGATGTCAATCTCTACACAATATATCCTAAAACCCGTGACCGAGATGAGCAAGATGAAGGGGCCTGTTATTAATACTACTACTGAGCGTCAACAAAGTCATGCCAATAAAAGCGAGTCTTCATTAAACACAACTCACGAAATGGTTCACAATAGGTTTCAACTTTTAAAGTCCCCTGCCTCTTTAACGGGTCATAGGGAGAACATAAGGTTCAGGGAGGTGTAGGGAGGGCATCCTCCCCCGTTCATTCCTTGACAGGGTTGTCCCGTTAGAACACCGAGTGTGGAGGGGGGAAATGCTACGTTATTACAACTACGAAGCTTTTGCGCTCTGCCATTTTGACGAACACCGACCGACATCAGAACTCGGACGTGGCCAGTCAACAGAAAACGACCTGACTGTGTAGCCTGCAAATGCATTTTTGTGAGTATTTCACCTTCTCGTTTACTGACACGTTTGTTGCAAGTTTTACTCTCGTCTTCCAAACTCGGAACGGATGTATTTCGTCTAAAGTCAGACGTGGTTAAGTGACCCAACATTTGTTTCTCATGCAATAACATTGCGCGCATACCGTTATATTAAGAGGCACTCAAACAACGCCGGACGCAACAAAATGTACTCGGAACAAGTTTTCGCTCCCAAAACAATGGGCCGTTTCGGCACCAGAAGTGGGCCTCTTTAGAAACATCACGGGCCTAACTAAACGGTTACTGATCCAACCCACTGTTAACATTCTCCGGTTGTAAACGCACGTAATTGTCAAATAATTGTAAACGGCATCATGAGTGCAATTTACGAATATGCGATTCAATAAGTCAACAGAAGTTCGACAAATACATAGGTTACAGAGTAATTGTGTTTTGTAGCTCGGACAAGCGCTGGAATCAATCACCTCTTTATATCGAACAGGAAACATGTGAAAGTTTCGCTCCAGGGAATAATGCTGTTCTTTTCATTCCGACTAGGCGCTGGGTGGACGGCTACTCACAAACACAAACTTTTGCAGAAGAATTATAGTGCTCTAATGAAGGAATACTGGATTACAATGTAAAGCGGATAGTTGAAAACGTGAAAGGAATGAACTTCTTTTTAAACACAGGCATGATAACGGTGATAAATGTCCAGTAGGCCTAAATGAGTTGTAATTAAAAAGCACAGCTTGCGGCAATCTGAGTGAGTGCCAGTTTACCAAACTCTTGAAGCAATACAGGAAGACGCCAGCCAGTTCAGTTGGTTCTCTGTTGGTTTACATGCCATTGCTTAAATGCTCTCATTTTATTTTTCATTTAATTGTAAAACCCTAATTATTTCCTGTAGGCTATGTATCCCTTCTTTAAAAAAAAGATTGCACACCTGTAAAACCCCTAGGCCTGGGATAGTCTGTTATTTTGTAAATGCTTTGCTTGGTCATCTGCTAGTCTGCTAGCCTTATGCCATGAAAGGCATCGATGCTTTGAAGAGGTGAAGATTAGATATCTTAAAGTGAGTTGATAAAAACACAATCTACAACATATTTGCTGTCAGATCTCATAAAAAAAGTCTAGTGGTATTTCCTGTGTGAAAAGCAGCTTGTCCCAAAGGAATGTGTGGAATTCCTTCCCGTCCTCAGCAGAGAAAAACGTGGTTGCTAAAAATGCTACCGCCTCTTAAAAGTTTACACATAAAAGCTGGAGTTGACATTGACTCTGTTGTCTTCCGAACTGAGATACTGGGGTAACCCTGGTGGATAAATTGCTCTGTCCTTCTTTGTTTGTATTGTTTTTGACGTTCATCAGTGTACAGAAAACATGGACAGATCTGAATGATTCACTCATCAGAGTGAAGCCAAAACATTCTGTCTGGTCAGCCCATTATCTTGAATCGGCTTTCCAAGTTCCCCAGTTATTTATAGAGAGAGGGGGTACTTGCACACTGGTTGTCTTCACCATGCAAGAAATAGCTGTGATCATGGAGCAAGGCTGTAATTGTGGTTTTGCGTCTTCAATTATTTCTTTACCTCATATTCAAATTCGCAGGGAGATGTGGCTCGGTGTTTGGTGTCATAATGAGCGGTGTTGGAAGAGGATCAAAATGCAGTTTCAATGTTTGGCCCAGCAATGACAATGAAGAATAACAAATGTTATATAGTTTATATAAAGCTACAAAGACAACCTTTTTCTGTGTCCAATCCAATTGTTCTACCCCACCCTGCAATTATTATGCTGCTATAGCTTTTAATGTCGGCTAGCTAGCTTTGCTCAGTCCCAGCTACTGTAATGTAGAACCAGCTGCTGTGAGCTGTAATCTAATTCTCACAGTTGACTTGATGCCTGGATGATGAGACAGGAGGACTTTTGGCTAACACTAGTCTCCTTATGATTCTCATTATGAGGGGACAACATGTTTTCCCTACGTTTAATACTTGTATTACTAATAATTAATTAGGATTGTGCTGTCTGTGATGTTATTTGTTAGTTGATGTGAACTTTGTTAGTTGAAAAACAGCCTCAAATATTAAATTGGCTGATAGAATGGGTAAAAATCTGCTACATGTCTCTTTTAATATTTACATATGCTACATTCTTTTTTAATGTACAACATATTAGATTCCAGGACTGCTGCTGTTAAAGAGAGATTGGCTAATTTCCATTGCATGTCATAACATCTGAATGGTGTTCATCAACTTCAATCCCAGAAGATGCATCCTTTTGCCTTGTGCTGTTAAGAAAGTTAATTAGTTGGGAAGTGAATGCACTCCTGTTAACTGTTTTTCATTTACATGTATTTATATATATATTGTAATTTTTATGAATTATTAACAACCATAATAACTATGATGTTTCCTGGCCTGTTTTTTTTACAGAGGTCCAGTATAACAGGGTCGAGCCTTCCAAGGAAGAAAGATTTGATAACATCTGGCTACCTAAATAACCCCAGTGATGTGTTCCACGAACAACACAAACTGGGTGACATTTGAGGATGACAGCACACCTATCTCCTCACCCCAAAAGTCACTATCATCATCAGGACAACCCAACAAACGATCGGTGCCCCGTCCTAATGGCCTCAAGTTGGAGCTCCCATCTGTGAGAGATACCTCCTGGAACTTCAATGGTTTCCTGGAATCCCCACACTTACCATTAAGTCCCAATGGAAGATCCTGTGTTCCCTGCAACACTCCTTTTTGCACTCCCGTCAGCAGCATCCCAAGTACAACGTCTCCATTCAACTTTGCCCAAAGGACACAGGAAAAGACTGAGCTCTTCCAGAGTTTCTCCAGCACGTCTCCTACATCTTCCCCGGGGACAGGGAGCAGCCCACAGGCCTGCAGTCAGACGTCAGAGGGACCGAGTCTCTTTACCTCCTTGCAGGGGAAACGTGGACATTTCAACCCCTTCTGGGAAGGAGCCGACCACAGTGTGGATTTAGAGAGCTCCTCTTCAGACTCTGAATGTGACAATGCCCCACCTCGCTTTTTTATCCGGACCAAAGATGGCAGTGTGCCGCAACGTGACCAACTTCAAAACTCATTCTCTTACATTTGCCACAAACTGGAGGGCCTACGAGCAGGGACAGAGGAGTCGGAAGGAGACGGAGACAGAGAGCCGAGTTGCAAAACCAAGTTAAAAACCAGGCTGTCACAAGAGGCCACAACACAGTTTGTTCCTCAGGGTCTCTTCCGCGGCCAGAAGAGAGACGGCTGGTCTTTGATGCTCCGGATTCCCGAGAAGAAGAACCGCATGTCCTCTCGCCAGTGGGGGCCAATCTACCTGCGGCTCCTGGCAGGGGGAGTGCTCCAGATGTACTACGAGAGAGGGCTGGAAAAGCCTTTCAAGGAGTTCCAGCTCCTCGCTCACTGCCGACCGTCGGAGCCCAAGCTGGAGAGCCACGGCGAGCCCCGGAAGATCCTCACGGTCAAGGTGGAACACTTCTCTTACACGGAGAAGAAGCGCTACCACCCCAAGCTGGAGGTGACACACGAGGCCGAGGTAGAACAACTGCTGAAGTTTGGCACCATGGAGCACAGCGACATGGAGGACCTGCTGGCATCCATGGAGGAGGAGATCTTCAGGCTGCCCGTACCTCACCAGGCACGGCGGCACTATGAGGACCAGGAGTTCGCCCTGCAGATAACGGATCACCTGTGGGTACAGCTGGATAAGGCAGGGGGCGTCATCGACCGTGCAGCCTTCACACAGATCCACTGTTTGGCCTTTCTAAACGGGGAAGCAGACTGTTTCCTTGCACTGAACGACCTGGGACTCCTCCGTTTTGACTCCAGCTACAGTAACGAGGAGGACTCAGAGGCCTGGATGGAGATCACCGACTGCCACTTCCACAACTGCATCAATGAGGTGGAGTTCCAGAGATCACGGCTCATTAAGTTCTCCCCGCCGGACGCATGCCGGGTGGAGCTGATGCGATTCAAGACCATGGTGCTGGGCTGCACCGAGCTGCCGTTCTCCGTGAAAGCCGTTGTAACGGTGCAGGGTGCCTATGTGGAACTGCAGGCCTTCCTGAACGTATCAACGATTTTCCCCAGCTCCGCCACAGCGAGTGACACACAGCCACTCTGTGAGAACTTAGTGATTTGGATACCAGTGCCGGGAGACTGGGTCAAAGTTTCCCAAACGGTGGCCTTACTGCGTCAGAGGTCGCTGAAGGCTCGCATGAACAGGAATGCATGTTTGGGTGCTGTCAGTGCAGAGGAGTCCCAACCGGTCATGCATGTGTCTCTTGGCACAGTGAAGTATGAGAATGTATTTTCGGCTATCGTCTGGAGAATTGACAGACTTCCGACAAAAAATACTGGTAAGAAGACGTCATGCAATATACTTGACTGAGTGGGAAATTGAGGGTTTATTTCAACACACTTCTACCCATTTCCAGGAATGGCCAGGAATCAAACCGTTGGCTGAGCAGTTTAATCAGATTTGTCTGCCGTCTGGTGGTAAAATGTATTAACTGCAACTGTTTTTCTTTTCTTTTCACGCAGCAGTCGATCACCCTCACTCATTGTCTTGCAAGCTAGAACTAGGCTCTGACCAGGAGATCCCACACGACTGGTACCCCTTTGTCACCATGGAATGTGAGATCCTGGGGGCAGTCGTATCCCGGACCAGAATCAGGTCCCTGGGCACGGTAAATGACATCCAGCCACAGAAACACGTCACTAGCTGGACCCGGTACCATTGTCAGGTAAGATGTGAAGCCGTGCTGGTCTGATGATATATACAAAGAAGATATCCAACCAAGTTGGATGCTGAGCTACTGCATCACTAACCGACGTCTGTCCTTTCAGGTTGAGATTGAAAAGAAGTGGATTGAGACGGAGACCGAGAAGCAATCTGCATGTGTGACACAGTGAACTCTTTGCCAAATCATTTTCTCAGGAAAATGACCCTTGGTGACACTCGTGGTGTTACATTCATCTAATCACATGATAGTAGCCTTTGTACCATTATAGTGGACCAATTTTGTTTCCTTTTACAAAGGCTCAATTAGTCTTAACATTTTAAACAATATGATATGTCCTTTGTCTAGCACTTTATATTTTAAAATTATAATAATATTAATATATGTATGTCTGTATTTGCTTTTGTATGCCCATCTCAAGGACTGGCACCCTTTGTAAACATAATAAATGTGATATGTGATCAACAATATGGATAATAATCAATATTTGGTGTAAACATTTATTCAGAAAATGATTTTGCATATTTTACCAAATGTTTTAAGTACACATTTTCGCATCATCTAAAGAGAACATGCATTTCTCATTCATATAATTTTATATCCAGGCAAACGTTTTGATCGTTGCTCCCGAATCGCTCGCTTTCATTCTGACCGCGCCCCTTACCTAACCTCGTTTCCAGGCGTTCTCATCTCACGCGCACCCAGGAGCGGCAGTGATAGATTATTGATTGGCATGGGACACGTTGTCACCTGTGTGCATACGGCGATGCAACGGCATTTTTTCTCTGGATTTTTTTCAACGGCATTACATGTGACTTACAAAGTTGTAATTTAAATAGTTCATGTTTTAATGCGTTTGGCCATTTGTACACTATGTTGGCAAACACAGGAAACGTGGTAAGCAAAGGTTTCTGACGTTGTTATCTGCCAATTCTCACGTCTACTGAAATGTGTGCATATAGCTAATGTTAGCTTTGTGAGCTAGTATGTTATTGACCTCCTCTATGAAATGGCTTTCTCAGGCCAAACTGTACATGTCCATAATTGAGGATGTGATTGAAAGTATGCGGGAACTTATTTTGGACGAAGGACTTGAGGACCGCGTCCTTGACGATTTGAAACGAGTGAGTCAAACCTATAGGTTGTTTATATGTGCTCGAGAACCAGTGAACTTGTTCAGCCAACTAAATAAATAAAAAACACATTTGTCGAAAAATATCAAACCGCTATTCTACATGAGGCGGCTCTTCTACAGATCTGGGAGTCAAAGGTGATGCAGTCGAAGGCGCTGGAAGACATCAGGAATAACAACATAACCGCTTCAAAGTTTGTGCTGCAGCTGCCAGCCAATTACAACCACTCAGATCCGGACCGCAGGCCTAGAGGTAGGCATGGGGAAACTTACCCGACCTATTTTATGTGAACAACGTTGTTGGTTACTTGAAGATGATTTCATGATTTGGGCATGGTTCAAAATTAATTTGAATCATCAGTTAAGTTACTTCTTGATATTTTTTAGATATTCAAATGTTACAACTTCCGTTTCAGTTGGGATACCCACAAGTCAAAATGCATATAATTTCCCTCTCAGGGTAAGTTATAAAACATACAAATTAACATTGTGTACTTTACATATTTTGTAGACATGTAATATTAGATATTTTAAATAACTAAATGACATAACGTGAAACATCTCCACATTTACAACTTTGAAAATATAATATTAGATGAAACAAATGTTTGATGTTAGATCAATGGATGGTCCGTGATACTTTTGCATATAGTGCGTCTTGGCTTAATCTTCCAGAAAATTACATATTTGCACAATTGTCTTGCATAATACAGAAAGGCTCTGAGGCCCTTGCTACATTCTCTCTTCCTCCTGGGTTGTCTTACCCAGTGCAAATACCAGCAGGGGTCACTCTGCAAACTGCCTCAGGTAAGCCATTTATAGGTTACCTTTTACAAGACCACATTTTTTGTTTTAAACAAGCTAATTTGGTTACATTTCCGTTTTGTTTTTCCCAGGTCAACTTTACAAGGTAAATGTTCCAGTAGTGGTTACCCAGGGTCCTGCTGGCAGCAACCCTTTCTCCCAAACCACACAGAAGGTAATCGAGTGGAGAGAGACCAGTGTCCCTCAACCAGCCATCGTTACTTCGTTGGTCAAATCCATTCCTCCCAAGGAGGTGCCACCACCACCACCCCTTGTACCACCACCACCACCACCAGCATCTCAACCACTGGAGTCACAAAAAACCCTAATTTATAACACAAGTCAGGAAAACATGGCTTCCCAGCATTCTCTGGTTCCTCTTGCTGAGAACCTGCATTCTCAAGTATTCCAACAGAAGCAACCAGAGGTGATTGTGGAAGGAGGGATCCAGCCAGGCCAGGGACCCGGTAACACTGGTGTGGACGAACCCATTTCCAATGAGTTCCTCGACCTTCGGACAGAGTCTTTGGAGATGTTGGCACAGGCACCGGTGGGTACTGTTTCCAAAGACATAGACGATATCCTGAAAGAAGTGATCGAAGATGAGATGAACAAGGCTGTTACCGAGGTAATTAATTTGTTTTCATCTACATACTTAAGCCTTAAACCTACTTTTTTAATTTAATTAGTTAATTTTTTTTCATGTGCTAATCTCTTAGCCCTGCCTTGAAGTCAGTTGAGTATCTGAGGTTACTTACCATACCATCATTTTAATATTTTTCCCCTCTGACTTACCACCAAGCCGGAATTTGCTAACTACCCTGAGTTGTCGGACATTGTTCAACTGGATGGTCCTGTTGACAACTCAGATATTGAGGCAGAAGATGAAGTCGCAGTGGAAGATAATGATTTCTTGGGCATGATCAATGCCGAGGCCATGAAGGATGGAAGCAGCGATGGAAACAGTCCCTCTTCCAGCAGTGACAGTGATGGAGACAGAGTGGATGAGCTTGCTGATGTCATTGAAGAGGTATGAATGGACTGGTGTGACTGCTTGATCTGGGTTTTTTTCCCCCCCGAGGGCTTCAATAGGCTGGGTTTTTATATAATTTTACATTTACATTTTAGGGCATTTAGCTTACAACTTGTCGGGAGCAGTTAGGCAGATTAGGTGTCTTGCTCAGGGACACCTCGATACTCAGCTAGGAGGGGATCGAACTAGCAATCTTCCAGTTACAAGTCATCCCGCTCTACCTCCTGAGCTAAGTCGATTTTGACCGATTTTTCACTTCAAGAGATGATACAATTGTTTGGTACCTGCTTCAGCCCTTTCAATTCAGCTTGTTTATCAGCTTTGTAACTTGTTTTAGTAAAAGGACAGAAATAGGACTGGATCATACAAAATGTATTTGATATATATTTGAATACAAATTATTCAAACAACCTTTGACTTTCATTAGGATCCTTTGAATTCGGGAGACGATGTGATTGAGCAGGACATCCCTGACCTCTTCGACACAGACAATGTGATCGTGTGCCAGTATGACAAGGTACCCAGTCCATTCACCACTTCACATTTGCGCTTGTGCGCTCTCACCGGTATGACTTTGGTTGCTGTTTACCTTGACAGATTCACCGCAGCAAGAACCGCTGGAAGTTCCATTTGAAGGACGCCGTGATGTGCTACGGCGGCAGAGACTATGTGTTCTCTAAAGCAGTCGGGGAAGCAGAGTGGTAACTACTTCAGTGTCTGGTTTCAGAGACTAAAGAACCAAACACTCCTCACGACCATGAGTCCACCTTTTATTTTATTTTTTTCAGCTTTCTTTTCATTGCAAAGATAATTTATTGTATGTGTATATATGTATTTGTTATTGAGGAGCTGCATATTCTTTGTTGTTGATTGTATTCTTTATTATCGCGTTGCATTTGCCTCCATAACTATGACGCTCTCTGAATGAAAAATTCTACTATTTTCAACCCAGGCACATTAAAAATGCTGTACACAACCAATTAACGCCATTGTTTTCTATGGAATGCTATACAAAACGTTACACACAGAACAGAAGTCTGTAGATGCAGGACGAAGCATACATGCAAGGGTCCTAAATACTGTACTTAAGTCATTGGTTGCCTGTCTCCTTGGCTTGCTGATTATTCATTGATCACATTTGTCATTGGACGGCATATGTGTTCATTTACTGTAAAACTCAGTAAATCAACACATGCAAAAATCCAAACTTTTACTTTTAGTCTGTAACTACACAAAAACTAGACTGCAAACTAAATACAACTAGATCAATGGAATTCCTAGTGGAAAAGGAAAGGTGAGGCCTATCTAATTGCAGAAATAACTGCAGAAATCATTTTTCAAATTCTATTTTATTACAAAAAAAATTCAACCGGACAGAAGGAACACTTGGAACAGTTAGTGCTGTCGGCATTCATCAGATATTTCCTGAGTAACCCTCAGGAGCCACCCACTAACCCTTGACTCACAAGTCAGTCTCTAAACGCTCCCGCGAGATCTCCAATCGTCTGGTACCGCCAGACTATAGAGTAACCCCTTCTCATGACGTCATCGCTGTTCTGCAGCATGTCTGAAGGAACACTGTCTACCAAATGCCAAGTGTAATGATGTACAGTACTGACATAAGATCTATAATTAAACCAGAGAAGACTTGGGACCACGTGATTTTACACTATGCTCTTGTGTTGACCTAACAAACTGTCCCAGTCATTACAGCCCATTTTATCTGTATTCATCTCTTGAATTGCAAGTACCCAATTTCCTTTTTAGTGGGCTGTTTAAGTGCTACGACCTGTCTTGACAACATCTTTGTAGATCCATACAGTGCTTATCATTCTCTTGACCGAAGCACAAGGAACAGGGGTTTTATTGATGTTTTCAGCAGAAAGACATGCCGGGCCAGGGCAATTTTTGACAAATCGAGATAATGACAAAGTGCTGATAGCGTCTGTGATCATGTGGCTCTCTTATTGAGTAAACAACCCTGCATTTTGATGTGATAGGCATAGAAGTTAAACGAGGGGGGTTTGGCGCCTGACAGTTTGTTGTTGGCAACGATGGTGTGCACAGGCTGGTTGTGGTTCCTGAAGATCTCAGGTTTGGTTTGGCAGTAGCCCCAGCGCCGCAGAAACCACCAGACATCCCTGCGGAAGGCCCTGGTGAAGATGGTGTACAGGAAGGGGTTGCACAGGGAGTTGATTGGGTAGAACAGGATGAGCAGGATCTTGGAGTGGGACACCGTAATGAGTGGCATACGCAGGGCTGCCGAAATGGCAAAGAAGGAGATGGGTGCCATGCAGAGGAAGTCGGTGAAGATGAGCACAGCCATGCGCTTTGCAATCTTGGTATCTCCGTGGTGTGTCGTGAGCTCGGGGTTGCGCACACTCAGGTAAATGCAGACATAGCACAGGCAGACCACGGCGAAAGCCACTACCTTGAGGATCAGCAAAGCCATCACATAGAACTGGGAGCCTCGTGTCTCGATGTCCATGGGCAGGCAGATGCTCACTTTGCTGTAATTGCTGACACCCACAAGAGGAAGCAGAGCAACCAATAGAGAGAAGCCCCAGCCTGCGGCCATTATGAACGACACGTGACGTAGCCTGAGCCTCTTGTGTAAGTGCATGGCATTGGTGATGGTGTGCCAACGTTCAAGGCTAATCACGGTCAGTGTGTAGACCGACAGTTCACTGGCAAACATCGTCAAGAATCCTGCGATGCTGCAGCCCGCACCGGTCTGCCAGTCAACGGCGTAGTTATAGTACTGATGGCTAGAGTAGGAATCCATGGCCGCAATAAGCAGCAGGTAGAGCCCCATGCAGAGGTCGGCGAAGGCCAGGTTACAGATTAGGAATCGGGAAATTGTAAACTTCTGGTGGCTAACCAGGAGGATAACCAACACACCCAGATTGCCGGTCACTGCGCAGATTGTTATGACCCAGGTTAGAGAGCGTAGGAAGGAGTAGCCTAGCAGGTCCTCGCAGGGGTTGAAGGCATCAGGCTTTGGGGTGCACTTGATGAAGGAACTATTCAGGCAGTCCAGTTCCATGTCAGGATACTGGAAGGTGATGTAATCGATTCCATACAAACCATCGGCTGTGGGTTCCCTTAGGAGTACATTGAAATAAAAATGTTTAAAATAATTGTAAAATCTGTCGAGATGGTGAAAAGCTAGATGGAATAAATAAACAGCTCTACAACTAGATGAATAAGGCGTGGTGTGTTTGCGCAACAAAACATGTCCTTACATGTCCACCTCGCTGACATCACAGAGCCTTGTGAAGTTCTTCAGTGCACTTTCCCTTTTGATGTAAAAGTTGGGGAGACCACAAAGTTACACCCAAAGTACCCCAGGAATAAAAGCATATATCTGTCACAGTTAAGCCTTTAAGGGTTGTTATTGTTGTTTGTGATGACGTAAAATGACGAGAAGAGAAGATTGTGTTGACTGCCCTGGTTCGTGCGGTCGGCTACCTTTGTTTCCTTTGGAAGGCACAACAGTGGCTGGGGTACGTCAGGTTGGCTTCCAGCAGTTCAGTGAAGCTTTCTAATGGGGGGAGGACCTTCAGAGTGTAGGCAGACACGGCTGTCAGGAACCTCACCTGCGTCAACCCTTCAGCGGGGAACGAACTCAGAGCTGTGGAGGAAATATCCCTGCAGAAGGAAACAGAAGAATATATAAACATGCATTAGGCTTAGAGGGATAAGTAGCTGTTTTCAAAGATATTGGCATTAAAACGAAAGCCAAAGGCCTGTCTAGCTCATGAAGACTGTGTGTGCATGTTAAAGTCAGGTTTGCCATCAATTACCCAGTTTGTATTCTGTATTCTGTGTTAATTGCACCATCGATAATGTTAATGTCCACATCCAATTGAAAAACGAATTGATGACCAGATTTTCAATAGAATCATCGCTGAAGCATGTTATGGCTCGAGAGCAGTTCTTTTTTAGTGAGTTGAGAGGTTTTTAGAAGTGTCTATTTTGTCCTATAGGGGGCAGTAAAGGCAGAGAAAGTACAGTCAACTGCATTATCAGCCACTTGCACTTACAGCAGCATTGGTCCCAAAGCCCCATCAAAGGCACCTTCATGGATATGGTAAAGATGTTTGTTGTCCCTTAATATTCTGAAAGACACATTCAATTACACAGGTTAACTTGGAAAGTTTAATTTGTAGGCCATTGAAATATAAATCTGTGCTATTTTCTGGAAGTTTGATGTCATTATTTGGCATCTCAGTCGACGCAGTAAGGAACCAACTATAAACACTCGTTGACATTATTGTCTTCATGACTTTACACTAAGTGAAGTAAGAACTTAATGAACTTCAGTACAACTTGTGTTTCCATTTACAGAGAATGGTGGAGAATGGACAAAAAGAAACGTCCTATCTATGTTTAGGCTTACATAACTTCTACTGGTACGTTCTGTTTTTGATTACGTATTTTCACTGATAACAGAAAACCCTCAAACAGATCAACATCATTAATAATAACATTCATTTCAACAATCTCGCACAACTAATATTTTATAAAACTTTGCGTAAATGTTTAAAATGTTTTAAAATGTTAAATCGTTTTAACAGTACTCACAGGCTGTTTATCTTGGTTCCATTGAAGGCATGAGAATGTATTTCCTTGAAACCATTTCTAAACAGGTTCCTGTCAAGGACATTTCACAAATATTGCCAGTCAAATGGATATATCACAAACGGATGTATCACATATGGTTCACAAGCTTCAGCATTCATTTATACATGTGCATTGAGACCTACCAAAACCATTCCTTATAAATTATGACCAATACTGGCTCCTAGATTAAACATGGTGGCCATGAAACATTTATATGGCTCTTGTACTCACATGAAGACATAGTCCTCTGCGAAACCGTTGAATGAGTTGGCAGGGATAGAGTCAATCTTTGTGTTATCCGCCATTTCTCTGCACATGAAAAAAGGTTAAAGTCTCGGGAACAGCTTAATTAGGAAATATCCAGTTACGATTAGGTTTGGGAATTATTATTATTCATCAAATCAACTTTTGAGACAGTTGCCTCCGGCCTGTATGAGACAGGGCTGAGGCTTGTATGTTGGTGCTGTGAAGATTAGATAATAGTAACTCTTGGGTTTTGAGTTGACAGCCTTGGCCCCACTCAGGCATGTGTTTGATGTGCATGACGAGATGATATAGGGACACAAAAGGACACAGTACCACCCTCATCACCAACCACCCAACTCAACCCCCATATGCAGCTTTAACACGCTTCCGACTTACATGATGAGGTTGGACATGAGGGAGGAGACGGAGGTGAAATCTGGGAAGTGCACCATGCCTGTATTGAGGATGCTCCTTTAAGATATAAGTGGATTAGACAAAAACATAAAGGTTTACACAATTCGAGTAAAAGCACTACATTATTGTGCCCTATTGGTTATTAAAGAAACTTTTCATTGACACAACTACAAGTAAGCGTGCTGTCATTTTGTCACTATTGTTTATATTTAGTAGCATAATAGCTTCAGAACTTCCTCATGGAAACTGTGTGGTGATTTGATTTGCCTGAAATCAAAATATGAATACTATATGAATCATGAATTCATATAGTAATTCATTATTACTATATGGCCAGGAGAAGGCCATGCAAGGTAGAAAATAACCCCTACTGTTTACAAAATAAAATCCTTACAAGTACTCGAGTCTTGGAAGGTCAGTGAAAGCTCCTTTCTCAATAGCTCTCAGACTGATGATGTTCTGCAACGAGCTACAGGAGAGAATAAACGACCCAAAAAACACACGTCACTTGTTAGTTAGTGTCATCAAATAAAGCTTGAAAAAGAGCAACAACCGCGCGTGTGTGTGTGTGTGTGTGCCTGTGTGCGTGTGTGCCTGTGTGCGTGTATGTGCGTGGGTGCGTGTGTAAGTGAACTGGAGCCTTACATTTCAGACAAGCAATGCAGGGAGAGGAATGCATGGCTCTGGATCTTAGTGACGCTGACACTTTGGGAGATTTCACTGTAAGAATACACACTTTTTTTAACAGGAAAAGTTCAAAGTCCTTATGACATTTTCAATCGATTGATTCACTTGATTTCTCAGACAGAGATTGGGTATTTGCAATAGCTGTTTGGTTTACAGATATTGTCTTTGTGTTTGTCTTTATATTAAATTCAAAGTGCCTCTTAACGAGTATTTCGGATGTACCGGTGACAATCCTCTTTTATATTTGATAATGGAGCTACTGTCGTGTGAAATGACACAGTTTTCTGTATTTTCTAGTATTAGACACACATTTATCCATATAGACACACGGTGGAGTCACCCACGCAAGGTTGACAGCCAGCTCGTTGGGAGAAGTTAGGATTAGGTATCTTGCTCAGGGACACCCCAACAATCAGCTAGGAGGAGGCGGGGATTGAACTAGCAATTGTCCCTTGTGGTTGCTTGTGCCAAACCACAAGCAGTTTTCTTTTTTTACTGTCACTATGGGTCACCGTCACGTGAAATTACAGTTTTCTGTACATGGAAGGGCACAGTGGATGCGTTTGGATGTCAATCCACAGGCCATGCTTATGTTCCTCTAACTAATCGCTGCTTGTCGCATTGCAATATTCCATCTTAACCCTGAGAGCTGCCAATCTCATTTCCCCTGTAATTGTAATTACGGTTGTCCTGAATAGACCTCCTACCTAATGTAATCAAAATATAAATGACATACACATTTTAAAATTGACATCACTGTTTCCTTCTAAAGCAGTTTTATTTGATTGTATTCCCCCATCCTAAATTGTACAACACTGTATTGTAATTACAGCTGATGGGGGCTCCTATGGGCCTTTTTAAGATTGTGCTTTTAGAGACGCTGTGCCAAGATTCTCTACATTTGTATCAGTGGTGGTATAGTTTGAGTCCCTTTATGTCCTCCTATGCACTGTGACACAGTGCCATGAGATTGGTGCAATGGGGTTAAAATGACACTTATTCAGAATCAATCAGATACATTTTTCGGGTGACATTGACAGTGACCATGCATTTTAAGAAGTTTAAAATATGGTTGCATGGTTCATGCATTTGGCAGACGCTTTTTGATCCAACATACCAACATTGTAGGTACACCTTAATCAAGCAACTATTCAACAAACTAGCAGGTCAACCAACAAACTAGGCTGCTATGGTTATATTATATTAAACATATTCATAAAAACACTGAATGGACCCTGAGTTAGCTTCTACCAGATAAGAATACATTAGATTAGATGTAAAATATATATATGTATTCTTTATTATAATCAAATATGTGTTTAAATACAATATCTCAATTGTATTGTTTATATTATGACTATCGTGTAGATACAAAATCCATCGGTTTATTCAAACAATTACTCCTCAACGAGATATTCGGTTTTGCATGTAGATCTGCTGATTTACGAGCCTGTGGCGCGGTAATGCATCGCGCCTACAATGGGTAGGATGCCTGCGTAAAAGTTATACACACATATGGATCTACATAGATCTTCCTAACTTACTCACACATATGAAATGGTTAATTGACTCCAAAAATATAATTGTATTAATAATTACCAAATACATATCGGACTACCGGAATTTGGTAATGTCGTTTTTTCATTCTGAAATTACTTTTAAGCAGTCAAAATCCCTTTGACTACCATTGATGGTTTGAATTTGCATATGAGTAATATTTCGTCTGTCAATTATTAAATAAACATGTAGGGATATTGCCGAATCTATGTTATATATCTCTGCCTTTAAAGCTTTCAACCTTCGGGGTAATGACTTAAAGTAGCCTATCCTAATCGAGAGTATTGATATATGTATGAGGGCAACTTACATTCTTGTCACGTTGATGTCTTTGAAGGCATGTCTTGGAACTATTTTCACGGACAAATGGCTGAGTCTTCTACAAGGTAACAGATAATGTGCGCAGTTAGACATGATGGCTAGAAAATGTCAAATAAATATTACAATACGATGGCCATATGTATTTTAAACTTAAGGTGAAGAAAAAATCGGCTACTTACAATCGCCTCACAGAAAGCTCACTTTCACGGAAGCCCTCAGTTTCTCTTGTGCATTGAAACGTGTCCACCTTACAACGACAAATCTGCGGACAGGTATAAGTCAGGCCGTAGCAGGTATTCAGAAAACAGGACAGCGCGAAAAGTAGCCGTATTGATCCCTGTGGAGCCATATGTGTCGTCCTTTCCCCCCTCAATAAAGTGGCCTGTACCCTACCACACGGTGTCCTTAAAGGATATCTAGGTCTTCCCTAGATAGATAATGACATTATGTCTTCAAATGGCAAGCTCCAGGTAGAGATTGAACCAATATATCTGTTCACCTGCGCCTCGATTACGATGCCTCACATACACGACGTCACTCACACACAAAACGAGAAGCAGAAGTGAGCGCCGTTCACTTGTACTTTGTGTAGCAGACCGTGTGTCGATCGACTAGGCTACTGTAAACGCCCAATCAACTTCAAGACAAGACATCAAGACATTCGCGTCCAATAGGCTAATCAAAGCAGACAGTAGACCAAACACTTGAACACAAAAACATTTATATTGTGAGCTTTGCATCTAGATAATGACAGTTAAAAGATATGGCTTTACAGGTCTTTTGGTGTCATGCATGCCTCTGCAGGCTATAGCAGCTGTATAGCAGCTGTTTCTGACCCATTTCAAATGATTTGTTACCAATTCAATTGTGTGTTTAATTGTTGTGGATGCAAACTAAATCCAAACTAATACTAATTACACATTTAACCAAGGGGCAAGATTGTCTAGATGTGGTAAAGGTGGTTGACTCCCAGCTGAAAGGTTCTGGGTTCGATTCCCATTGTCTACAAAATAGTACAGGAAAGAAAATGTCACCATATCTGACAACTCCTAAAACACTACGGCCTCTGTAAACCAACATTTTTAGTTTTTATAGTATTTAGTATTTCACTTTGTACTGGCTATGGTTTTTCAGTAATTCAGTATATAAATCAGTATAAGTTCATTATTTCAGTAGATCAGCACTATGTCACTTTCGACACACCTACTTCAGCAATCACCTCATCATCCCAAAACCGTGGTCTAATTTACGACAACTCGTAAAATGATCCTTGCCCTTTCCGGACCCAATAGCCTTCCTGATTCGGTGACACTGACCTGCTGTCTCATTTACAACATGGCACAACTTTCTGGAATTTAAGTTCACCAATTTTATGGGAAAAGTCTCCCTACTAAGTACATTATTTTATTTTATTAAAATAATGTTGCAGGTCTAAACTATTCTGTACAAATAGAGTTCGGAAAATGTATAACAATGACAGAAAACCTAGTCTATCACTGAGAAGACCCTCATTAATACGTGTCTGAAATCCAGATAAATAAAAGGTGTTTGGTTCGGCATTGGCTCAGGAGGTAGAGCGGGTTGACGGGCAACCAGAAGGTTGCTAGTTTGATCCCCGGCTCCTCCTAGCTAAGTGTCGAGGGGTGCCAGAGCAAGACACCTAATCCTAACTGCTCCCGATGAGCTGGCTGTTACCTTGCATGGTTGACACCGCCTTCGGTTTGTAAATGTGTGTATGAATGGGTGAATGTTAGGCAATCATTTTTTAAGCGCTTTGAGTGGCCACTGGTTAGAAAAGCGTTTTATAAAAGTCCATTTACCATTTACCATTCGAGAATATACGGTTATGGTTTCAGGTGCATATTCACTTCCAGATAAGGTTTTCGTCAAAATAATAATCAGAAGTCTTATTTGGCTGGAATTGTATCCAAAATAGGGCAGCTGTCTATGATGGAAGTAGTTCAGTTGGATTGCTTCTTTGACAAAAGTAGATTGCATGGCAAAATAAAAGTCCTGCATTCTAGACCGTGGAATGACAGCCTTTTGAGCAGGCTCTCATTGGGGCGCCTCTTTTCCACCGTTATTATTAGAGGTCCTTCCTTGTGGATGGGTTTTCTCACCTCTGGCTGCTGGCTGTTGCCCTGCAGGCGACCCGCTGATAGTCACAGGTTAGAGCTGTGGCTCAGGGGGGCTCAGGGAGAATACACAGGAGGATACACACGCATGACACAACACAACTATACAACTATACACTGACTCAACGACACAATAACACAAATACAAAAATACTATAAAATGACACAACGAAACTATACCACAAAGACACAACAACACAACAACACAATGACACAACGACACAACGACACAATAATACAAAGACACGAAGACACAACAACACAACTATACAATGACTCAATGACACATAACACAAAGACACAACAGCACAACAATACAACTATACAACTAATGACACAACAATACAAATACACAGAGACACAACAACTCAACACCATATACAACAAATGACACAACAACACCACAATACAACACACTGCATAAGACAGGATGATACGTCAGACCACAACACAACACGAAACATTAACACAATAACATGACACCACAATTAAGCCATGACATGACACAACATTATGAAACAACAGCACAACATTCCAACTGCACAATACGATGACGACCACAGCAATGCAACAACGCAACAACACTGCACAAGAAACCGATGGGGCACAAATCGTCTGAACACAAGCCAACAAAAACTTGCTTGACACACGGTAAGACAAACCAATGCATCCCAAATCGACACTGCAGTGTAATCTAACTATAATTAGAGGAGTCTCTGCATGTATGTTTGTTGTTCTGTGAATTTTCTGGTAAGACTTTATAATAACGTTCAGTCATAAGTCATTTATAAGCCTTTAGTTTATGACAAACTAATCATTAACAAAACATTAATAAACTTTTGTAGATAATTGATAAGTGCTATGTTAAAGGACCCTATTTTACCACTAGGTGTGATCTTGATTAGCCATTACAAGCCATTACAAGCCATGTCAACATCTACCCTTTAGTGACATCGCAAGTGGGAGTTTCCCCCCAGATGTTTGATGGATAGATCAGCCTACCAGTTGGCACAGTCCACTGGATAGGTGCGTCGGTACTTATATTCGCCTACAAATGTTTATACATTTTTGGTTAATGATTACTTCATCATTCACTAAAGGCTTATAAATGAGATATGACTAAGCGTTAGTAATAAAGTGTTAGTGATTTTCTCAACAACCATTCATCCGATCGACCTCATACTTGGTGGCTGCATCGCTGAGGACCCAAGGAAGTGTGAAGTTGTTTAGATGAGCGATTCTCAAGAAAGCTTCAAGGAGCAATCTCCTGGCCGGTTTCAAACCCGTACATTTTGACCAGGCACTGCACTCATTCATTTCACAATGTCTTTAAGTTGTATTTGACATTGTCTTTAATATGTTTTTATTTGAGTGAGAGTAGTATTACAATATAAAATCATGACACTTCGCTTCATCATAACGATTAATCATTGTAAGACATTGAAGTTCCCTGTGATACAAAATATTTTTAACTGCTCATATTACTCAAACAAGGCTTTCTGATCAAGGGTAGTGCCTCATATCATTAGCAACAAAATGATGGCCAAGGGAAGTCAACTAAGAGAGTACAGCATGACCACACACGCACGCACACACGCATGCATGCACACATGCATGCAGGAATGCACACACAGACACACACACACACACACACACACTTATATGCATGACGCACACACACAGATACACGGATACCCACACATGCATAACGCACACACACACACACACACACACACACACACACACACACACATACACACTACATATATGTTGTTTAAATGTGTTTGAGGTTTTATATATTCTTTGCTTTTGGACACTCACTCTGTTGGATTTGCATGAATGGGGGATAAACAACCTTCCAACAAACAGGGGAGTCATTATGAATTATCATGCAAAATTTATGCAGTCTTGTTTTTAATAGCAAATAACCTTGTGGCTGTCCCACACACACCCACACACACACTCACGCACGCACACATGCACGCTCGCACGTATAAACGCACACACACACACACACACACACACACACACAAAGCCCTTGTGTAACATACACATACAAGCGCACAAACATACCAAAAACAACACTCACCCGGGCATGCAGCACACATACCCAGATGTGATACACAAACAAACACACACACCACACACACACACACACACAGACACACACACACACACACACACACACACACACACATACACATACACCACACACACACACACACACACACACACACACACAACCAAACACACACACACACACACACACAGTGCTGCTGTCACTTTTATCAGGGCACTAATTCTTGGGTCCTTGGGCATCAAAAATGCATCAGAGAAATAGGACCCCTAGAACATTAACCATTTCACACAATCCTCTTCATTGTAGCTCAAGTGTCAGCTATAAGCTGATAGCTGTTGATCAATAACTGTTTCAGGACACCCCACAAGTAAGTTTTTGTTTGAAATAAAAATATATTCTGTTCAGTTCTACTACCTCACTGTGACAAGCAGTGGTTGATAGGGCCTCGATGATCATCCTCGTCCCGTTTGTAGCTGCAGTTCATCCAACTCACCAGCAGGTGTCAGGCTGAACATCATACAGAACGTCATACAGAACACAAGATCCCCGCATCGTGATCAGCTATTCATTCTGTGGGGGGCGGCGGGGGGGATCATTTCCAATGATGCTCTTTGTATATGAATATATGTAATTATTGGAACCATTCGACCATCATCATTTTTTCATCAGTACCTTTTGCATATTACACATATTACTGTATTGAGATTTTCAAAGAATGCACCACAAGTGAACCTAAACATAATCTGCATCTTGGAATGAGCAGCGGTTTGCAGAACAGATTATGGTGTTGTCAGTGCATCCGCAACATTGTGTGCTTTGTGTGAGTCTCTCCTTCTCTGTGTGTGTGTGTGTGTGTGTGTGTGTGTGTGTGTGTGTGTGTGTGTGTGTGTGTGTGTGTGTGTGTGTGTGTCTGTGTGTGTGTGTGTGTGTGAGAGAGAGAGAGAGTGTGTGCGTGAGAGAGAGTGTGTGTGTGTGTGTGTGTGTGTGTATGTATTCAAGGTCACAAGTCAGCCAATAATACCCGGCTCCTTTAAACACACACACTAATGTGCATTTATCTAACGTGCATCTAGAGAAAGCACTCTGTGTACAACAAGGTGGGTTCAGCCAGAGCTCACTGGGTAAGGATGCACCTGGTATGGATCAACATCTTGCATGGATATTTTCCATATCCAAGCCAATCTCTCTCCTTTCATCAAACCATTCTCCCGTCTCATCCCTGAAAAGTCTCTCTCAATCGCTTATGCAAGAATCTCCTGGATTTTTACACAAAGAGGATGTCCTCTTTAAGAGATTGCCTATATTATAACTTTGATTGGATGGATAGACTCCATCTAGGATTTTAAGTAGATGGCACTGAGTTTTAGATATTATTACCGGCCCACTTCATATCTGCCCTAGAGGAACGCTGGTGTTGGACTGTGAGGTCAGTGTGACAGTGTGGGAAATGCACAGGGTGTTCTGGGAAGTATCACTGATAGGGAGACGAGGCTAACTTACCAGAGAGAGGGGTAGGACTCAAGAGACAGGGAGACAGAGAAGCATAAAGAGACAAAACATACACAACCAAAAGTTTATGTTTGCGGTTAGACAACGCAATCACTAGATATGGATCATTCATTAATTTCTGGATTGGTTTTAGAACATAGCGCATGTTTTGTGTTATCAGTGTGTTATTACTTATTGACATTTTTTAGAATAATAAAATGCAGGCTTGTTTATGAGTCAGACTAGATAGAAAGATAATTCGGTCAAAAATCGAAAATCTCATATCAAAGACACATGGATATAACAAAAAGCTCAGCAGTTGCAGAAAGACAGCGACAGTTATGATGAAGGTTAATCACATTTAAAATGGACTAAAATACACAAGTTTCTACTCAGACAGTTATGCATTGTGCAACAAGTATGCATTATGTCAGTTGGAGACTTACATTCCAAGCTGAATGACTTAGCGCCACTGTCATTTCATAGATCTTTATGGGAAATCTGTGAAAGGAGGGAAAGCTTCAAATGCAGTAATTTAAAGCCATACAAATCTTCCTGTGGAAATACATTAGAATATAGGGATCTCTTACACCTAACACAGAGGTTGATGCAGTGAATGCACTATTGACTCACGCTATCTCTCTGAATTTCACAGTGCGCCTCAACAGGATTGGCAGGTTATCCAATAATCAGTAATGTCATATGATGTGGGTTTGTTTTTGCATTATGCACACCTTATTTATTCATTAGCCTTCATTCATTTGCCGTGATTGTATTAAATCTTGCTGTGCGAAGAGGTACGGGACCTTGGTGGTGGTAAGGGGCCTTGGTGCACAGTGTAAAATATTGGTCTCATTACACTGTTGCTGATGAAACTAGAATTGTAGTTCAGCTACCTTATAACGATTATGAGCTATCAGTACCTATTTCTATGCTATTATTATATAAGACAGGATTTCGAATTGCATTGTCGTGTTTCGTTTTTGAAATTGTCAACAAAAGTCACTCTAAGTCATTGGAAAAAACAAACACCCATACAACACAACACCACACAAGTGCATAACGCAAAGAACATACCACAACTGTTGCGTTGTGCAACACATAGGCCTAAATCCACAAGCAAAAAAAGACACAACGCCGCATAACACCACTGCTTAAAGAAACACAAAAACACCCAAACACAAAACAAAACGCTGCTGAAGTCACCATAGCTGCACATCCCCACATCTTCATTCCGGGGGTCGGTTACCAGTTAAACAGCTCAAAGAGGCGGCAGTGAGGCAGCCAGGAGGACCCCCACAACAGATTCACATTCACACTCCGTAGCTCAGGAGCCACCCGTTCGGCCGAATCTCCTCGGCCCCTAATGAAGTTAGAAAGAAGGGGAGAGCAAGAAGATCATTAAGCACTTATTTATTTGGCAAACCGCTGGTACAGAACGGCTGTCTTTCGCTCCTCACCGGGGTCGTATGAATTGCCGTGGACTGCGATGAGCTTAGCACCGGTGCGGTGATGGGCAAGGGCACATTGAGGTGCTTTTAAATGGTGCTCTGTCTGCGGCACACAGACGTTGATCGTTAGGCTCTCAGCGGGGGCGGCGGCCATGATGGATATCCTTGTTGACCTCATAGCCACTTAAATGCAATTGTGGAGTCTTTGGCCGGGAGAAAGGCAGCCCGCAAATTATACTTTATTGCTAAAAATTGGAACAAGAAAGGTGTCCTGTGAGAAGTGGTTAAATGAATCGCGCTAATTTAAAAAGGTGTGTGTGCGTACCTGCGTGTGTGTGTGTTTGTGGTTTATGTGTATGTGTGTGTGTGTGTATTTGTTTATGTGTGTGTGTGTGCGTGTGTGTGTGTGCGTACCTGCATGTGTGTGTGCATGTGTGCTTGCATGTGTGCTTGCTTATGTGCATGTGTGTGTGTGTGTGTTATAACATAATACAAGTAAAGTGTCCCGTCTGCGTGAAGTGAGATCAGGAGAGAGAGATGCTCTTGGCCCATCTCTCCAGAGCTGAGAG